>CM046810.1:18972442-19027442 GCA_025617405.1 Perca schrenkii | reverse complement strand
CCTTAGTGGTCCTCTAATACTGTATCTGAAGTCTCTTTTATATAGACCTTAGTGGTCCCTAATACTGTATCTGAAGTCTCTTTTATATAGGCCTTAGTGGTCCCCTAATACTGTATCTGAAGTCTCTTTTATATAGACCTTAGTGGTCCCCTAATACTGTATCTGAAGTCTCTTTTATATTGACCTTAGTGGTCCTCTAATACTGTATCTGAAGTCTCTTTTATATAGACCTTAGTGGTCCCCTAATACTGTATCTGAAGTCTCTTTTATATAGGCCTTAGTGGTCCTCTAATACTGTATCTGAAGTCTCTTTTATATAGACCTTAGTGGTCCTCTAATACTGTATCTGAAGTCTCTTTTATATAGACCTTAGTGGTCCCCTAATACTGTATCTGAAGTCTCTTTTATATAGACCTTAGTGGTCCCCTAATACTGTATCTGAAGTCTCTTTTATATAGACCTTAGTGGTCCCCTAATACTGTATCTGAAGTCTCTTTTATATAGACCTTAGTGGTCCCCTAATACTGTATCTGAAGTCTCTTTTATATAGACCTTAGTGGTCCCCTAATACTGTATCTGAAGTCTCTTTTATATAGACCTTAGTGGTCCCCTAATACTGTATCTGAAGTCTCTATCCCAAAATTCAGCCTTGGTGCAGAATTACAGCAACTAGAGCCAGTCCCACAATGAGCTTTCCTTAGGATGTGCCATTTCTGTTTCTGTAGCTATTGAGGAGGAGAGAGGGGGGCCATGATGTCTCCCTCTCTCTCATGGGGGGGGCCAAATTCTCTGGGCGGGGGAGGTAACCTTTCTCCTTATGACCTTATAAGGAGAAGATTCCAGATTGGCCCATCTGAGCTTTCATTTTCTCAAAGGCAGAGCAGGATGTATTAACAGTGTGTGTTTAACTTCTGCTTTGAGTATGTTGTTGATGTCCAACTGTCAGCAGCGCTCTGTGTGCTCGTGAACTTGAGAGTTCATTCCTCCAAGAAAGTTCTCCCTAACAAACCAAGACGGTTCTCTGCATTGTTGAGAATCATTCGTTCTAAACCAATCGTAGACAGCAGGTCAGCGTTACTGGGACTCTATCTGAACCTAAAATGTTGAACACAAGAGCCCCCCAGGGCTGTGTCAGCTCACCTGTCCTTTTCACTTTATACACAGATGAGTGTAGAAGTTTTTATCCAAATAATCATGTCATTACATTTTCTGACGACACTGAAATGTTATCTCTGCTGAAAAAGAACTGTGACCCATCTGATTATTTTATGGAAATCCAAAAGTTTGTGAATTGGTGTGACGATAACCACCTTGTTCTAAAACAAGACTGAAGAGATGGTGTCGCTGACCACCACAACCAAGCCATCCCTCAGGCCCACTCATACAAATATCTCGCTGTTTATACTGACGAGTCACTAACCTGGAGCACACATGTCGACAGTCTCCGACCGCAGCAGCGGTTGCATTTCTTACGCCGTTTGCGAATTCATGGCGTCGATAAAAGAAATAATGTTGATATTTGATCAGGCAGTCGTGGAGAGCCTGGTCAGGTACGGTATTACAGCTTGGTTTGGCAACCTCCCTGTGCATTTGAAAACTAAACTGTTACGATTGATTCATACTGCATGGAAGATCACTGGTGTTAAAGAGCTCTTATCCATGCAGAGGATTTATGAACAGGCTTCTTTGCGACAAGCATATAAAATGGTTAGCGACACGTCTCACGTTCTGCACGCAGAATATGAGCTGCTGCCCTCCGGTAGGAGGGCGAGAGTTAACCCTTTCAACAACTCATTTATCCCAGTGGGTCTATTAAGCTCCTAAATAGCTGCAGATGAAAGGCAGAACAGGCCTGCAGGACAATGGAGATTTGTAATTGTTGTACTTGTGATTTCTCTTTTTTAATTTATTTTATGTATTTATTTATTTTGAGTAATGCATTGCATAACACCATGTTGTGTTTTCTACACCATCAGGACCATAGTATGCTCTGTGGTATGGTATCTGGGTTTTTTGGTTTTACTATGGCTGCAGCATTCACACAATGTGGGTTAATAAAGTTCATGTTGATCTTGACGATATAAAACATAAAGATATAATACATCAAGATATACATTTTTTTTGGAGCATTTTTAATGCTTTTTGGGTGCTTTTTTAAAATGCTTTTGGGAGCCTTTGTTTTGCATTTTAGGTGCTTTTATTTTTAAAATTTTTCACACTTTTTTATGTTTTTTTTTTTAGACATTTTGAATGCTTATATGAAAGCTTTTTTAGATGCTTTTATTGTTGCTTTTTGAGGCTTTTTCGATGACTCCTAAGTCCCTGAGTGAGATGAGAAAGAGAAGGGAACAAACTGAGCTGTTAAAGTGAGCGGTGACTGCACACCTTTTACACTCTAATAATACCTAGAATTAACTAGATTTACACTAATAATACCTAGAATTAACTAGATTTACACTAATAATACCTAGAATTAACTAGATTTACACTCTAATAATAACCAGAATTGACTAGATTTAAACTCTAATAACCAGAATTACACTCTAATAATAACCAGAATTAACTAGATTTACACTCTAATAATACCTAGAATTAACTAGATTTACACTCTAATAATACCTAGAATTAACTAGATTTACACTCTAATAATAACCAGAATTAACTAGATTTGCACTCTAATAATAACCAGAATTAACTAGATTTGCACTCTAATAATAACCAGAATTAACTAGATTTACACTCTAATAATACCTAGAATTAACTAGATTTACACTCTAATAATAACCAGAATTGACTAGATTTACACTCTAATAACCAGAATTAACTAGATTTACACTTAATAATACCTAGAATTAACTAGATTTACACTCTAATAATAACCAGAATTGACTAGATTTACACTCTAATAACCAGAATTAACTAGATTTACACTTAATAATAACCAGAATTGACTAGATTTACACTCTAATAATAACCAGAATTAACTAGATTTACACTCTAATAATAACCAGAATTAACTAGATTTACACTCTAATAATACCTAGAATTGACTAGATTTACACTTAATAATAACCAGAATTAAATAGATTTAAACTATAATAATACCTAGAATTAACTAGATTTACACTTAATAATAACCAGAATTAACTAGATGTATACTCTAATAATACCTAGAATTAACTAGATTTACACTCTAATCATACCTAGAATTAACTAGATGTATACTCTAATAATAACCAGAATTAACTAGATTTACACTCTAATAATACCTAGAATTAACTAGATTTATACTCTAATAATAACTAGAATTAACTAGATTTACACTCTAATAATACCTAGAATTAACTAGATGTATACTCTAATAATACCTAGAATTAGCTAGATTTATACTCTAATAATACCTAGAATTAACTAGATTTATACTCTTTTAATAACTAGAATTAACTAGATTTACACTCTAATAATACCCAGAATTAACTAGATTTACACTCTAATATTTGATTCATGTGACTAAAAAAGCCATTTCTTTTCAATGCATGATAGAAAAGTACAAAAACCCTTTCAGATGTTTCTGCATTGCTCCATAATAATATTTTAATAATATTATGAATATGAACTAATAATTAAATTAATAATATACTGATTATCTTCATTCAGGCTTGTACAAAAAGCCAATAATTCAATCAAAGAATATATATATATATATATATATATATATATAGTGGTGTTTTTTAAGTTAAAGATATGATATAAGTTCATCTGAATGAGGTTTCATAAACAGAACACAACCAGTCTCAAGCTTCTTCAAGTGTTTTGTTTTACATTTATTGAAAACCATAGAGATTATTTAAGAATTGAAATTACAAATCATCTTGACCCTCGTCTTGTCAACATTTTGCATCAACTTTTTTTAACGCTTTTTAAAATGTTTTGTCACTTTTCTACGCTTTTTTTAATTCACGGTCAATAAACCTAATTTCTATGACATTATACCTCAATTATGAATGATTTTGACTAATAGTTCAGATCAGAAGATGTTGACTGGATCGGTTTATGTCAAAGTTTAGCCACAACGACGTTTTGAAACCATTTTTTGTTGAATAAAGTTGAATAAAACACCCACAATTCAAAGGAAGTAATAATTTAACTTGCGAAGAATGTTGTATCCATATAACGTATATGCATGCATCTATGTTATTTTTGGGCAATTTAGTTGAACGCAATCCATATTTCTGACATAAAAATCTTTAAAAATGGGTCAAATTTGACCCCAAGGAAAACACAAGGGTTAAGATGGACCCTCGTGTAATGTCGGCACTGTCAGAAACCTCATACCAAGAGCCTGGGTCTGTCCCATCAGACACCACCTACCAAGAGCCTGGGTCTGTCCCATCAGACACCACCTACCAAGAGTCTGGTTCTGTCCCATCAGACACCACCTACCAAGAGCCTGGGTCTGTCCCATCAGACACCACCTACCAAGAGTCTGGTTCTGTCCCATCAGACACCTCCTACCAAGAGCCTGGGTCTGTCCCATCAGACACCTCCTACCAAGAGCCTGGCTCTGTCCCGTCAGACACCACCTACCAAGAGCCTGGGTCTGTCCCGTCAGACACCTCCTACCAAGAGCCTGGGTCTGTCCCATCAGACACCTCCTACCAAGAGCCTGGCTCTGTCCCGTCAGACACCACCTACCAAGAGCCTGGGTCTGTCCCGTCAGACACCTCCTACCAAGAGCTTGGGTCTGTCCCATCAGACACCTCCTACCAAGAGCCTGAGTCTGTCCCATCAGACACCTCCTACCAAGAGCCTGAGTCTGTCCCATCAGACACCTCCTACCAAGAGCCTGGGTCTGTCCCGTCAGACACCTCCTTCCAAGAGCCTGAGTCTGTCCCGTCAGACACCTCCTACCAAGAGCCTGGGTCTGTCCCGTCAGACACCACCTACCAAGAGCCTGGGTCTGTCCCGTCAGACACCACCTACCAAGAGCCTGGGTCTGTCCCGTCAGACACCTCCTACCAAGAGCCTGAGTCTGTCCCGTCAGACACCTCCTACCAAGAGCCCGGGTCTGTCCCGTCAGACACCACCTACCAAGAGCCTGGGTCTGTTCCGTCAGACACCACCTACCAAAAGCCTGGGTCTGTCCCACCTCCTACCAAGAGCCTGGGTCTGTCCCGTCAGACACCTCCTACCAAGAGCCTGGGTCTGTTCCGTCAGACACCACCTACCAAAAGCCTGGGTCTGTCCCACCTCCTACCAAGAGCCTGGGTCTGTCCCGTCAGACACCTCCTACCAAGAGCCTGGGTCTGTCCCGTCAGACACCTGCTACCAAGAGCCTGGGTCTGTCCCATCAGACACCTCCTACAAGAGTCTGGGTCTGTCCCGTCAGACACCTCCTACCAAGAGTCTGGGTCTGTCCCGTCAGACACCTCCTACCAAAAGCCTGGGTCTGTCCCACCTCCTACCAAGAGCCTGGGTCTGTCCCGTCAGACACCTCCTACCAAGAGCCTGGGTCTGTCCCATCAGACACCTCCTACCAAGAGTCTGGGTCTGTCCCGTCAGACACCTCCTACCAAGAGCCTGGGTCTGTCCCGTCAGAAACCTCCTACCAAGAGTCTGGGTCTGTCCCGTCAGACACCTCCTACCAAGAGCCTGGTTCTGTCCGTCAGACACCTCCTACCAAGAGCCTGGGTCTGTCCCATCAGACACCACCTACCAAGAGCCTGGTTCTGTCCCGTCAGACACCTCCTACCAAGAGCCTGGGTCTGTCCCATCAGACACCTCCTACCAAGAGCCTGGGTCTGTCCCATCCGACACCTCCTACCAAGAGTCTGGTTCTGTCTCGTCAGACACCACCTACCAAGAGCCTGGGTCTGTTCCATCAGCCACCTCCTACCAAGAGCCTGGGTCTGTCCCATCAGCCACCTCCTACCAAGAGCCTGGGTCTGTCCCGTCAGACACCTCCTACCAAGAGCCTGGGTCTGTCCCATCAGACACCTCCTACCAAGAGCCTGGGTCTGTCCCATCAGACACCTCCTACCAAGAGTCTGGTTCTGTCTCGTCAGACACCTCCTACCAAGAGCCTGGGTCTGTCTCGTCAGACACCTCCTACCAAGAGTCTGGTTCTGTCCCAGGTCTCTTCCTGAGAGGGAGTTTTTCCTCGCCACTAAATGCTTGCTCTTGGGGGAATTACTGGAATTGTTGGGTCATAGAGTGTGGTCTAGACCTACTCCATCTATAAAGGCTCTCGAGATAACTCTTATCTCTTATGATTTGATACTATAAATAAAATTGAATTGAATGTGCATCAAGCTGCAGTGTGTGTCTCTGCATCTCTGAGGCATCTTTCAGCCATCATTAGAGCAACACTGCCCTCTGCTGGAGAAACATCTCCTTCTACACAGAGATGTCAGAATCAGAAAGAGATTTATTGCAAGCTAAGTAGCACTTTTTTTAGGAATTGTCTTTGTTGAGGGTGCATCCATAAAGAGTATAATATAACAAACAATAAATACAGAAAAAAAACACACATACATATAATGTTTTAGCATTAGGAAGGAAAAAGGAAGAATGTGATGTGCAGGGGACAGGATGTAGGATCACTGTTGGAAAGTAGAAGGAACCAAGAATTATTTCAGGAATCCCTCTAGTTATCAATCTATCAAGAGGAAATATTCTTCAAGATATCTGATAACAGAATGCCCCAAAATTTGAACACTGTTTGGGAAAAACATGATAGTCTGGACGTGATGGTTTCTTTTTCAAAAACTTCTGTCCCTTTCTTCTATTTTTTGTCACTTTTTTTAGACATTTAAGTCACTTTTTTGTGTGCATCTCTCCATCTGCTCTGAGGAAATCTTTCGGCCATCTGATATCTACGGTCCCGGGACTCCCAGACATTGTCCTGTGACTCCAAGACTGTCCCGGGACAGTCAGACACTGTCCTGTGACTCCATGACTGTCCCGGGGCGGTCAGACACTGTCCTGTGACTCCCAGACACTGTCCCGGGACAGTCCGGCACTGTCCTGTGACTCCCAGACACTGTCCGGGACAGTCATGGGAGTCACAGTTTTTGCTGCCACTGCTGCTGTCATTGGTAGATTTGTTTTTGTTGCTTTTTTCTCCCAAGTTTTGGTCACCTTTTTAAAACACTTTTTCTCGACGTTTTTGTGTTCACTTTTCTTTGAATTTTTTTTGTCCCTTTTTGTCAGTTTCAGTCTTCTTTTTGGACATTTCTTTCTATGTTTTGTGACTTTTCTTAAAGTGTTTGTAGGCTGTGTGTCACAGAGGGATAGTTGAATATCGGATTCATTCAAGTCATTTTTAGAAACAAGTTTCTCATCATTTAGAGATTCCACTAAAACAGTTTCATCTTCATCAGCCATACATGATCATCATCATCAGTACTTTGACTCACTTAGCTCTCACTTTTTTGACTTGTTTTTGTTGTTAGTTTCTTTGAAATTCTTGTCCTTTTCTTCAGCGTTTTTTTTGTCTTTCGTTAAAGTTTTGGTCTCTTTTGTTGTTGTTTTTGGCGCTTCTTTCACCCCACCCCCTTAAAAAAAGACAAACTGTCTCTAAGTGTGTCTCCGAATCATATTTATTTGCAGGTAATGGTGGGAAATGTATACAATAAAAAACAAAGCAGATAAACACTTCACGCTGCCAAGCTGTACAGGACATGCAAATGTTTCCATGGATACAAAAATAGACACGTTCTATAAAGAGGTTTACACAAACGGGGAATATGTACAGACTGCAACAATATTGTCACATGACACAAGGCTATAATCATGACCACACAGACGCTGATTAAATGCAACAACAACAAAAAAGAGATGAAAAAGGCAGAAAACAACTTTGAAGAAAGCAACAAAAACGTCTGAAAAGCTTTAAAAGTCTGAAAAAAACTAACATGTTAGAAAAAAGGACACAAAAGGTCAGAAAAAGTGACAAAAAAAGCAAAGAGACCAAAGCGGATTATTTGATGATGAAACTTGAGTCTGAAACTAGATTTAAAACTAACTGGACCTTTTATTAAAAAAACACTCCATCTAAACTATCTCAAACACTTTAACAACTTTGCAAATCACAACAGAAAATATACTGACTAGAAACACATTGGTGGCACATTCAACTAAAACTAAACTGTTTCAGCGTTTGAAACATTTCAGCGTTCAGCATTTCAGTGTTTAAGAATTTCAGTGTTTCAGCATTTTAAACATTTCAGCATTTCAACATTTCAGCGTTTTAACATAGCGTTTCAGCATTTTAAACATTTCAGCATTTCAGCATTTTAAACATTTCAGCGTTTCAACATTATAGCGTTTCAGCATTTTAAACATTTCAGCGTTTCAACATTATAGCGTTTCAGCATTTTAAACATTTTAGCGTTTCAGCATTTTAAACATTTCAGCATTTTAAACATTTTAGCGTTTCAACATTATAGCGTTTCAGCATTTTAAACATTTCAGCGTTTCAACATCATAGCGTTTCAGCATTTTAAACATTTCAGCGTTTCAACATTTCAGCGTTTCAGCATTTTAAACATTTCAGCGTTTCAGCATTTTAAACATTTCAGCGTTTCAACATTATAGGGTTTCAGCATTTTAAACATTTCAGCGTTTCAACATAGCGTTTCAGCATTTTAAACATTTCAGCGTTTCAACATTATAGCGTTTCAGCATTTTAAACATTTCAGCGATTCAACATAGCGTTTCAGCATTTTAAACATTTCAGCGTTTCAACATTATAGCGTTTCAGCATTTTAAACATTTCAGCATTTCACCATTATAGCGTTTCAGCGTTTCAACATTTCAGCGTTTCAGCATTTTAAACATTTCAGCATTTCAACATTATAGCGTTTCAGCGTTTCAATATTTCAGCGTTTCAACATTTTAAACATTTCAGCGTTTCAGCATTTTAAACATTTCAGCATTTTAAACATTTTAGCGTTTCAACATTATAGCGTTTCAGCATTTTAAACATTTCAGCGTTTCAACATCATAGCGTTTCAGCATTTTAAACATTTCAGCGTTTCAACATTTCAGCGTTTCAGCATTTTAAACATTTCAGCGTTTCAGCATTTTAAACATTTCAGCGTTTCAACATTATAGGGTTTCAGCATTTTAAACATTTCAGCGTTTCAACATAGCGTTTCAGCATTTTAAACATTTCAGCGTTTCAACATTATAGCGTTTCAGCATTTTAAACATTTCAGCGATTCAACATAGCGTTTCAGCATTTTAAACATTTCAGCGTTTCAACATTATAGCGTTTCAGCATTTTAAACATTTCAGCATTTCACCATTATAGCGTTTCAGCGTTTCAACATTTCAGCGTTTCAGCATTTTAAACATTTCAGCATTTCAACATTATAGCGTTTCAGCGTTTCAATATTTCAGCGTTTCAACATTTTAAACATTTCAGCGTTTCAGCATTTTAAACATTTCAGCGCTTCAACATTATAGCGTTTCAGCATTTTAAACATTTCAGCATTACAACATAGCGTTTCAGCATTTTAAACATTTCAGCGTTTCAACATTATAGCGTTTCAGCATTTTAAACATTTCAGCGTTTCAACTTTATAGCGTTTCAGCATTTTAAACATTTCAGCATTTCAACATTATAGCGTTTCAGCGTTTCAACATTTCAGCGTTTCAGCATTTTAAACATTTCAGCGTTTCAACATTATAGCGTTTCAGCATTTTAAACATTTCAGCATTTCAACATTATAGCGTTTCAGCGTTTCAACATTTCAGCGTTTCAGCATTTTAAACATTTCAGCATTTCAACATTATAGCGTTTCAGCGTTTCAACATTTCAGCGTTTCAACATTTTAAACATTTCAGCGTTTCAGCATTTTAAACATTTCAGCGTTTCAACATTATAGCGTTTCAGCATTTTAAACATTTCAGCGTTTCAACATAGCGTTTCAGCATTTTAAACATTTCAGCGCTTCAACATTATAGCGTTTCAGCATTTTAAACATTTCAGCATTACAACATAGCGTTTCAGCATTTTAAACATTTCAGCGTTTCAACATTATAGCGTTTCAGCATTTTAAACATTTCAGCGTTTCAACATTATAGCGTTTCAGCATTTTAAACATTTCAGCGTTTCAACATTTCAGCATTTTAAACATTTCAGCGTTTCAGCATTTTAAACATTTCAGCGTTTCAACATTATAGCGTTTCAGCATTTTAAACATTTCAGCGTTTCAACATTTCAGCGTTTGAGCGCTACAGTCACAGTTACACCAAACATGAGCAGCAAAGTTCAAGTCAATCACAGGAACAAATTACACACACGATAGTGAACTAAACAAAAAAAAACATGCACATCTCGTTACATCTGCTGCCAACAACCACGAAACATTTGGCGGAGTATTTATTCACATCAAATAACAACAAGAATAAATACTATTTTAGGAGTTATACAGGAAGGAACTCAATCTGTGCTGAGGATGAAAAGCTGAGAAGTTTTATTCCATTTCTGCGATCCGGATGTGTACGAATAAAGATGAAGGAGGAATACTGGTTCCATCTTTGGACAAAAGGTGAATATGCCGATAACCTGAGAACACCAAACATCTTCATTTATACAAGATAAACAACGCTACAGCGCACACACTCAAATATAAAACTGGAGCGGCTCCTAACTTCAAACTAGTTTAATCAATCAATTTATACATCATTTGTAATCTCATAAGGTACAGAAAGCTGCAGTAGAGTTAAAAGACAGAAATCTTTGCCTGATGTCGGAACTAATGCGACGTTTCCCAGGCATCCAAATTTTAACGCTTGGAAACCGTTTTGGTTTGAAAACTGCGAGGTTATTTTGTAGTCTGGACGGCCACAAACCGACCTTTATCCTGACGTTTTGGACTTTTATCTACACTTTAGACACTTTTTTCCAATGTAAAAATATAGGCTACCTAGTTTTACATTTTCATATTTAGGGACAGTTTGAGTTAATAAACGGTTATATGTCTTAGCAGTAGCTGTACTATGTATGTAGAAGGTGTAGAAGAACAGATATATGTCTTAGCAGTAAATGGACTATGTGTGTAGAAGAACAGATATATGTCTTAGCAGTAGCTGGACTATGTATGTAGAAGGTGTAGAAGAACAGATATATGTCTTAGCAGTAGCTGGACTATGTATGTAGAAGGTGTAGAAATTAACCGTACCTTGCTGCATGCAGCGGAGTGGCAGTGTGTACTGACCCACAAAGTCATTTTTCGACGTCTTGTCGTAGTCTTCGACCACGAAGCGCACCATGGCGAGCTCAGGAGCGTGCACGGTGAAGCGCAGAGTGTCGTACCACACCGGGTTAAACCCTGCAAACAGGACACACCGTTATCAACCCAAATCTGACGTACCCCCTCCTTTTTTATTCATTTATACATTTATTACACTTACAGCTGGAAATGACAACAGAAACACTCAAGTTTTTAGCAGAGAAACGACTGGAAATGACAACAAAAAGAAACCAGTTTCTAACTTTTTTTAAATTGAAATTAATTGAAAAAATATACATGTAATTTCCTTTTTTTAAAGTTGAAATATTTTGAGAAAACATTTCAATTTAAAAAAAAAAAATTAAAAATGATAAATAAGTTTATTTTCTGTCTTTCCAAGTTTCTTTCTTTCTGTCTGTCTGTCTGTAAAAGTGTCTTCTGTCTTCTTGTCTCCATAAGTGTCCACAGCCTGTCATATATATATATATATATATATATATATATATATATATATATATATATATATATATATATATATATATATATATATAACTTTTTATATATATATATATAAAAAAGTTAACTTTTAAAAAAGTTGTGGAAGGGGACAGTATTTTTTTTTTAAAGATTATTTTTTGGGGCATTCTTTTAGGCCTTTATTTGACAGGACAGCTGAAGACATGAAAGGGGAGAAAGAGGGGGAATGACATGCAGCAAAGGGCCACAGGTCGGAGTCGAACCCGCGACCGCTGCATCGAGGAGTAAACCTCTATATATGGCCGCCCGCTCTAACAACTGAGCTATCTGGGCGCCAAGGGGACAGTAGTTTGACGCATACACAGCCTGTACTCCACAGAGAAAGCAGCCACAATGGAACTGCTGCAGAGTGAAGACGCTGTCTCATTAACCGGTGATCACTGGACATCACTGCACACTATAGAGACCTTTATCACAGCAGACATGTTGACTTGTCATAGGAGGAAAAGCACAGCTGAGATTGATAACCTTAACGATGGCCATCAGTAATGGTTTAATACCAGGACCTCTCCTCAGTGGAATGCAGCCATCATTAATGGTTTAATACCAGGACCTCTCCTAAGTGGAATGCAGCCCTCAGTAATGGTTTAATACCAGGGTATCTCCTAAGTGAAATGCAGCCATCAGTAATGGTTTAATACCAGGACCTCTCCTAAGTGGAATGCAGCCATCATTAATAGTTTTGAATACACCTGGGCTTTTCCTACCATCACATGTCAACATGTCTGCCGTGAAAAAGGTCTATTGAATATGTCTATCAGCATACAGTTTTTTGTCATTTTGGGACATTGTCCACCTCCTTTTCTGTCCAGGAGAATTGTTACATTCCTTATTAGAAAAACGTAAAGGTTACAAATGTCCTGCTGTGGTGACTGGTTTTGGACCATTTTGTTTGTACTGTATAAGCAAGGTGTTAGTGTTACATCTCAGTTAGGTTAGGTACTTGGAGGAATTGTGCAATAATGACAGATTCACACAGGTTTCTTTTGTTTACAGTATATAAATAATAAACAATAACAAATCTTAAAGTCAAGTTCATAAAGTAACTTTCCTTGCATTCATTTGATTCCCAATCAAGATACACTGGTAAGAATGTCTTTCCATTGTTAATATGTACTTAAAAGTTCTGAAATGCAAAGTAATAGAATTTTATTCATGTAATAAAACATGCAATTAATCGCGATTAACTATAGAAATTTGGCGATTAAAACAATTAATCGCTTGACAGCCCTAGTATATATACACACAGTATGCATATACCGTTGTTGTCTATGTATCTGGTCTCCTGTCTGTTCTGGTCCAGAGGAACCCCGTAGATCTCCACTCGGACCAGCGGGTCCACGATCGAGTCCTCTTTAATGTTGACTTTAGGAAGCTGCTGACCGCTGATCACCTGAAACACACACAGACAGACGCACAGACACACACAGAAACACACAGAGACACACAGACACACATACACAAACACACACCCCACCACAATGCCGTAAAAAGCGCCAAAAATGATCAATAAATTGAAAAAAGTTTTTTTTTTAAACTTTGAAAGAAGCAAAGTGTGAAAAAAGTCACACAAAAAGCAACACAATTTTCTTAGAAAACGTCAAAAAAGCGGCATAAACGTTGACTGCAGGGATGGTTTAGGTCTTGTAATATTTTTCTGTGCGAGGGCAGTGTCCCACTTATTGCGGAGAATACAGCTGATGGGTTGTTAAATAGGAAGTGCCAATGAAAGTAGTAGTTAAAAAGGTTTATTACCGTATATGTATAGGTAAGCATATTTGTATTGCAAGAGAATATGTGTTGAGAGATATTTGTATTTGTTGTCTTTTCTCCTGTATTTGGTGTTGTCTTTTTTTGTATTGTGTGTTGTCTTTGTGACGCTGCAGAATGGACAGAGTCCAAAACAAATTTCCCTTCGGGGACAATAAAGTATATCTTATCTTATCTTATCTTATTGTTGTAAATAAAGTGCCGGGAACCTTCCCGTCTGTACCTGGATGGTGAGGGCGACTGCTTGGTAGCCGTCCCGTTTTTGGGGAGTCTCGGGGTCGAATGTTTTCTCGGCGTTTCTCATGAAGCCGGGCTTCAGGACGTAGCCACAGCCGCCGTTCTGCCTGAACATCCCGTCGTTCAGATCCATTCCCTCGCCCGCTGTCTGGAAGTTCAGCGCAACTGGAACCAAAGAAACACAATTTTACTCACAAAAAATGGAAAAAATGCTGAGAAAAACATTTTAAAAAGAAAACAAGATGTACTTCTCTGACTCATGATTCAAAGATTCCCAAAACAGTTTATAGAGACACTTTGAGGGAATGAAATTGTCAAATACATCAAAGAAAATGACAAAATGACAAATATTTCAAAATAAAGCGTCAAAAACTGCGTTTAAAAAAGGGTCAAAAGGAAAAGAAGAGAATGAAACTGATACTAAATTGTCAAATACATGGAAGAAAGCGATCAATACGTAGGGGTGGGAGATATTGACAAAAATGAATATCTCGATATTTTTTTTCAATATCTCGATATTGATATTCAGACGATATTTTTGAAATCCTTCTAGAAGTTAAAAGAAGCCCTGTTCGGAGGCTATTTCAGTGGATCTCTTGGGAAAATGTGCAAGCAAGATGAAATCATAATAACAAACAAAGGGCTCTATTCTGTAACATATTGCACACAACCATGTCCTTATTGGAAGCAGTCCTGGAGCTGGGACAGGGCCGGGTCAGACTAGGTTCTGATAGTCCTTCTACTTGGCTGTATAGTCCTTCTGACCGGGATTTATGCTGGGATCAGGAGTTGGATGTGATCTGACTGGCCCAGGTGAGGGAGAGGTGCAGTTCTGTATCTTTTTTGATGTTAGAGTATACATGGTCTAGTGTGTTCTTCCCTCTAGTAACACAATCTACATGCTGGGAGAAAGCTGAAGGGGAACAGACTTTAAGGACGCCTTGTTAAAGTCCCCTGTATCCCGTATCCAGGTGATCGCGCTGCAGTTTGTTCACTATGGTTAGCGGTGAACCAAACTTGTGCTAACGTTAGCATCGGGGGCTATGTAGACGGCAGTGTGCTGTTTTCGTAGTAAATAAAATGGTCAGTATATTACCGACAGGGCTCCAGGTCAGGTGAGCCATACTGGGCAACGATCCTGCAGTTGGTACTCCATTCATAGTGCACAAAAATGCAGTCCTCCGCCTCTAGTCGTGCCGGAGTTATTTTCTCATTCTGCCGGTAGATAGCTAGCTCGGCGTGCTAGCGCCAACAACAACCTGGAGGGCTCGGTCAGGCTATTTCCTCCGGGATGTTATGAGCCGCCTGGAAGGCTCTCGTACAGCTGTGTTGTATCGTAGTCCTGTATTGATTAGTTCAGTGTGTTGTATCGTGGTCCTGTATTGATTAGTTCAGTGTGTTGTATCTAGTCCTGTATTGATTAGTTCAGTGTGTTGTATCGTGGTCCTGTATTGATTAGTTCAGTGTGTTGTATCGTGGTCCTGTATTGATTAGTTCAGTGTGTTGTATCGTAGTCCTGTATTGATTAGTTCAGTGTGTTGTATCGTAGTCCTGTATTGATTAGTTCAGTGTGTTGTATCTAGTCCTGTATTGATTAGTTCAGTGTGTTGTATCGTAGTCCTGTATTGATTAGTTCAGTGTGTTGTATCTAGTCCTTTATTGATTAGTTCAGTGTGTTGTATCGTGGGCCTGTATTGATTAGTTCAGTGTGTTGTATCGTGGTCCTGTATTGATTAGTTCAGTGTGTTGTATCGTGGTCCTGTATTGATTAGTTCAGTGTGTTGTATCGTGGTCCTGTATTGATTAGTTCAGTGTGTTGTATCGTAGTCCTGTATTGATTAGTTCAGTGTGTTGTATCTAGTCCTGTATTGATTAGTTCAGTGTGTTGTATCTAGTCCTGTATTGATTAGTTCAGTGTGTTGTATCGTGGTCCTGTATTGATTAGTTCAGTGTGTTGTATCTAGTCCTGTATTGATTAGTTCAGTGTGTTGTATCTAGTCCTGTATTGATTAGTTCAGTGTGTTGTATCTAGTCCTGTATTGATTAGTTCAGTGTGTTGTATCTAGTCCTGTATTGATTAGTTCAGTGTGTTGTATCGTGGTCCTGTATTGATTAGTTCAGTGTGTTGTATCTAGTCCTGTATTGATTAGTTCAGTGTGTTGTATCTAGTCCTGTATTGATTAGTTCAGTGTGTTGTATCTAGTCCTGTATTGATTAGTTCAGTGTGTTGTATCGTGGTCCTGTATTGATAAGTTCAGTGTGTTGTATCGTGGTCCTGTATTGATTAGTTCAGTGTGTTGTATCGTGGTCCTGTATTGATTAGTTCAGTGTGTTGTATCGTGGTCCTGTATTGATTAGTTCAGTGTGTTGTATCGTGGTCCTGTATTGATTAGTTCAGTGTGTTGTATCGTGGTCCTGTATTGATTAGTTCAGTGTGTTGTATCGTAGTCCTGTATTGATTAGTTCAGTGTGTTGTATCTAGTCCTGTATTGATTAGTTCAGTGTGTTGTATCGTGGTCCTGTATTGATTAGTTCAGTGTGTTGTATCGTAGTCCTGTATTGATTAGTTCAGTGTGGCTGTACATACTTGTATAAATATACACCGACAGGAGAGCCGCTGCACAGTTGCGCACCGCCATCTTTTTTGACATGAGTGAACGTCATAACGCGCAAGGTAAGAACTAGTAGCAGCTTACTCTCGTGCGGGACGATCGTGATTTTTTACAAAAAAAGACAGTCAAACAAACCCCTACAGTATTAAAATCGCTACATATAATTGTTTAGAAGGTTATAGTGTGCGCTATTTGTTTTCTCTTTAACTTTCTTTAGCTCTTTTCATGTTTGGGGGATCGGATTGTACAAATTATGAAATATTCGATATCCCAATTTTGCATATCGTCCAGACAACAATTTGGATATTATCGTCTAAACGATATATCGCCCACCTCTACCAATACGACTTGGAATATATTTTGAGAGAAAAAGTCTGAACATTTTAATTTCGTCCTATTTTTTCCTGAACGTTACACTTACAGGCTGGAAATGACAACAGATAGAAACAAGTTTGCTGCAAAAAAGCTGGAAATAGCTGAAAAACAACCAACATGACAGAAATGTAAATGGAGATAAAGTCTTAAAGTCGTTGAGTCACCGATTTGGCAGCCGGCGTTCCACATTTCCTGAGGGTTGAAGTTGGAGGAGTCGGTCCGGAAGCCGCTGGGATAAACCCGGGTCAGCTGCCGGCAGTTATGGTGCACAAACTCGGCGCCTGAAAAGCAGAAAACCCCACAAGTTTAGAAACTGAAAGGCTTCATACGGTATGAAGGGTCCGTCAAAAAAACAGAACCAGAATGACTAAAAGACACAAACGCTTTGGAAAAATGATTCTAAAACTTTAAAAAGGTGATACAAATTTTAAAAAATAACACAAATGTTAGAAAACGCCCAATAAAAGTTTAAAAAAGGGCCCTATTCAAACATTTTGACGCAAAAGACTTTGAGAAACGCTTAAAGACTTATGAAGTGACACAAACGTCAGAAAACATCAGAAGTTTAGTGACAGAAACATTGAGAAAAAGAGTCAAAAACTTCAAAACAAATAATTGAAGATCACAAAAAGTTCAAGTTCAAGTTACTTTTATTATTTGTCCCCTAGTGGGGCAATTTGTTATGCAGCAGGTAGTATAATAAAATCACACACAATCATACACACAATACAGAGATTGCCTACCTTACAGGCAAATTTAAAAACATAAATAATAAGTCATAAGTTGTTCTGAGCTTTGGAAGTATAAAGCGTGATCCGGATGGCAACATCTGAAATTCAGCCCGTAAGGGATGAGAACTATCTGACAGGATAGATTCAACCCTTTTTAGCATCTGCTTCTGATAGAGTTCCTCCAAGCCTTTTTGCCTAGAACCTGTGATACAGCTGCTCACCTTAATTAACCTGGAGAGGGAGTTTTTTTGTTTTACAGTAATAGACCCATACCAACAGATTAAGGAGAAGGTGACAACTGACTCAACAAAGAACCTATAGAAAAGGGTCAACAGGGTCTTGTCCACATCAAACTTGGCCAGCTTTCTAAGGCAATACAGGCGCTGCTGGCCTTTCTTGCAAAGCAAACTAGTATTTGGCTCGAAGCACAACTTGTCATCAATAATGGATCCTAAATACTTGTACTCTTTAGCAACCTGTATTTCCTGACCATTTATACTAGTTTTTACATTGTTAGTGACATTGGGCCTCATTCACCAATATCTTCCTAAGTTTTCTCTTAAATATGTTCTTAAGAAGGTTTCTAAGAAAAGTCTACGCCGGATTCATGACGTGTTCTTAAACAGCAGATTTGTTCGCACCTGTGTTCTTAGGATTGATGAATCCCACGTCTTCGTAACTGAAAGCGCGTGCCAGTTGTTCCTAATTAGCATAAGAAAACGCCCCAAAAATTCCCATATAAGGACATGACACTTCCTGTGCACCTCCTGGGAGACAGGTTGTCGGAGCTTGTCGGAGCCGCGGTGGAGGAAGTACTGAATCTCAGTACTTAAATAAAAGTACAAATAACCAGGGACATATTTACTTTAGTAAAAGTAGAAGGTGTCCACAACCACAAACAAGGCCTGGCTTTTAAGAAAAGTTCCTATCCTAACCATGAAACGGAAATATGTTGTTAGAATCGGAATGTGGTTGGTTTTATTCATGGATGTATTTCATTTTCTTTAACCATGCAAGTAAGCAAATAAAGTGTGTGAAGCAGCGCAAATGGGGAGATGTGAAGAGGTCCAGCCAAATAAATAAGATATGAACGCGTCTTACACAGCCTGGCGGAGGAGTAAACAACGCTGTGGAGAGAAATAGATATAGCAACTTTGATTTAAAAACGGGAATAATAAAAAAACAAACGTTTTCATTTTCACTTTTACCGGAGGCTGTATTACCGAGGGTCAACGGCGCTGCACCCGGGCTCTGGAGCACCGGAGCCGGCTTGGATCAGCGGTGCCCCATATATACAGTATCTATGGTAACCCATATATACAGTATCTATGGCAACCAATATATACAGTATCTACGGCAACCAAACTTTACTGGTGAGACAAAAGGAAGACGTTTTGGCTGAGGGAAACTGATCAGAAAATGTAACGTAACATTGTAGAAATGCAGTGGAGTAGAAAGTATAGATAATTGCTGCAAAATGTAACAAAGTAAAAGTCAAAAGTAGGCTATGCACTATTGAGTCTACTTAAGTAAAGTACAGATACGTGAAAAATGTACTTAAGTACAGTTACGAAGAATTTGTACTTTGTTACATTCTACCACTGCATTTTGGCCCAATAAATAGCGATCAATCACCAAATAACGCAGGATTTAATCAGTTTAATCGGCCGATTTTTGGCATTTTTTAACATAATCGGCATCGGCCAATGTCCCAGTATATCAAGCCGATTATTGGCAGGCGCATCTGCGGGCAGCCTAGTGTTAAAAATATGATTAGGCGACATTTTTTACAGCGCACTCAGACCAGCTGCCTCCAGCCCCTACCCTCGTGAATTCTTGCGCTTGCACAGTCACTTTAGGCTCAGACGGCAGACGCTACCGTTAGCATATTGCTGGTCTTCTTGCCTTGATCGCCTTGTTTAACTGTAGGCCTACTAATAAAACTGTACAAAACACCGTGGCCACACCGCTGTGGAAGCTCCCCGAATGTCATTTATCAGAGTCTGGTTGTTACCCTTGTCCGTGACAGTCTCATCCACTAACTAAAGCTATCCGCTAACGGAGCTAACCGCTAACGGAGCTAACCGCTAACGGCGCTAATCGTTGCTAACAGAGCCTTCAGTTCTCCGTGCCTGTATCCATTAACTGCATCTATGGACTCGAGCACGAATAAAACCCTTACTTTTATTAAATTGGTTGGACTAGTTTTAAATTACAACTCAGAGTTGTTTGAATGACAGAAATCTGCTCAGATAAGATCCTAATGAGTGCAACAGGACATGTAACAGTAGGATCCCCAAAACACAGATACAACACTTGAACAAATGAACAATGATCTAACAAACAAGGTGGACAAGAATTGACTTTAGATAGCCCTAGTCTGATGTGATTCAACAGGAGTTAAATAGTGTTCAGATTAATAACATGTCACTTTCTGTGAAGCTTGCAGATTTGTATTCTCAGAAGTTTAAATGCTAAGTGCACTAAACTTTATTTTTTCATTTAAAAGTTTATTTGACAAAGTTTATTTTCTTCTTACCTGTTTCGTTTATTTAATATATTTTTCATACATTATTTATACAATATACAGTATGTTTTTACATTTTACAAGTGTAGATTGGTGAAGTGTTCAATACATTTTTTTGTTGAGAAATTCTGTGTATATTAGTGTTACATTTTATCTTTCAAATAGAGGTTTAAAAACAAGCACATATCGGCCAAATATCGGCCAAAATTAATCGGCAGCATTAATCGGCCATCGGCTGACCCTGATTTCTAAAGATCGGCATCGGCATCGGCCAGAGAAAACCCATATCGGTCGACCTCTACTCCTTAAGTCCTCTAATATTTCCTCATTTATGTCATCAACACATCCATGATTCATGGAAATGTTGTGCAAAACACAACAAGCCACAAAGCATGCTGGGACTTTTTGAGGACTGTACTGTAAAGTTCCTCCTGATCTATCCAAACACCTGAAGCGCATTTTCAGTAATATTGTTCCTTGTAATTATTTATGGTTTGCAAAAATGGGAACTGCTGCGTCCGTTTAGATGAGAGAAGCAAAGTGTATGCGCGTTGTGCACACGCTACATTATGGCTAAGCATGCGCCCCTAAAATAGCATCTGAATAACGCGCTACTGACTTTAAACCAGGTTTTTCCTGGTCAGTGGCGGAATTGTTTTCTGAAACTGGAAAATAGCACTAGATAACATTTGCGCCGGAACATGCCTCCTCTTTTCGCTGAACCGCCCCCAGGAGAGCAAATACATTCCCTAATTTACCGACGTGCGTCTGTGGAGGGAAAAGTCCGCTGTGCGTCGGGTGAAAAATAGGAATGATACATGCGTCGGTGTACAAAGGCAATTGCGCTGTGTGCAAGATAGGGCCCTTAGTGTCTTTTTTGAATAATATGATTTTTTATCAACAATGATCAGAAATACATTACATTACAATACTATCATTGTAAACGACTGTAGAATTTAATAAAATGCAGTAAGCAATCATTTGGAGCGAATCATCATCACTCAAATGTGCGTAAGAGTGCTTTTCAGTGTTCGTAGATTTTGTTCTTAGCTAAGAACAAATCCAAGTTAAGAAAACATTAGTGAATGCCAGAATCTTCGTAAAAAAGTGCGTAAGAAGGGTTTAAGAACACATTTCGTCGTATGAACGGTTGGTGAATGAGGCCCATTATGCCTAAAGTCAATTCGTACTTTGCAGTGACGTCATTACCATGGGTACCTGGCGGGCAAGAAACGCCGATAGAATGGCGCTGAACAGTGGCCATTCACGGGAATTGCAGCCTTGCAGATTTCCAATACTACAATCAATCAACTATTTAGACCATATGTCACTCGGAACTTGTGATCCATACACAGCACCCGCTGATGTTTTCATTGCTTTGAAGCTGGCAAAGTCTCTACCAGACTTGGAGTTTGGAGATATTTACATCTATCTTATAGAGAATCCGTCACTTTACACCGCACAAAAAATGAAAGCCTACAAAAGTACAGATAGCTATCTTTTTTTCAAGAGTGGATGGGTTAACAACACTGTCGTATGGGAGGTGAAAAACAGGAATATCTTCATAATCAAAGCAAAGGTGAGTGTTACTAGTTAGTTAGTTAGCTAGCTAGCTCACTAACGTTTGCTGATCTGTTCCGTCGTGTGATGAAGTCTTCATCTGAATACGTAGATCCTCCCTGCCGGCGAATGACAGCTTTTTTAAACCTTCTGCCAACACTAGGCTATGTATCATGTAGGGTGACCAGACGTCTCGGTTTGATCGGGACAGTCCCGAGTCCCGACAAAAGTTGTGTCGGGACGCTAAAATATCCCGGTTTACACCAACCACTATGAAATTGTCCCGGTTGTCAGCGATTACATAACCAACGTGGTCTTATTATAGCCCGATCATTAACTAAACCCACGTAGAAAGACTAATAAAGCGTGCAGCGTATGATTTTAACAATGTGTGTGTGTGTGTGTGTGTGTGTGAGTAAATCGTAGCGGTCTGCATAATCTGTGCCGCCAGCGTTAAGAATTGCGAATTAGCCTTGGCTACAAACACTGTGATACAGGCATCGGATTGTTATTTCTGTAATAATCTATGTTTTTTTTTTGTATCTGTCCCTATTTAAATAAACTACAAATAAGATGTATATTTGTAAACATTGTTGCAACACCTTTTCTTCTCTGTCTCGTTTTAACCAGTCTTTTGCTGACACCTGTGTTAAATTTCACAGTAGGCTTTCAGCCAACAAATTGATTCTTGAGCAAATTCACTCAATTCACACAAATATACGTTATAGAATGAAGTTCTTGCCCGCCAGCCAGTAGTTGTGACGTCACGTGCAAAGTATGAATACACATGTCTTTTGTCTTGGAGGCGTTCAGCTCAAGAAAGGCATCCTGGCACCATGTTACAAAGTGGTCCATGACCGGACCGTGTGAAGTTTCCTCATTGTTCAGTAAGCTGACAATAACCGTATCATCAGCAAACTTCACAAAGTGTCGGTTTTCAGTCACAGAGCAACAGTCATTGGTGAACAGAATATAGAGGAGGGGGGAAAGAACACACCCCTGCGTGCCTAAAAAGTGACGACAAAAGCCCTTAAAACGTTGTAAAAACTGCCAAAAACGCTGTAAAAACCACCCCAAAACGTTGTAAAAACGCCGACAACATTGTAAAAAACGCCTAAATTGTTGTAGAAACTGCCCAAACATTGTAAAAACTGCTTAAACGTTGTAGAAACTGCCCAAAACAGTGTAAAAACCGCCAAAAACATTGTAAAAACTGCCTGAAACATTGTACAAAACATTTAAATGTTGTAAAAGGTGCCTAACCTTTGTGTACAGCTCTAAACTTTGTAATAGCTCCCCGCGACTCACCAGTGTCTCGCAGGTGTCTGCGGGCCTTGGACTCGGTGAAAGACGCCACCTCGTAAAACTTGGAGTGGATGTGCGAGTGTTTGAAGTTGCTGAAGTGGACACTTTTGCAGTAGACGACGCAGTCAGACAACTCCTTGGACAGACGCTGCTTCGACTTCTGGGCAAACAAGAAAACAAGAGAAATAAATGTAAGTTCCTGACTACGAGGAGATTCAAACACAATGTTGTTCAGGTATGAAATCAGCAGACGTACACACAGACTCATTTAAATGTACAGATGTGAAATGACAAAGTCTGGAACAATCCTTCAAGTTGTAACTTGGCAGGCTTTTCCCACTGCCTCATTTAGTTCAGTTGAATGTCACTGACAGGATCTGGCCCTTTATTAGAGTCACATGATAGGGTAAACCCCTGTCACAGATGGAAGCACTGGGCACATGGAAACCTTTAGACAACCCCCTCTTGAACTGTGTAAGTCGATACTCCACAATGCCGAGCAGAAGCAGGTTTCAGTGCCGGGGAAGCTACCAGGACTGTACCAGAGGTGTGGCACTGAAACCTGCAGCATACACGCTGTCTGACCCTGATCTGACTTCAGGATCCAGACATTTGTGTCATTTTATCAAAGCCCCTGGCTGGGTATCGCTGCTCTTTTCTTAAATTGATTCCGATTGGACATGAAAGAGACCTGCTGCATTTTAAAAGTAGCAATGTCTAAATTAGGATGACATTTCATTCACATATCTGGAGGTGACAGAAGAAGCCCTTTCAAAATGGCCTTGCCTGTTTTTCCCCCCTGCCAAAATAAAAGCTTAACTTCGGAGCTTTTTTTGCAGGAAAATCGTCTGCGGGGCTCCTTTTGAATGCACGCTGCCTGAACCTGCTTCCCCATGAAAGCCGATCTGACTGCTCCCCCCTCCCCTCACCTTCACCCATCTCCCAGACAGAAAGACACCTACACCATCAGCAGGGCGGCGGAGGGCTCATATCTCGCCACACGCCTCACCTCTGATGACTGTGTTGACACGAGTCCCAGTGTGGCGTTTCACTTCTCGCATGCTTATCAATAAACATGACTGATCAACAAACATGACTCTAAGTGCCCAATGATTCCTTTTGCACACTTAGTTAGCTGCAACACAGCAAAATAAATCCTCTAAAGTAGAGCTGGGTACATAGTCAGAGCAGGACGTTGTAAACATAAGGGGCGGAGCAAGACGGTGTTGTAAATTGAGCATTAATTCACCCATTTACATGTGGAGATATGCTGGCTCTATACACGCTAAAAGTCCTGATTATTTACATGGAGTCTGGTGGAGATATGCTGGCTCTATACACGCTAAAAGTCCTGATTATTTACATGGAGTCTGGTGGAGATATGCTGGCTCTATACACGCTAAAAGTCCTGATTATTTACATGGAGTCTGGTGGATATATGCTGGCTCTATACACGCTAAAAGTCCTGATTATTTACATGAAGTCTGGTGGAGATATGCTGGCTCTATACACGCTAAAAGTCCTGATTATTTACATGGAGTCTGGTGGAGATATGCTGGCTCTATACACGCTAAAAGTCCTGATTATTTACATGGAGTCTGGTGGGTTTGGTGATGGGGATTTCGGGGCTGTTTTATGTCAAACTAAAAGGATCTTACTCTTTAACTAAAAGGTATATCTCTGTAGAATAATAATCTGAGTCTGTCACCGGCAAAAACAGAACTTTTAGGGGACGCTAACTGATGCAAAGGACTTCCTGTAACTACCAGCTGCAATTAATGTAATCAAAGGGAGTGCCTTCGTTTTGGGTTAATCAGTGTTGCATCATCAGCCTAAAAAGGATCCTGGTTCTATATCTGGCCGGCTCATCAGACTGTGTTTAATATATAATAGTGTAATAATAATCTGCAGGCATGAAAACGGGTCAGGGGTGAAAAAGGTGAGAAGGATATTACCCCTCGGGGGGGGTCCAGGGGCATGCTCCCCCGGAAGAAAATTTTAAATATTCCATATATTTTAAAGCATCAATCTGATGCATCTTTTGCCAACCAACAGTGTTTATTTCAATATGCACTTATTAAAGTTAATTTGACTGGCAAAACAGTTAAAGTCCTTCTGACCTTACACAATAATAAAAGTCATAATTTTTAAAAACTAAAAAGTTTTGGATCAATTTTTTACACAGTGGCCATCGTTAATGACTAATCATGTTCCGCTATGAACGTGCACACACGTATTGTTTGTATCACGGTTGGTCAGTAAAGGAACAGTCGCAGTCGCAGCGGTCGTTGCCGGTAACGTACTACGGACCGAAGCTTGGTGACTAGCTAGCACTTTCTTACCGCTGCTGCTGTACAGTGTCTTCCTTCAACATGCGCTGCAGAAGCAAGCACCCGGCTCCAAGGGCTAAACGGCTTCCTGTCTCCACCCTTTTCCTCTTGTCCTCTATTCATGCCCAGCGCCATTTATTAATTTATTAATTAACTACTTTCTCAACTAAAGCCGCCTGTATCTACATGCTCCAAGTTTTATTTTTCTAAAATAGTCATAAGCAAGAAATTGGGCACCAGCCCCCCCCACACACACACACACACACCCTTAAACATGTTCTCATCATGTGATTTTCATGTCTGAATATGGGTGTGATCAAACTGACCTACCTTCACCCTGCGACAGACACAAGTCGAAAAAATATCAAATACGTCAGAAATGGTGCCACTTTTTGCGACGTTTTGGCACCTTTCTTTACATAACAATTACCATTGAAAAAGGCAACAAAAAAGGGTTAATAATTTCGACGTTATTTTAGTTACGTTAACAGACATTAACAAAGCTGGCCTACCTTCTTCCCCCTGTGGCGGACACTTTGGCGGACGTTATCTTCGTCCATCTCAGCCTCGTCATCATCGCTCACCTCTCCCGTCTGAGAGTCGTCTGCCGTGCCGCTGAAACTCTCCTCCAGACCGCCGAGTTTCTTCGCCTTCAGCAGAATCTTCCCCTTTAGATCCTGACAGCAAGTTTACACAACACAAACGTTAGGTTCCCATCTTCTGTTTTTACATTTTCAGTCATCCACTCCAAACAAAACCAACTTTAGGTTCCCCTATATATAGGGTATGGTGTCTGTAAAGTGTCCTGAGATTATTCCTGTTGTGATTTGACACTATAAATTAAATTGAAAAAGTATGGGTACTTCAGATGCAAAGGTATTCCCATTTGTCACATTTTCTGGTCTTTATAAACCTACGGCCAGCGAGACCGAGTGGGTTATGGTCAGACAGCAGACTGCTCACCTCCGGAGACGGCAGGCCGACGGCGGCTTTGCCGTCTAATGTGCTTTTCAGCAGTTTGTTTCCGAGGATTTGGTTGAGGTGTCGGGCCATGACTCTCTGCTGCTCAACACTGCAGTGGTTCTCCATGGACAGGATGACGGGGTACTCCGATACCTGCAGCACGGACGGAGGCAGATCGTACAAAAACGTTGAAAAAGCAACCAAACGTTGTTACGTAAACCAAAGTGATATAAACGTTGAGAAAAGCGACGTAAACGTTGAGAAAAGCAACGGAAGTAACAAAGTCGAAAAAAGGAAGCAGGGAGAAAGACAGACGAGGGAGGAGGGAGCTAGTGAGGCAGGGAGGGAGCGAGGGAGTAAGTTTGTAACTGAACACTGCAGAGTATTATCGAAGGGAAAGCTAATACGCTTCTGCCAGACACCTGTGGGCTGAGAGACACCAGGGGTCCCCAGGCCACAATATTATTATAAATTATTAATATTCATTCTCAACAGGCTCTGTGATGCATGTGGACCTTTGGCACTCTGTGGCAAACAGCTGACTGTAAAGTCAGATCAGTTATTAATATTATAATGTTGCACAGTCCTCTCATATCTATGGGCAGAGCTACTGTACCTTGAAGGCGTAGTTTCCCACAGCGGTGACCACGTCCTTGAAGAGGATCCTGGAGGTGAACGTGTGTCCGTGATACACGATTGGTTCTCCATTAGCGCCATCCCAGCAGTCCACTTCCACACAGCGACAGCCCCGACTCAGAGCCCTGGGGAATACCAACATCTTAGGAACAAAGGCGCAGTATTTTAGTAAAGAAGACGGAATATTTAACAATAAAAGTTGGACTATCTCAGAAGAAAAGTTTAAATATTAGGAGAGAAAAAATTTCAGATTTCTTTGGGCAAAAGTCAGAATAGTCACAATATTTAAAACAAATGTTGGAATATTTTGAGAAAGAAAGTCTGAGTAAGTGAGAAGAAGAGTTGAAATATTACGAGACATACAAAAGTCAGATATTTTGGGGTAAAAGTCAGAAGGTTTTATTTTGTAGAATATCCTCTTTTCACATTAAAACATCCCTGAAATCACTCGCTCATCATCGCTAGA
The DNA here is from genome assembly GCA_025617405.1 of Perca schrenkii. Taxonomy (NCBI): domain Eukaryota; kingdom Metazoa; phylum Chordata; class Actinopteri; order Perciformes; family Percidae; genus Perca; species Perca schrenkii. The sequence continues at coordinate 19,000,150 of CM046810.1, read as the reverse complement.
CCCACCAGACTCCATGTAAATAATCAGGACTTTTATCATCATAAACACACTTCATTAAAAGTGGACAGAAACTAAATAAACTATCAAAAGCCGTCTTGGTTCATCTTTCCACTGTTCCAACAATCACCACTCTGGTTTGGTTGAAATAAACCTTTAATTCACCCATTTACATGTGGAAATATGCTTTTGATTTGATTTTATTAGGATCCCCATTAGCTGATGCAGAACAACAGCTACTCTTCCTGGGGTCCACACAAAACATAAAACATTACCACAGATAAGACATTTTCAGACAAAAAAAGCTATAAAAATAAGACATTTTCAGACAAAACAGTCATATAATAAATAAGAGCAGTATAGCTAGTATTATTTTCTTGCAAATATAAATATTAGTGCTGTCAAACGATTAAAAATATTTAATCGCGATTAATCGTATTAATCGCACATTTTTATCTATTTTAAATGTCCCTTGACTTCTTTTTGTCCCATTATATTTTCTCATTTTAATGCTCTTATCAACATGGAAAAGTGGACTGGCTTGCTTTGTGCAAATAATTTTTTTATTGGAATGGAAATGGAAATTGATTTATTTGAAACAGGGACAATGCACAAATAAACATTAAACTTGTTAAGAGAATATGTCTTGGGCCAGGTTATAGCAACAATTGCTAATTTCCATCTGTAGTCCCTGGGCAGGTAAACGACAAGGTAAAACAACATTGGCATATATATACGTAGTGTTCAATTTCCATTGCAGATAGTACTGCCTCATGCCTGAGGCAAGTGGGGCTGGTCGTCATAGCGACTGCCGTGGGCGTAGCTTGGTAGCGTTGCATTTCCCCATAGACAGTTTCCCCGACTCATTTCCTGGATGTCCTTCTCCATAAACTCAAGGAGAGGGGTAACTTTTCCTGCTCCAGGTTTCCCACCGTCGTCAGAAAGAACAGGGAGACTCTTTGTTTCTCTCACTAGGACTCTAGAGTCACTACTTTCCATCACTCTCTCACTCACTCTACCACACACACACACACACACACACACACACACACACACACACACACACACACACACACACACACACACACTCTAGGACTCTAGAGTCACTACTCGCTCCGAAGCTAATCGCCGTGACGAGCCTACTAGCTACGCGGCTCACAAGCCCAAACAATTGTGTGCGGCCGCGGCGTGTCTGTTTTGTTTCCGGTCTGCGAAATATCCGCCCTTCAATCACTACTATTGGCCAGGCGTCCAAGGTAACGTAACCCCATTTGTTCAGGTCCTATCCTCTGACCAATCAGCTATCCTAACCTTAACCACTCGAGGTGAAATGCCTAACCACAACCAATCGAGCTGCTTTGTAGGGCGGGTCTTGGCGTGGCCATAGTGGGATTCGTAATTTTGCTTCCGGTCTAGCTAGAACAAAAAGAATGTTAATCTCGCGGTAAAAAAATTGACGGCGTTAAAATGAGTTTGCGTTAACGCCGTTAATAACGCGTTGAACTGACAGCCCTAATAAATATACATATTCCTCTTCATGTACTCTAATAATAATATATAATAATATCACAATAAATACATAAGCACAGAATATAGAAAAGTTAAATCTTACAAAATCTTTGTTTACATATCAATATTCAGACCTGCCAACCGTGAGAAACTTTTTTGAGTAGCAACTTTATTTATACTTTATTTATTGTCGAAGTTCTGGTTCATGAACACGGCGCATGCACGTGGAATAAATGTTCCATTAAATGTCAAATCTGTATACATTTTAAACCCTAGAAAATAATTATGTTCAAGTAGGCTACTTGAATTAAATTATTGGTCATATTTAATACAATTAATTGGATCATAATATAATCCAATAAAATATATTACACTGCATAATGAGCACTTTTACTTTTGGTACTTTAAGTATATTTTGATAATACTTTTGTACTATTACATAGGGAAGATGTTGAATGCAAGACGTGTAACTGACAAGTAATTTGTAACTCTACAACACTGTTTTTTCTACTGCAATACATAATCTGAGTAAGTCTTCACCTCTGGAGATCACCACCAACAGTCGTGCATGAACACCTGCAGCAGTGTTTAACACTGGAAACACACAGCTCAGTTCAGCGTTTCCTTGCAGCTCTGCTACAGTAGCAGCTAACCGCTAACGTTACCTGCCGGTCACATCGTCTCTAAACAGTCCGCTCACAGTGGAGTCCTGCGCGGATCAACAGATGTTAGAGTCCGGCGGCTGCTCACTCTGTTTGTTACGCACACCGGGCAGATTGATGCGCTCACAGAGCCAATCTTTGCAGATGTTACCGCTCGGTGTTTGGCTAGCTAATAAGCCGTTAGCCTGTTAGCCAAATTTAGTTTAACCACTAACCCCCCCGGTACCGGTCAGAGAGGCGTGTTTACTTTGTGTCTCGGTCCGGTGCGTCCAGCGACGGGCTCCGGTCAGTTTTTAATTATCCTAAATTAGTAACAGTTAATTTTGTTAAGGTATGAACATAATCCTAGGAAAGGCAAAACAATATAAGACCTTTGTAACGAAATCCAAGACTTTATAAATGCAAGGCTTATTAATAATAATATAAATAAATAATATTTCTCCAAAGTTGACAGGTAGGCTACGTAAATTAATTCATTTCACAATTTCACCTTTCTACATCAAATCCGTTTACCTTTGCAAGCACCGTCCTCCCTTGGGGAAACCAACCAAACTAAACGGGAATGAGAGAGGAATGAATAACACTTGCATTTGCAGCCCGGTCTCATGGAAGTTCGTGTAAATGTGACGTTATTTGAATCTATTGATACGTGTTCACGGAGACGTTTTTGTCGGTTTTTATGTGGTGGACAACACGAAAATGTAAAGTAATGTATTTCAATGGGAAGGATATTTTGTGTCAACAGCACAAAATTGTAGGGAGTAATATAAGACGCCGAAAATCCGCGTAGGGAGGTTGGTCAGGGTGGTGGATGGGTCAAACAACACAGGACTTTCACCCGGGCGAGCAGGGATCGTGTCCCGCGTGTGGTGCTTTGTTTCCCGGGGATGGCGTCCCTGCATGTAGCGTTTTGTCCCGCGTGTTACTGTGGCGCGTCTCCAGGCGTTTACGGCGCCCTTTCCCCGTAAATTTTTCCTAAACCCAACCTCCACCATCCCGTTATTGTGGCGTTTTGTTCCGCGTGTTACTGTGGCGCGTCTCCCGGCGTTTAAGGCGCCCTTTCCCCGGCGTTTAAGGCGCCCTTTCCCCTTAACTTGTTTCCTAAACCCAACCTCTGCCATCCCGTTGTTGTGGGGCGTCCCCAGCGGGCCGCCTCGCGGGCCGTCTCGCGGGTGCCTTCCGGCTTATGGAGCGACCTTTTCGGCCGCCTCCGGGCGTCCTTTACCCGAGAAAATAATGTGACATTTACACGTAAAAAATAATGTCACATTTACACGTAAAAAACGAGAAAAACGTCTCCGTGAACATGTATCAATAGATTAAGAATAACGTGGATATTTACACGAACTGCCGTGAGACCGGGTTGGCATTTGATGCTTTCGTTTTACTATCAGTAGCCGATATCCCCGCTTGACTTTAGAGGAAGGGACCCGACGGTGTGATTGGTCGAACTCTTCTTTAGTTTTTTTTTCCAGCATGCTCGTGGCTGCTACGCTGTTTTAGCTGCCTACTATCATCAAGTGTTAGACTGAGACGGCTACTGCACGTCAACGAGTCAACTCAAAGCAGTCACCTGATTTTCGCGTAGTTTAAAGTGACAAATCGTATCACCGTATTTTGATGTCAAAATGCGTATCTACTACGCAAAATCCGTACAGGTTGGCAGGTCTGAATATTCCTATGAATAAACAAGTACAAAATATGGTTACAGTCTTAGGGCCCTTAGATGTCCCTTTACTTGTTTTTTGAAGCTTGATTTATTATCATACCTGCAAACTCAGAAGGGCTGAAAAAGGTGACATTCCCGTGCAGCGATGTTTCAGTTCCCTCTAACGTCTGTTTTCGGAGCATCAGAGAGAAGCGCAGGCATTTAAGTAGCACCTAAATAAGGCACCAAAATCTGCGTTGCTATTCGGTCCAGTAGATAACGGTCATTAAGGCACCAGTGCCATATTAGCACCGGGTCTCCAAAATAAAAACTCTTCGGATCTACACAATTCACATTGATGACATTTTCCCATTCAAAAAGCAACTAGTTTGCAGGTATGTATTATGCGCTTTGGCAATCTCTGCTGGAAGTGAGTTCCAAGCAACCATCCCTCGATACAATACTGTACGTTGCATTGATTGTGTCTGGGCTCTAGGAACTTTGAAAAGACCTCTCGTGGCATGTTTGGTAGGGTATTTATGTGTGTTAGAGCTAAATGTAAGTTGACTGTACAAACAATTAGGATTAATGTTTAATGACAATAATGTTTCTAACAAAAGCCAGGAGTGATGCTGAAAGTCTCTCCCCAACTTTCAACCAGGAGAGTTTGACATGCATGTTGTTTACATTAGACCTAAGTGGACATTGAAGGGCAAGACGAGCTGCTCTGTTCTGAACCAGCTGCAGTTTTCCTAGATCGTTCTTTGCAGCACTTGATATCATTGGGCAACAGTCTAGATGTGATTAAACTAGAGTGTGCAGGACTTGTTTGGTCAGGTGTGGTGTTAAAAAAGCAGAGCATCTTTTCGTAACAGATATATTCCTCCCCATCTTTGCAACAAGATAATCAATATGCTTTGTCCACGGCAGTTTACAATCTAAGCTAACACCAAGAAGCTTTGTTTCCTCTACTTGCTCAACCGCTACATTATTCAGCATCAAATTCAGCTGAGGTCTAGAGCTCAATGAATGATTTGTACCAAATACAATGCTTTTAGTCTTTGACATGTTTAGGAATAGTTTATTGTTAGTAACCCATTCTAGTGCTATCTTCAACTCTTTGTTGAGGGTTGCCGTTATTTAATTAATATTAGGAGCACATGTATATTGTTGTATCATCCGCATACATGGACACATGGGCTTTTTTAAAAGCAAGTGGAAGATCAATAATAAAAATGGAAAATAGTAAAGGGCAGAGTGAACTTGCTTGTGGAATTCCACACTCTAAATGTTTTATATCAGAAAAGCTTCGATTAAAGAAAACTCTGTCTTCTATAGGATAGACAATTTTCTATCCATGATAAAGCAGATGGCGCAAAACCATAACATTCAAGTCTTAATAATAATAATAATAATTTGTGATCAATGACATCAAAGGCAGCACTGAAGTCTAACAGTACTGCTCCCACAATATTCCTCTGATCAATTTCTTTCAACCAATCATCCGTCATTTGTGTATGCTCTATGCACGCTAAAAGTACGGATTATTCACATGGTGTCTGGTGGATTTATTGATAGCAATTTTGCAGATGTTTTTATGTATAAAAGAAAAAAAAGGATCTTACTCTTTAACAAAAAGGTCTATCTCTGAAGGGATCATTTCCATAATGTTGTCAGACACTTAGAATAATAATCTGAGTCTGTCAGCGGCAACAACAGAACTTTTAGTGGACGCTAACTGCTGCTGAACATTTGTCCCGTAGGGTTACATTACAGCCATGTCTGTGGCTGCCGGTAACAGCATTCTCACTCAATACTGGACCAATTTCTAAGGTCTTTGTTCTCATCAGTCACCTAGACACAATACATGGGAAGTAGGGTTGAAACAGGGTTTGCCAGGTTGAAAAAAACCCCGACGTTACCCTTTAATTAATTACGTAAAACTAATGAATGGAGGAAGATTAATGCAGGGCAACATCACAGTAAAGCTCATCCCCCCTGAAAGGCTCAACGGAGCATAGTAGAGAACACATTAGCTAAGGGATTTGGGCTGATGAAGTCCTAAAATATTTATTAAATGGTTCAAAAGCAGATTTGGAAATAGTGAAGTGTTTCTGGATTTGTGTCAAAGGCAAACTAGTTCTTGTGTAATGAATTCAAGCCTTTTTTATGATTTTGCTGCAGATGTATGTTCAAATGTATGGATATATTAGCCTCGTGAGACCGTCCTGATGTCGCGAGCTCCAGATTTCCACTCGCAGATCAGTCTGGCATCTTGAGGTAGAGAAAATTTGGAGCCGTTAGCCAAACGACCGGGCCAATCAGCGTTGGTTTTGAGGTGGGTTAGGGGGTGATAGACAGATGGTTTATCCAATCAGCTAACCAGTATTTTCAGACAGCGGTCCGGGAACCTGAAATGGTGTCTTTTATTCCTAAATTCTCGTTACACAAACGGCAAATATCCTTTACCGACATGTTGCTTGCTTGCTGAGCTAACGAGCTAAGCTTTGCCTGCAGCAGCAGGGGCGGGCTTGTGGTTGTATTTTCATACGCTTCGTGGATCTGATTGGTTGATTTGGCCCGTCTATCACCAACATAGGTGATAGACAGATGCTTCATCCAATCAGCTAACCAGTATTTTCACCCCTTCCCAAAAGTTCTCCAACGGAAAGTTCCCAGATGGATATGCCGAGCAAATGCAAAGCTGTAGTAATGCTGACGGGAGCAAAGCAGGAAGTAAGGTGAGGAAGTATAAGGGTGCCAAATGTCCTGGTAAGGAGGCAGGTTGGGGGGGGTGGATGGGTCAAACAAACACTTTTCTTTGAGTCTCAGTCTTTTCTCAGTCATATATAGCTGTTGGTTGGTCTAAGCAAGTAAGTGAAGCGAGCGGCGTTACCTGATGTATCCCTCTACCCTGCAGAGTTAGTAACCTGATGTATCCCTCCACCCTAGGGCTGGGTATCGTTCAGAATCTTTCGATCCGTTGCCAATTTCGATACCTCAGTTTCGATACCGGTTCCTAACGATACTTTTTTCGATACCATATGTTTTAAAATCCATTTCCACATCAACAAAAATACATTAAACACAAAGCTTTTATTTTCCAACTTAATTGTGAATCACAACAGTTATCAAAATGTAAAAATTCTGGTAACACTGCTCACTCAGAGTAACATTAATAAAATTGCCTTGCCCTACGAGCTCAGCCTGTCAGTCAGTCATCAGGGCAGAGAAACCACCGTTGTGCCTGCTTGTAAGGAAGTGTAACGTCAACAGCACCACGACTGCTTTCGGCTCGCCATTAATATCATATCACAGCAAACGCTGTCTGCGTGAAGTTTTGAAAAACTGTAACTACACTTGAAACAACTTTATCGGCATTGCTGTGACTCACTGGGACTTCAACAAAACTACAGAGCAGACGACGTAGTTTACTCGGTCCGCACCTCTCCGAGTGTGTGTGTGTGTGTGTGTGTCGGGCGGGGCTCTGCTCTCTGTCAGTATGCAGAGAGGACAGATAAGCTTGCGCTTAAGTATTCAGACGCTTTTGGAACCGAAAAATGTATAATTTTTCGATACTCATAGGATCGGAGAATTTCTTTCGGTGTCATAAAAGTATCGACGTTCGGTACCCAGCCCTACTCCACCCTGCAGTTAGTAACCTGATGTATCCCTCCACCCTGCAGAGTTAGTTACCAGATGTATCCCTCCACCCTGCAGTTAGTAACCTGATGTATCCCTCCACCCTGCAGAGTTAGTTACCAGATGTATCCCTCCACCCTGCAGAGTTAGTTACCAGATGTATCCCTCCACTCTGCAGAGTTAGTTACCAGATGTATCCCTCCACCCTGCAGAGTTAGTTACCTGATGTATCCCTCCACACTGCTCTGTCCACGGAGCTGGTCCTCCATCAGGTAGGTGTTGTGGGAGGAGGAGATGAAGTAGTGGCACAGCGGCTGGCCCATGTCCTGGAAGATTTCCTGCCACCGTGGGTTGAAGATGGAGCCCTCAGGGGAGCCGAGATACATCAAGAAGCCGTCAAATGTCAAGGCATTCAGCAGCTTGGCTGGAAATACAGTGGGGCACTGTTAGAAAATGGCAGTCTATAATTTACCAAAGTTTCACAGTTTCTCAAGAAAGTAACACAAACATCCAAAAGGAATGGTTCATCTGAAAAGGTTCTTGGCCTAACACTAATTTACATGGTTACCAAAACAGAAACAGTTAGGATAGGATCTGCAAGTTAAAAAGTTTCTATAATATGGCCCCTGCCTGGCACCTAGTCTCACATTGCCAGAACTTCCTCCACAGCACTGCGGAGGAGGGTCTGTTTTTGTGGAACACGTGTACGTTCAAAAGTTGTTTTAGTTGTGCAACAGAAAAGGAACGTTGTGTACATAGACTACCAACCTTTAATGTTACATTATCAAGTACCAAGAGACACAGGCTAGGACCCCACAATAAACTTAAAACACCTAGATCCCAGCCGATGCACCTGTGTCGGAGGGTTCGTAGCGCTGGATGAGCGCCTCGGCATGCTGCTGGACATCGTCCCCCTCCAGCTGGCCGTCTCTGAGGAAGTCCTCCAAGTCGCTTTGGGATAACGTCTGGCCATCCAGCGAGTACTGCTGGAACACCCTCAGCACATCCTCCCGCTGGGTCAACATCTTGTAGAAGAGCACAAACTCGTCGTCCTCCAGCGTCCCCGACTGGGACCTATCAGCCATCTGAGAGAAAGAAAAAAGGCTGTAGCTCTACAGGTAGATGCACCAAAACTCAAGAAGTCTAACCCCTAGATTCCACCAGGCAGAAGATGTCTGCTAACTGCAAAAAAACTTTGGAAAAAAGTCCCAAAAAACTTGTAATTGACAAAAGAAGTGGAATTCAACTGCCTTAGTGAAATGGCCATATAGAGACAAAAACAGACAGTAATTATATAGTATGTATTGAGCTGAAATGCTCTCACAGGTTTTGAACATAAAATGTTGCTGAAACACATTAAAGTTAAACATTTAAGGGGGATTTGTTGTGTCTGTAAATTCAAGGGTTAAAAACATCGGGACTTTTTTTTTTGGAAAAAGTGACAAAATCGTCAAAAAACAGCATAAAATCTCACCGTGAAGAGGCGATGAGCGTGGTGCTCGTTCATGTCCACGTTCATCATCTTCAGTAAGTCTCGAACTTCCCTGAAGTTCATCCGCCCGTCGTTGTTCTTGTCTGCCTTCCTGAACCAGTCGCTGATCCATCTGGGAACGCTGTGTTAGGAATCAAACACTTTCACTGTTTCTCAGAGGTTCTGGAAGAGAAGTGACTAAGACATCGCAAATAACGGCATCGGCAACAAGACAAGCACATTATTCTTACACTTTTTTTCTACATTTTAACCTAGGCTTTTGTGTTTGTTTTTTAACCATTGAGGAAAGGTTTAGTTTGAGTTTGCACCCGTTGAGAGTGAAAGTAGAGTATTAGTTTGCACCCGTTGAGTCAAGGATACTGGTCGAGTCTCTCGCGCTCCCCCATGTTCTCCAGGTTCTCCATCAGCTTCCTGATTCCTCGGATCCAGGACTGGGCTTCCTCTGCCGACTCAGCCACCAGGTCCAGGTTGCCCCGGCGACCGCGAAACACCAGCGTGAAGCATCGGTCGGCTGGGAACTCGTCGGCAATGCTGAGCAGCACCTCGGACTGGTGGCCCTCTCGGATCGCCTCCACGTCGCTCACCGAAACTGTGAACAAACGGACACAGATTAATGAGAGAAAAAGCTCCAAAAGGGGCAGGCTACACTCGTGTTATACGACCTGAAGCAAGAGTAGGAATTGAGCATTGATTTTGATTGTCAAAGCATCAATAAAGCAGCAAAAAAAGCAGCTAAGTGTTCAGGGTCTTACATGTGGTCTATTCAGGGTCTAACATGGGTTGTATTCAGGGTCTTACATGTGGTGTGTTAAGGGTCTGACATGTGGTCTGTTCAGGGTCTAACATGTGTTGTTTTCAGGGTCTTACACGTGTTGTATTTAGGGTATTACATGTGGTGTGTTCAGGGTCTTACATGTATTGTGTTCACGGTCCTACATGTGGTGTGTTCAGGGTCTTACATGTGTTGTATTTAGGGTATTACATGTGGTGTGTTCAGGGTCTAACATGTGTTGTGGTCAGGGTCTTACATGTGGTGTGTTCAGGGTCTTACATGTGTTGTGTTCAGGGTCTTACATGTGTTGTGTTCAGGGTCTTACATGTGTTGTGTTTAGGGTCTTACATGTGTTGGGTTTAGGGCCTTTCATGTGGTGTGTTGTGTTTAGGGTCTTACATGTGTTGTGTTTAGGGTCCTACATGTGTTGGGTTTAGGGTCTTTCATCTGGTGTGTTGTGTTTAGGGTCTTACATGTGTTGTGTTTAGGGTCCTACATGTGTTGGTTTTAGGGTCTTTCATCTGGTGTGTTGTGTTTAGGGTCTTACATGTGGAGTGGGAGTTCCCGGCCTTCTTGGACTTGTACCAGATGGTCATGCAGTCGTCCTGCAGTTTGAAGTAGCGCTGCTTTTTCCAGGTTCGAGACTTTATTTTCCTCATGATTGTCCCCACCAGCATGGATTGCAGGTTGTCGTCCCCCGGGATGCCTGGGGGACAGAAATGTCAGAAAAAATTTCCAAAGAAAGCACAATGAATCATAGAAAAAAGCTTAGTAAAAGCTTTGAAAAAAATTCTGAAAAAACCCAGTGAGCCAAAAAAAACATGGAAAAAGTATCAAAAAGGCTTTGAATTTTTTTTTTTTTTTAAATGTTTAAAAAAAAACGACTTTGGATGTGAAATTCAACTGTATATGTGTTTTTTTAACTTCAGAGATATGGACCAAACTATAACATCAATTCAAAATGTTTTAGTAAACAATGAGCAGACTTACGGAGGCCGCTCCCTGTGGAAGCCATTCGTTGTAGTCTCAAACTTCTGTCATCTGAAGAAAAGAAGTTTACAGATCCAAGCCAAAGAAACATCATCAGCAAAACTAATGAAAACTAAGGAATATTGTATAGTATCAGACAGCCAGCATCAGTTTCTCAGAGTTTCTCAGGGTTGCTCTGAGTTTCTCAGGGTTTCTCTGAGTTTCTCTGAGTTTCTCAAGGTTTCTCTGAGTTTGTCAGGGTTTCTCTGAGTTTCTCAGGGTATCTCTGAGTTTCTCAGGGTTTATCTGAGTTTCTCTGAGTTTCTCAGGGTTTCTCTGAGTTTCTCTGAGTTTCTCAGGGTATCTCTGAGTTTCTCAGGGTTTATCTGAGTTTCTCAGTTTCTCAGGGTTTCTCTGAGTTTCTCAGGGTTTCTCTGAGTTTCTCTGAGTTTCTCAAGGTTTCTCTGAGTTTCTCAGGGTTTCTCTTAGTTTCTCTGAGTTTCTCAGGGTATCTCTGAGTTTCTCAGGGTTTATCTGAGTTTCTCTGAGTTTCTCAGGGTTTCTCTGAGTTTCTCTGAGTTTCTCAGGGTATCTCTTAGTTTCTCAGGGTTTATCTGAGTTTCTCAGTTTCTCAGGGTTTCTCTGAGTTTCTCAGGGTTTCTCTGAGTTTCTCAGGGTTTCTCCGAGTTTCTCAGGGTTTCTCAGAGTTTCTCAGGGTTTCTCAGGGTTTTTTTGTGTTTCATAGAGTTAGGGTTAGGGTTGTGTTTTTTCTAAGTGTAGTTATATCAGACGTGTCTTTCTGCAGCCTACATCCTGTTTACGGAGCCACCAAAGCTGCTCTGTCTGTTCTTTCAGCCGCTCCGTCAGGTTTTCAGTCTCTGCTGTCGTGCACTTTTTGTCTCGCTCACTAAGCTGACTAATCTCCCCAAATCCCCCATTATTCCTTTCACTCATGACCTCAACTAACTCACGCTCACAAAACACCAAACGTCATTTATAACATGAACAAAGTTCATCTCTCAGCCTGCGGTAACAAAGCACCAACATAAAGTCCTGAAATGTTCAGTCAGTCCTAAAGCCGCTGCGTGTCTCTGTGTCCAAAACTTTTAGGGCTGTAACTACCCTTTATTGTCACGGTGGGTTAATGGCTGGATGAATGGATGAGTGGCTTGGTCTCTAAAATGTGGATCAGTGTTCCCCAAAGTCCAAGATGACATCCTTAAATGTCTTGTTTTCTCAAAGATCTTCAGTTTCCTGTCCCAGAGGAGAGAAGAAACTAGAACATATTCACATTTAATAAGCTGACATCACACAAGTTGATCTGTTTTATCAGAAAACATGACTCTAAACCAATTAATCAATTATCAAAATAGTTGGAGATTAATTTAATAGTTGATGAGTAATCCTTTCATCTTTGCAGCTCTAGTTTCCTTCACCTTTCAAGTCCCTGAACAGAACCACAAAACTATGTTATCATGCGCAAAAAAAGCATCCAAAAATGCCCAAAAAGCATAAAAAGAACATTGCAAAAAGTGTCCTTTTTGTTTTTTTAAACACTCACAAAGGTGTCGAAAAAAGGGAAGTTGACTTTTTTCATGACAAATGACTCAAACTGATGAACCCATTGTCTAAATAGTTGGAGATTCATTTAATATCTGATAACTCATCCATTCATCTTTGCAAACAAAGCCAACAGTTTATTTCTGACACCCTGTGCCGTCCTGTCTTACAGCCCGTTAGAGGTCCGGTAAAGTCAAAGCAGCAAGAAGAAGAACAGAAAGCCAAACGTGTCCAAAACGTGTCCAAAAAGCATTAAAAAGAAGCGTCAAAAACTCAGTCAAATTCATTCTTCAATAACATTAAACATACAAAAGACCATATACAGACACAATAAAACTCAACTCACAATAGACATCACAGAGAAATAATATTAACAACATAATATAGCAAGTAGATACAGTTTAACAATGCGTAAAAGTGAAAGAAGAAGAGCCAAGCGTCTGACCTGTAGGATCATGGCTGATCTGGGTCGGCTGCAGAGCGGGAACAGATCACACAGAGACACGGCCCGGAGACCGCCACGCTGCACTGACCAACCAACGCCAGACCTGCACCGGACCACTGCCGGAAACAACTGAAGCCACAGAGGCTGAAACTCTCTCTCTCTCTCTCTCTCTCTGTGTCAGAGAGAGAGAGAGAGAGAGAGAGAGAGAGAGAGAGAGAGAGAGAGGAGAGAGAGAGCAAGAGATATAGAGAGAGGGGGGGAGAGAGACAGAAAGGGGGGGAGAGAGAGATATAGAAGTGGGGAGAGAGAGAGAGTTTTCTGTCCCATGTAATGTTATAAAAGCTCATCAAACTTTGATTGGGCTCAGCAGCAAGATGAAAAAACAGCAAAAAAAAGAAAATCAATGTCGGAAAAAATGACAAAAATGTAAAAACCAATCAACAAGAGACTAAAATGTTGGAAAACTGCAACAGAAGCCACAGAGTCAGAAACTCTAAAATAAAAAGGCTTTATTAGCAGGACAATATTGACACATAGTAAACCTAAAGCACATAGTACAGCAAGGAAAGAAGTTTTAAGATGCAGACAATAGAACATTCTTGCAAAAGCAACAATAATGTCAAACTTCAACAGCAGCAACAACATGAAGATAACAATATGTGTGTGTGTGTGTGTGTGTGTGTGTGTGTGTGTGTGTGTGTGTGTGTGTATATATATATATATATATATATATATATATATATATATATATATATATATATATATATACATATATATATATGTGTGTGTGTGTCTAATTTCCCTGCTCGGGTTCTGACATTAATAATCCACAGCTTCAGATCTGCTTCGGATCAGCTTCCCAGCTCACGTTACACACATGCAGCCAGCAGGAAAATGGAGTAACAACAACACTACATTACCCAGCAGCCAGCTGGGACCCAGAGTCAGGAAACCTCCCTTATGCCTACCTCCACTGACACTAAAAGACTTTGAAAAGACTAAAGTCTGACACCATCTCACATCTAACGTTCGAGACGGTCATAATATGTTGAGGCTCACCAGCGTCACACTATTCTCAGTAAGGAGGCAAAGGGTTTTCACAAGTGGGCATGGTTTTTTAAAAAGTTATTGCCATGATGAGCTGCGTTATCTTTAAGACAGAAGTGTACATGGGTATACAATGCCATATTGGGGGATGAGGACTACTGTGTCCTCACCATGGTACTACAAAAGTTATCTCTGACAATTAACTCAAGCTCTGAAACAAAAACACGGTGATCTGCATGGAGCTCCGTCAGGCCAGCAGTAGTTTACCTGTTACCTTAGTTACCTGAGAACTGAGGCCTGTACTACGAAGCAAGATCAACATGGCCTGGATATCTTTAGGCTTCACTAACCCTAACGACTGCGGTCCCGGATAACCGGTGTCACTAAGGTGGTTATCAACTAGTTCAATCAACCCAGGTTTGTCCAATCTAGAGACGCACGCGTTCACATAAAAGAGGGGCTGTTTGCGCACCATGACCAATCGCAAACATCTACCAGAGCCGCATGTTTATATATATATATATATATATATATATATATATATATATAAATAAATAAGAAGAGCAAATTATAATTCTACATAGGACACAGACTCGGTTTTACAGGGAAAACGCAATACAGTCGCTGCTTCCTAAAACAGGAAGGAAAGCTGGCAAAAAAAAAAAATAGCCGACGCTGTAGATGTGTAAATCACAACGCTTATTAATATCACTTCCCCATCAGTCAGGACCAAGATCTGACCATAATTACACTGGTGCTTTCCATAAACTGTCATTGCTTTAGCCTATTATTTCAGTTGCAACCCAGGCAGTGGGAAGCGATCGTTAGAGCAAATAAAACATATAAAAACATAATTAAAACCGATGTGCGCATTGGCGACACACAGCTCAAGAAGCCTGATGAAGGTCTGGGACCGAAAACGTTGCATTTTTCTAAATAAATTATTGCTTGCGTAATGGTCAGTGTGCGGGATTTTCTCTCAACATTTTTGGATCTATCACCTTTGATCATATCCTACGCACCTGCCCGACCAAAGAGGTGTGCAAAAAAGATTGTGTGTCATTTCAAATGCTGTGCCCAGCACAGTGGCTTCAGGAAATGTTTATATATATAATTATATAATTCATGAAAATGTGACTTTATGAGGTTTTTTAACATTAATATGAGTCCCCCAGCCTGCCTATGGTCCCCCAGTGGCTAGAAATGGCCGAGCCCTGGGTATCCTGCTCTGCCTTTGAGAAAATGAAAACTCAGATGGACCAATCAGGAATCTTCTCCTTATGAGGTCATAAGGGGAAAGGTTACCTCCCCTTTCTCTGCTTTGCCCACCCAGAGAATTTGGCCCACCCATGAGAGAGAGACATCATGGCTTTCAAACGAGCAAAGTGGCAGTTGGTCAAGGCCACACTCCCACCCTGCATCTTGCCCCCCCCCTCTCTCCTCCTCAATAGCTACAGACACAGAAATGGCACATCCTAAGGAAAGCTCATTGTGGGACTGGCTCTAGTGGCTGGAATTCTCCACCAAAGCTGAATTTGGGGAATACGGTCTATATATAAACATCCAAAGAACACCATGTCATGGCACCTTTAGGATGGACTTTTTTCACACACACACACACACACACACACACACACACACACACACACACGACAAAGCAGAATCACACTTTTATAATCTTTTGCTAATGTACCTTTGGTTTCTTCATCACCACTGGCATCCACTAAAACAGAGAAATAATAATAAATTACTGTTTTTATTTGACTATTTGTGAAAATGCATAGTAACACTTAAATTATCATTGATAAATTACTGTCATAAACAGCAACAGCACTTAACCAAAAAGGATGTACGGTTACAATTTCATTTACTGACATGCAAAAACTCCTCAAAACCTGTTACATACAGTATGTGTCACTGTGAAGCAGTCTTTCTGCCTGAAAATACAGAATAAACAGTGTGACTGACCTTCTGGTCCTGAGCTGGTGTCTGGCAGACTCTGGACCCTCTTAGTCACCTCCAGAGTCCAGGTCCAGACTCTGGACCACATCATTCACGTTGATGTTAAAACCCTCTTAGTCACCTCCAGATCTCCGTAAAGGTAAAAGGTTGTGTCCTGCCTTTCTGCATTCTCCAGCTTGAACACAGCTCTGACTGAATCATGATGCTGGACTGATCTGAGCGCTGAGAGATGATTCAGCAGCTGTAACCATGGTTACAACATGAGGCAGAGAAACCACAGATGAGCTGTAGTTCTGCTATCAGTCCACTAGATGGAGACACGACCACAGTCAAACTAGAACAGCAGGCAGAAACAGTCAGATACTGGTGCCATCATGTTTTTAATCATCTTAAGAAGTATTTCAAAGATATGATCCATGTTAACGTTGAAAGACATGCATTTATCTCATCACGCCTGGATTATTCTAACAGCCTTTTTACTTGTTTGAATCAGAAATCTGAGTGTGCAGAAGTTAGCTACCTAACTCTCTTCCTCACAGCTTTAAGTCCAAAGCCAGTGACGAGTAGGACGTCAGTGTATACTTTATTAATCCCGCAAGGGGAAATTCGACTCTGTTGTTATTACACACATTACACACAGGTCTGAATTACACACACATGCTCAGTACCTATACATGCACTAATGAGATGACAGAGTGAGGGAGCTGCCCATGGAAAGGCGCCCCGAGCTTTTGGGTGTTCGGTGCCTTGCTCAAGGGCACCTTGGCAGTGCCCAGGAGGGGAACTAGCACCTCTCCAGCTACCAGTCCACCACCATACTTTGGTCTATATGGGGACTTGAACCAGCAACCCTCCAGTTCCCAAGCCAACTCCCTACAGACTGAGATACTGCCACCCCCAAGCATTCATAACTCACACATATTTAGTCATGCACGACAGGAGAGTTATGCTGCAGACCAATGCAGTAATGTAAACTCATACATAAGAAAAATGTGAAAACCTCGACACTGCATTCAAGTTGTGTGGGAATAACCAACGTCCGGATCTCTTTGATGCTCTTGTACAGACTTTATTTTATTGTTTTTGCAGCTGAGCGTCTCACAAACACAAAGTCATGACACATTTCTAAATACACTCCAGCACCATTTTACCTAAAAACTACAATCACAACGTTACACTTTACATTATTTTCTACATTTCAAAACTAGTATTTCCTTCAGTTCTGTCTATATCTGTCTGTATTATTTCATCAGCAGGGAAACACAATCTGCGGACGCAGAAATACGCACATTTTCCCCAGATTTTAACAGAATTTTTTCCCAGATTTTAGCAGAATCTTCTCCATATTTTCTGCAGATTTTGAACTAATTAAACAATTTATCCTTGAATCATCTGAAGGTTAAACACAACCGTGTGGTCTTCTACGAAGATCATACCTCCGCTCTTTCCCCCGGTTTGTGAACGCAGCGTCGGTCTCTAACTTTTCTCCATCTGAAACGTTTGGTCTCCGAGACGCCGCGGGCCCCCAGAGCGTTTCCCACTCTCCGTCCGTCAGGATCAATGTCTCCGCCCCTGCTCCCTGATGGCGGCGGCGCTCACTGATCGTCTCCAAAGTCCGGCCGCCGCGTCTGGACGATCCGCGGGCGCAGGGGGCGGGGCTGGTCGTCGGGGTCGCTGTCGTCAGGGGTGGAGGTGTCGCCGCCGCGCTCGTCCTCACAGACGTGGATGACGACGCTCGGCGTGGTGGGCGTGGCCGTCTGCAGCTCGTACTGTTCCCCTGGAAACACACAGGGAGAGAAGAAGATTCAAAGTT
Source organism: Perca schrenkii (assembly GCA_025617405.1). Lineage (NCBI taxonomy): Eukaryota > Metazoa > Chordata > Actinopteri > Perciformes > Percidae > Perca > Perca schrenkii. Next base: position 18,982,632 of record CM046810.1, on the reverse strand, counting down.
ACTTTTTATTGGGTTTTCTATTCACGGTCACATCGCTTTACATTTCATTAAGTCGAAATGAAATGAAAATAAACAAGAAAAACAGCTGGACATGCGGGCGTAAAGGAGGGCGGAGAACGAGGGACATCAGGCGGAGCATTGGCGTAAATGAAAGGTTGCAGATATGAGCTCTGAGCTGTGGTTGGTTATCGGCGTGTTACCTACCTGGTCCGAGCTTGGAGATGGCACACAGCAGGTCGTAGTTGATGACGGGCATGGCGTCGTTGGACTGCTCCCAGCCGACGGGCGGCGACGCCGGCGGAGAGATCAGAAACTGTTTATCTGGTTTAGGAGGCATCAGCCGAGGACTCCCGATGTGCACCGACTGCAGAAGTTCAGACATACATATATATTAATAGGGTTATATTAATATCTGCTGATGAAGTAATGTAATATTTGTGGCTCTGAAGTGTTTAGGGCGACGTTAGAACACTGTGTAACTAACTAAGGCACATGAAAGAGATAACTTAGAGACTTTTCCAGATGTTCTCCCAGACAGTACCTGGGCGAAGTACAGTCTCATCTCTTTGCCGTTGAAGTCCGTCTTGTGGAGGCGGAGTCTGGCCTCGGCCGCCGCCGGAGCATCGCTGAAACTGATCCGCGCTCGCCGGAACGACTTGAAGTACTGGAACTGCACCGCTGGGTCAAAGGACCGGAACAAGGACTCAAAACCCGCCTGCAGAGAGACAGAGACAGAGATAGAGACAAAGAGACAGAGAGAGGGAGACAAAGAGAGAGACAGAAATAGAGACAGAGACAGCGAGACAGACAGACAGAGAGAGAGAGAGAGAATGTGTGTGAGTGAAACATTATGAACACAGTCTGAATGTCTGTATATAATAAAGACAGCGTTTTGCTGAGTCGTCCTGCAGCACAGTGAGTCAGCATAACAATCACATTTTTCTCAGTATCAGGGTGGCTTTATATAGAAAACTACATAGACACTTGTGACACTTGGTTATCGCCAACTCTTATCACCCAAATATGGATTAATGGGTTTGAGAAGGCTCTCCTACCTGGGCCTCGGGACGGCTGAACACTTCCTGGTTGGTCACCGAGGCAACCAGGCAGAAGCGGTTACACCTGGTGGTCTTGATGTGCATGCCGGGCGATCCAGGGAGGCAAAACCTTTTCCACCTGATACCCAAACTACGGGCGCAACGCCAGGATGCTGAAACCGCCCTGAGCGGTTGTGGCGAGGGCGTCGGGGAGGAAGAGGAAGAGGCCGGGGGAAACCGGGGGGGTCGGAGGAGCGTTGACTTCCCCAGGATGACGGGTGAGAAGGGAGCCAGCTCTGGACTCTGACACCTTTTGGATCTTTTCTGTGAGAAAGCTTTCTGTTCTGTCTTCACGGTGTAAGATCAAAACCCAAAACACCCGTCAGAAAAGTGCACAGAAGGTTTTATAAAATCGTTTATAAAGTGCCAAAAAAAGCATTTAAAGAATCGCCCAAAGAGCGCAATGAAAGTGCCTTGAAATCCTTTTGGATCTTTTCTGTCTTAGCAAAGCTTTGTGTTCTTCTGTCTCCACGGTGTTGCCCCCCCCCCCAGCAGTCCAAGGTTATCTGGAGCGTTCAGTGCTGACACTGACACACAGGAACAAACGCTGAGTCGTCCCTCTGCTTCGCCTCTGTGTGCAGGAAACAAACGGAGCGCCTGGGCTCTGCAGCAAACTGGAGGAATCTTCCAGAGATTTGGGTGTGGAAAGCTGAAAATATCTCTCTCCGACTGCTCACCAGCTGCTTAAATCAGCTGCTGCCAGCCGCTGACGCATTACCCACAATCCCCTCCTTCTCCCATTCATTCACTGGAGACGGCCTCTTTTTATTTTTTCCTCCGATCTCTCCCTGACAGACACTCCAACGCTGAGTAATCACACAGAGAGAGCGCCTTTCTGGTCAATGGAAAACCACACACACACACAGACACAGACACACACACACACACACAAACACAGACACAGACACACACACACACAGACACAGACAGACACACACACACACACACACACACACACACACACACACAGACACACACAAAAAAAACCACGCCAGTCTCAGTTAACCCTTAGAGAACGGCCTTCTTTGGTTTCCTTTCCCTGGCGCAGATGAAATTGTCAAAACAGCTTAACACTCGGCTAGTGATAGACCGATTTTATTGGGCCGATATTCGGACTGCGATTAAAGTCTTAAATTACAAATCAAGCACTTTATTTCAATGGCTACTTTTTAGGTTTATTGTTTTCTTAAATTATTAAAATGTGTTGACAAAGGACATTTTGTGATGACCTGATTATATCTGTCTTATATGTCAGCAAGCAATGCATCATCTAGGCTGTGTTGTAGTTATTGATGAAGCACAGTTAACCAAGTTATTATTGAACAAAATGAACATTGAACAGAATGAAACAGCAAACTCCACTCAAAAATCTGATGATTTAGTGAGGCACATTTTTATGATGTAAATTGAGGGATCAAAAGCAGTAATCGGCTCCAAATATCAGCTCAAGAAAAATCAGCAGCCTGTATCGGTCATCGGCTAAGGATTTTTTTTTTTTTTTTAATCGGTATCGGCACTACAAAAATCCATATCTGTCGATCCCTACACTCGGCATGTCAAAAAGTTCAAATAACTTGTGTTGAGAAATATTTAGTTCATGTTTCTACATCTAAAAATCTTCTGGAAGAACGCAGGACGGAGAGAGGTGGAGTGGATGGAAAGTATGCTCTTTGATAACATGCTTTATGAGGTATTAATAGAGAGGCTTAAGGGTGTGTGTGTGTGTGTGTGCGCGCGTTTGAGAGTGCTAATCATCTACAGACCTCGCCCCGCTGAGTGAGTGTGCTCTGCCCTGACATTTTTTCCATGCCTGTGTTTTTGTTTCATCTTCCCATTTTTTTCCATTCCCTCACTACAGAGATAAGCAGCCAAAACACGCACACACACATTACATTTACTACGTTACATTTACTACTTCTAGGAGTAGTTTTAAATCACTATACTTTTTACTTTAACTGGAGTAGATTTGTGAAGAAGAAACTGTACTCTTACTCCGCTACATTAGGCTAGAATGAGCTTGTTACTTTTCTTTTTACATCTTTGGTATTCTACACGTCATTGTTTTTATGTCAGAATCAACCGTCGGCAATGCAGACCCAGACGAGGAGGACCAGCCCTGGCCTCTCATTGGAAGCATGGTTACCTTATGTAGGAGCCAAATATGTTGTTTCAAGTGTTTAGATTTTGGGTGTTGTTTTTTGTATGTACATTGGGTGGCGCTGTGGTATTACCTGGGGCAAGGTTATAAAGGTGAGCTCCAAATTGTTGCTGGCAGGTGTTTGGCCCGGAAAGGGCAAATGGTTTTTGACCGCTAACGCTGTGACACCGAATGCTGTGATGCTGGAGTGCATTGGCGCCAAAGCCTTTGTTCTAAGGTTGTCTAACGGTTTATGGATTTATCGTTGAAAACATGAAATAATGGACATTTCATGCTGCACGATTTACCAAATAAACATATTGTTAATCTGCAATGCAACATCGTCAGACGATTCTTGAACGCTACACAGCATGTTAACATCAGCGCGTCAGCCAGGTCACTCCGGGTTAAAACTACCTCAGTAGTTACGGTATCAGACGAACAACTTTACATTAGTCAAAAACCAGCCATCGGAACATTGTTTGCACGTCACGGGACGGAACGATCGGCGTAAGAGGAAGAGAAGGTCTGCTAGCTGTTTGGATTCCTGATCTGGATTTCTACTACGCTGGAGGAGTTTGCCGTCAGCTGTTGAAGAATAGAAGACTCACTGAAGCTAGCCGGCTGTCGGACATCGTAGGCTACCACAGGATCATTGAACGGCGCCCTACGGAGGTATGAGTAAGCTACACTTAAATGGCCATGTAAATGTGTGCACACATAAAGCATAAACCCAATGCATTGGTCGCTAAAGAGGGCAGACAATAAGACTTTCCACTGACTGTTTACTACTGCGAACCTTTGACTCACGTGACTTTCATTCATTCATTTTCATGGATCGTAAAGCAGCGTCGGACATAACTACTGGTGTGCGTAAAGGTAAAGTTACCGCTGTTAAATCCAGTAGTGTGACTAGTGGGCATGAAGTACAAACTGAGAAACTGGTGGTTAAGCTTACTGAAAAGGCATTTGCTTGTGAATTGGATAGGTTACAAAATGGTAGAAAGGCTAAGCTAAGCAAGGCAAGTGTGTTAAGAAATTCCCTGCAAGGGTTATGTTTAAAGAGTGACATAACACAGGTAAAGAATGCTCTTGGAAAATTGATTGAGGTATGTGATGAATCAAAATGCATGCATGAATCTCTGTTGCGTCTACTGCCACGTGATGAATGTGAAAAACATGAAATATGGTTTAAAGCAAAAATGCTGTTTAATGATGGATGTATTGCTGATACAAAGATGTGGATTTCAAGCAATGAAGGTAATGCAAATGTTTGTGTTGATGATATGAATCCTAATGACAGCATTTCACATGTTGGTAGCAAAGGCTCAAAAAGGAGTGTCAATAGTGGTAAATTAAGTACAACATCCTCTGTAAGGATAAAAGCTGAGGCAAATAGAGCTGCATTGGTAGCTCGTGCTGCAGCGTTAAAGGAACAGCATGCTTTGGAGTAGCAGGAGCAACATCTAAGGAGGAAAAGAGAGCAGCTTGGTCTGGAGGTGGAGCTAGCTGCATCTAATGCTATGCTGGCAGTATTACAGGCCTCTGATGTAAACTGTTCTTCTCAAGCACCCTCAAATGGCATGAATTCATATCTGGAAAGAGAAATGAGGAAAATGGAAACTGTCAATGTATTAAATCCTATGGCAAGGGAGTACAAACCTGGTTCAAGGAAACCTAAACAACAAAATGACTTTACAAGAGGATCATTGCCACTTGATAAGTATATATCTATGGATGTGTGACGGAAGGAAACTGAGCAATGGGTTAAATCTGCTTCTAAACATCAGTGCAGTATTGAACAGCAGCAGGAAAGCAATATGTTGGGAACAGTGCATCATTCTCAATGCCAACCAACAACTGTGCAAATGAGGAAGGACGAAGGAACGCAAACTAAATACACTCATCAAATCATTCCAAATCCACCTGGAGACATACTTCAAATCATGCACAGGCAAAACGAAATATCAGCTGCTTTGGTGCAGCAGCAGCGTTCGTTGTCGCTGCCGCCACGGGATATATGCATCTTTGAAGGGGACCCTCTCCAATACAGAGGATTTATCAAAGCTTTTGAGCAAGGAGTGGAGGAAAAGGCAGGAAAGGCAGACTGTTTGTACTATTTGGAACAGTTTACCAAAGGACAGCCACAAGAGTTGGTGCGTAGCTGCCAACATATGGAGCCTGAGCGCGGCTATATAGTGGCAAAGGGTCTGCTACAGGAGCACTTTGGCAATCAGTACAAAATTGCAACTGCATATATGGAAACCCCATGATAGAACGAGGAAGGGATAGAGTGACCCTGCCCGGAGGAAGCCCGGGGCCCCCGTCTGGAGCCAGGCCCAGACGGAGGGCTCTTCGGCGAGCGCCTGGTGGCCGGGTTTGCCACGGAGCCCGGCCGGGCACAGCCCGAACAAGCTACGTGGCACCTCTGTCTCCATCCCATGGGCCCACCACCTGTGGGAGGAACCGCTGGGGTCGGGTGCGCTGCCACATGGGTGGCAGTGAAGGTCAGGGGCCTCGACGGACCAGACCCGGGCAGCAGACGCTGGCTTTGGGGGACGTGGAGCGTCACCTCTCTGTGGGGGAAGGAGCCGGAACTGGTGCAGGGAGGTGGAGCGCTACCGGTTAGATCTGGTGGGGCTTACCTCTACGCATAGTCTCGGTTCTGGAACCGTACTCCTGGATAGGGGTTGGACTCTTTTCTTCTCCGGAGTTGCTCAGGGTGTGCGGCGCCGGGCGGGTGTGGGGATACTAACAAGCCCCCCGGCTAAGCGCCGCTACGTTGGAGTTTACCCCGGTGGGACGAGAGGGTCGCCTCCCTACGCCTGCGGGTGGTGGGGGGGGGGAAAAACTCTGACTGTTGTTTGTGCATATGCACCAAACAGGAGTTCGGAGTATTCGGCCTTCTTGGAGACCTTGAGTGGAGTCCTGCATGGGGGCGCCAGTGGGGGGACTCCATTGTTCTGCTGGGGGGACTTCAACGCGCACGTGGGCAATGATGGAGACACATGGAGAGGCGTCATTGGGAGGAACGGCCTCCCTGATCTAAACCAGAGTGGTTGTTTGTTGTTGGACTTCTGTGCTAGTCATGGATTGTCTATAACAAACACCATGTTCGAACATAGGGATGCTCATAAGTGTACCTGGTACCCAGAGCACCCTAGGCCGAAGGTCAATGATCGATTGTAGAATCGTTTCATCTGATCTGAGGCCGTATGTTTTGGACACTCGGGTGAAGAGAGGGGGCAGAGCTGTCAACCGATCACCATCTGGTGGTTAGTTGTGTCAGGGGGTGGGGGCAGACTCTGGACAGACCTGGTAAGCACAAAGCGTGTAGTGCGGGTAAATTGGGAACGTCTGGAGGAGGCCCCTGTCCAACGGACTTTCAACTCGCACCTCCAGCGGAGCTTTTCGTGCATCCCTGTGGAGGCTGGGGGCATTGAACCCGAGTGGACAATGTTCAAAGTTTCCATTGCTGAAGCTGCGGCGGGGAGCTGTGGTCTTAGGTGCCTCAAGGGGCGGTAACCCACGAACACCGTGGTGGACACCGGTGGTCAGGGAAGCCGTCCAACTGAAGAAGGAGTCTTTCCGGGATATGTTATCCCAGAGGACTCCGGAGGCAGTTGCAGGGTACCGAAGGGCCCGAAGGGCTGCAGCCTCTGCCGTGAAAGAGGCAAAGCAGCGGGTGTGGGAGAAGTTCGGAGAAGACATGGAGAAGGACTTTCGGTCGGCACCAAAGTGCTTCTGGAAAACTGTTCGCCACCTCAGGAGGGGGAAGCGGGGAACCATCCAAGCTGTGTACAGTAAGGATGGGACACTGTTGACCTCAACTGAGGAGGTAATAGGGCGGTGGAAGGAGCACTTTGAGGAACTCCTGAATCCGACTAATACGCCCTCTATGTTAGAGGCAGAGCTGGAGGATGACGGGGGATTGTCGTCGATTTCCCAGGCGGAGGTCACTGATGTAGTCAAACAACTACACAGTGGCAAAGCCCCTGGGATTAATGAGATCCGTCCGGAAATGCTCAAGGCTCTGGGTGTGGAGGGGCTGTCCTGGTTGACACGTCTCTTCAACATTGCGTGGAAGTCTGGAACAGTGCCAAAGGAGTGGCAGACTGGGGTGGTGGTTCCCCTTTTTTAAAAAGGGGGGACCAGAGGGTGTGTGCCAATTACAGGGGTATCACACTTCTCAGCCTCCCTGGTAAAGTCTACTCCAAGGTGCTGGAAAGGAGGGTTCGGCCGATAGTCGAACCTCAGATTGAAAGAGGAACAATGCGGATTCCGTCCTGGTCGTGGAACAACGGACCAGCTCTTTACTCTCGCAAGGATCCTGGAGGGGGCCTGGGAGTATGCCCAACCGGTCTACATGTGTTTTGTGGATTTGGAGAAGGCGTATGACCGGGTCCCCCGGGAGATACTGTGGGAGGTGCTGCGGGAGTATGGGGTGAGGGGGTCTCTACTCAGGGCCATCCAATCTCTGTACGACCAAAGTGAGAGTTGTGTCCGGGTTCTCGGCAGTAAGTCGGACGTATTTCGGGTGATGGTTGGCCTCCGCCAGGGCTGCGCTTTGTCACCAATCCTGTTTGTAATATTTATGGACAGGATATCGAGGCGTAGTCGGGATGGGGAGGGGTTGCAGTTCGGTGGGCTGGGGATCTCATCGCTGCTCTTTGCAGATGATGTGGTCCTGATGGCATCATCGGCCTGTGACCTTCAGCACTCACTGGATCGGTTCGCAGCCGAGTGTGAAGCGGTTGGGATGAGGATCAGCACCTCTAAATCGGAGGCCATGGTTCTCAGCAGGAAACCGATGGAATGCCTTCTCCAGGTAGGGAATGAGTCCTTACCCCAAGTGAAGGAGTTCAAGTACCTTGGGGTTTTGTTCGCGAGTGAGGGGACAATGGAGCGGGAGATTGGTCGGAGAATCGGCGCAGCGGGTGCGGTACTACATTCCATCTATCGCACCGTTGTGACGAAAAGAGAGCTGAGCCAGAAGGCAAAGCTCTCGATCTACCGGTCAGTTTTTGTTCCTACCCTCACCTATGGTCATGAAGGCTGGGTCATGACCAAAAGAACGAGATCCAGGGTACAAGCGGCCGAAATGGGTTTCCTCAGGAGGGTGGCTGGCGTCTCCCTTAGAGATAGGGTGAGAAGCTCAGTCATCCGTGAGGAGCTCGGAGTAGAGCCGCTGCTCCTTTGCGTCGAAAGGAGCCAGTTGAGGTGGTTCGGGCATCTGGTAAGGATGCCCCCTGGGCGCCTCCCTAGGGAGGTGTTCCAGGCACGTCCAGCTGGGCGGAGGCCTCGGGGTTTCCTCAGGAGGGTGGCTGGCGTCTCCCTTAGAGATAGGGTGAGAAGCTCAGTCATCCGTGAGGAGCTCGGAGTAGAGCCGCTGCTCCTTTGCGTCGAAAAGAGCCAGTTGAGGTGGTTCGGGCATCTGGTAAGGATGCCCCCTGGGCGCCTCCCTAGGGAGGTGTTCCAGGCACGTCCAGCTGGGCGGAGGCCTCGGGGAAGACCCAGGACTAGGTGGAGGGATTATATCTCCAACCTGGCCTGGGAATGCCTCGGGATCCCCCAGTCGGAGCTGGTTAATGTTACTCGGGAAAGGGAAGTTTGGGGCCCCCTGCTGGAGCTGCTCCCCCCGCGACCCGACACCGGATAAGCGGACGAAGATGGATGGATGGATGGATGGATATATGGAAAGGGCGTTGACCTGGCAAATAATAAAATCTGAGGATGTAAAAGCACTTCAAGCCTACTCATTCTTGCGTGGCTGTGGCAATATGATGGAGGAGCTCCAGTACATACAGGATTTGGACATGCCTGTTAACATGAGAGCCATCATTTCAAAGTTACCATTCAAAATTAGGGATGCACCGATCCGACTTTTTCAGGCCCGATACAGATACCGATGCCAGGGTTTTGTGTATCTGTCGATACCCGATACCGATCCGATACAGTTGCTGAATTAATAATAAACTGTTTACCTTCCACCTTATACCTTCCTTCCACCATTTGGAAGAGACTAAAGGCACCAGACCTTCCTAACTAAGACAAAATAACAGATGTAATGTATTGAATTCTTATTTATTTGTTATTTAAAAAACAACTGTGCATTCAAATCGAAAATATAATGTAATAAAACTTCTTAAAATAAATTTAAATAAATAATAATGGGCCATCAGTAATGGGCCACCTTTATATAGGTTTATAATGGCTTATTCTACTGTCAGGAGTACATGGAATATCTCAAAAACATGTTAATGTCATCATGTTTACTAAAAGCTTTTATTACTAAAATGTTTGGCTCCACGACATTATACAATAAATTCATATGAAGGAGAATCCATGAAACATTTAAAGAAGCTAAACTATTTGTATTGTACAAACTGCAAAGTAGTAAAATAAACTCAAATCGAATGAATACACATACAAACAACTTTAACATTGTTTCCCTTTCAAAACTAAATAGTTGTAAGCTAGTTGTATAACCACTACCTTGGCCACAGGTAAGTTAGGTTGTTGTAGTGTGGTTGTAGCGGGCGAGTGAACGGAGCTCTGCTGTCAGCCTCCTTCGCTGTTTGAATAACGTTAGCAGGTTGGCGGACGTATTTCAGCGAGGCGAGACATCTTAAATCCAGTGTTTTAGTCATTGCTCTGAACCCGTCTTTCTCAACGGTCTGTAGCGGGACCGGAGGTGGATTGCGTTCATAATGTTGCTCCGATGCATGCTTGAAGTGACACGTCTTTAACGTTAGCACGGCCGAGTAACGTTAGAGCGACGGGCAATAACAGTGGCTAAATTATGTCCGATTTGTTAGAAACAAAAAACTTGGGAACAGACAGCTCCTCTCTTGAGCACACGTTGTTCTGGTGTATCTCTGGTCTTTCTTCATCCTCTAGCTAACTTTCTTCTCGGTTCTTGAATGTGCAGTACCGACCGGAGCCTCTCCCAGATT
>CM046810.1:18924942-18967442 GCA_025617405.1 Perca schrenkii | reverse complement strand
GAATACACATACAAACAACTTTAACATCGTTTCTCTTTCAAAACAAAATAGTTGTAAGCTAGTTGTATAAACACTACCTTGGCCACAGGTAAGTTAAGATGTGTTGTTGTAGTGGGCGAGTGAACGGAGCTCCGCTGTCAGCCTCCTTCGCTGTTTGAATAATGTTAGCAGGTTGGCGGACGTATTTCAGCGAGGCGAGACATCTTAAATCCAGTGTTTTAATCATTGCTCTGAACCCGTCTTTCTCAACGGTCTGTAGCGGGACCGGAGGTGGATTGCGTTCATAACGTTGCTCCGATGCATGCTTGAAGTGACACGTCTTTAACGTTAGCACGGCCGAGTAACGTTAGAGCGACGGGCAACAACAGTGGCTAAATTATGTCCGATTTGTTAGAAACAAAAAACTTCGGAACAACAGACTGCTCCTCTCTTGAGCACACGTTGTTCTGGTGTATCTCCGGTTTTTCTTCATCCTCTAACTAACTTTCTTCTCGGTTCTTGAATGTGCAGTACCGACCGGAGCCTCTCCCAGCTTAACAGACTGTTATGCTACCTGGCTAGCTAGGCTAGCAGCTGTAATGTTACCCAGCATGCCATTCGGCGGTGTAGCTACATTTGTAAATGTAAAATTATTAGTGTTAGAAACTGTTTAAGTCTCAAATTGTTATATGCTTTGGTGTTTTATCCTTTTAAACATAGTTAGTTGTGGGTTATTAATTGTTGTGTTATGAAGTTACTACCATGAGTGAGAAGGGTACGCAGTTAACAGGGTCCCGGTGCTGCGACGGAGTGAAAAACTGGATCGGCCCGTGGATCTGTTAATTATTCCGATCCACCGATCCAGCTATTTTGTCAATATCGGGGCCGATACCCGATCCAAATATCGGATCGGTGCACCCCTAGTTTTAAGGTTACCATCTTGTTCTTTTTTGCTAAGGTAGTTCTGGCATAGCTTGGACTTATGTTTTGGGTCATTATCTTGCTGTAGGATGAACCCCTGACCAACTAGGCCCATACCAGAGGGTACTGCATGGCGCTGCAAAATGCTGTGGTAGTCGTTTTGGTTCAGGATGCCTTTCACTCTGTACAAATCACCGACCCTGGATCCAGCATAACAGCCCCAGACCATCACGCTTCCTACTCCACGTTTGACAGTTGATGTCACACACTGAGGAACCCTCCTTTCGCCTACTCGACAGCGTCCAAAAATCCTGCGTGATGAACTGAAAATTTCAAATTTTGATTCATCAGTCCATTCTTCCAGTCTTCAGTAGTCCATTGACGATGTTTCTTGGCCCAGGCAAGCCTCTTTTTCTTATTCTGACATCTTAGCAATGGCTTTCTTGCTGCAACTCGACCTATCAAACCTGCAGCTCCAAGTCTTCTCTTTACAGTTGAAACTGAGACTCTCTTATTACAACCACTATTAAGCTGTGCTTGAAGCTGTTGTCCTGTGAGCCGCCTATCACGCAAGCTGTTGACTCTCAGAAACTTGTCTTCTGATTCTGTGGTGGCTTTGGGTCTGCCAGACCTCTTCCTGTCAGAGTCTCCCCCAGTTTCTAAGTGCATTTTGATGGTGAAGAATACTGTACTCACTGACACCTTGACTTTCTTCGCAATTTCTCTGTAGGAAAGACCAACATTCTTAAGTGTTATGATGGTCTGTCTCTCTTCCATTTTTATAGCAACACACTACTTTCTGCAGAACAATACTGTTCAAATAATGCTCACGAGGGTACGGTACCACAGTGTGTTCCAACAATACTTTATACAAACAGAGGGGGTTGTAAGTAATCCAGACCAGTGTGAACACCTGTGGGAATTGGTAGCACCAACTTCCAAAGCTTGATCAACCTCCATTGCTGCAGAACAGCTTTACGTTGTTTACCCATTTCTTGTTCCCTGAAAAAGGCCTGTTTGTAAAATACTGAAATGTACATTATTTTTCAGTTTTGGGTAACCTTACTCTTTTAACCTCAGGCAGTTCACCACTTACCTTTGTACCAATTCAGGCCATTCATTGGACTTGAACTGCTAAAATTTCAATTAAAAAAAACTAAATAAATTGGGGTGTTCTAAAACTTTTGAGTGTGTGTGTGTATCGGGGTGCTCCAGGCCAACAGAGTTTGTATGTATGTATGTATGTATGTATGTATGTATGTATGTATGATGAAGTCAACCAAACTTAAAAAGGTCAAAGGTGACGCCAAATCCTCCAGCATCGAGCCTCCACAGGCAGCCGCTCAGCCCAGTGCATCATGGGAAATCTTTTGGCTCTTTGTATGGCACGGACAGAAAACAACACACACACACACACACACACACACACACACACACACACACACACACACACACACACACACACACACACACACACACACACACACACACACACACACACACAATCGTTTAGACGATAATATCCAAATTGTTGTCTGGACGATATGCAAAATTGGGATATCAAATATTTCATAATTTGTACAATCCGATCCCCCAAACATGAAAAGAGCTAAAGGAAGTTAAAGAGAAAACAAAGAGCGCACACTATAACCTTCTAAACAATTATATGTAGCGATTTTAATACTGTAGGGGTTTGTTTGACTGTATTTTTTTGTACAAAATCACGATCGTCCCGCACGAGAGTAAGCTGCTACTAGTTCTTACCTTGTGCGTTATGACGTTCACTCATGTCAACAAAGATGGCGGTGCGCGATCGTGCAGCGGCTCTCCTGTCGGTGTATATTTATACAAGTATGTACAGCCACACTGAACTAATCAATACAGGACTATGATACAACACACTGAACTAATCAATACAGGACTAGATACAACACACTGAACTAATCAATACAGGACCACGATACAACACACTGAACTAATCAATACAGGACCACGATACAACACACTGAACTAATCAATACAGGACCACGATACAACACACTGAACTAATCAATACAGGACTACGATACAACACACTGAACTAATCAATACAGGACTAGATACAACACACTGAACTAATCAATACAGGACTACGATACAACACACTGAACTAATCAATACAGGACCACGATACAACACACTGAACTAATCAATACAGGACCACGATACAACACACTGAACTAATCAATACAGGACCACGATACAACACACTGAACTAATCAATACAGGACTACGATACAACACACTGAACTAATCAATACAGGACCACGATACAACACACTGAACTAATCAATACAGGACTACGATACAACACACTGAACTAATCAATACAGGACTAGATACAACACACTGAACTAATCAATACAGGACTACGATACAACACACTGAACTAATCAATACAGGACCACGATACAACACACTGAACTAATCAATACAGGACCACGATACAACACACTGAACTAATCATTACAGGACCACGATACAAAACACTGAACTAATCAATACAGGACCACGATACAACACACTGAACTAATCAATACAGGACCACGATACAACACACTGAACTAATCAATACAGGACCACGATACAACACACTGAACTAATCAATACAGGACCACGATACAACACACTGAACTAATCAATACAGGACTACGATACAACACAGCCGTTACGAGAGCCTTCCAGGCGGCTCATAACATCCCGGAGGAAATAGCCTGACCGAGCCCTCCAGGTTGTTGTTGGCGCTAGCACGCCGAGCTAGCTATCTACCGGCAGAATGAGAAAATAACTCCGGCACGACTAGAGGCGGAGGACTGCATTTTTGTGCACTATGAATGGGGTACCAACTGCAGGATCGTTGCCCAGTATGGCTCACCTGACCTGGAGCCCTGTCGGTAATATACTGACCATTTTATTTACTACGAAAACAGCACACTGCCGTCTACATAGCCCCCGATGCTAACGTTAGCAAAAGTTTGGTTCACTGCTAACCATAGAGAACAAACTGCAGCGCGATCACCTGGATACAGGATACGGGATACAGGGGACTTTAACAAGGCGTCCTTAAAGTCTGTTCCCCTCCAGCTTTCTCCCAGCATGTAGATTGTGTTACTAGAGGGAAGAACACACTAGACCATGTATACTCTAACATCAATAAAGATACAGAACTGCTCCTCTCCCTCACCTGGGCCAGTCAGATCACATCCAACTCCTGATCCCAGCATAAATCCCGGTCAGAAGGACTATACAGCCAAGTAGAAGGACTATCAGAACCTAGTCTGACCCGGCCCTGTCCCAGCTCCAGGACTGCTTCCAATAAGGACATGGTTGTGTACAATATGTTACAGAACAGAGCCCTTTGTTTATTGTTATGATTTCATCTTGCTTGCACATTTTCCCAAGAGAACCACTGAAATAGCCTCCGAACAGGGCTTCTTTTAACTTCTAGAAGGATTTAAAAAATATCGTCTGAATATCGATATCGAGATATTGAAAAAAAAAATCGAGATATTCATTTTTGTCAATATCTCCCACCCCTAATACATACACACACATATACACACACACACATATATATATATATTGAATAAATCCCCAACAGTGTCACCAGCAAAGCACCCCCACACCTCCTCCTCCATGCTTCACGGTGGGAACCAGGCATGAAAGCACCCCCCCACCATCACACCTCCTCCTCCATGCTTCACGGTGGGAACCAGGCATGTAGAATCCATCCGTTCACCTTTTCTGCGTCGCACAAAGACACAGCGGTTGGAACCAAAGATCTCAAATTTGGACTGACTGACCTTCATTTGTTAAAGTAATGATAGCCACTCATTTATCTTTACTTAGCTGATTGGTTCTTGCCATAATATGAATTCTAACAGTTGTCCAATAGGGCTGTCAGCTGTGTATCAACCTGTCCCAACCCCATTAATAAGGTAAAGAAATTCCACTAACCCTGACAAGGTACACCTGTGTAGAGGTAGACCGATTAATCGGCACCGATAGTTGATTGGTGGAACTATCTTTATCGGCAAAAATCCATACTGAAGTTTTTCCTGGTTGCGTCTGTTGCTGGAGCGGCTGAGAAGCGCGCGCTGTAATTCATTCCACAGTACGCGAGAGCTGAGAAGGGTCTGCTGGCATCATGCATTACAATAGCGGCCTCTAGAGGGTCTTTCTAGCCTTTACAAGTGATCTTCTATCCAGTGTGGAACTTGTGCCTTTTTTCGGGGTTGTTGAGCATTAAATCCAAACTGTTACATCCAAGATTTATCCACTTGATGTCCATAATTCATCACGTTTTCGGTCATTTCTGCCGCTAACTCCGTGCTACCCATAGACAGTAGGTGCTACCGACAAGGGAATCTCCCATGATGCCTTTGTTTATGTTTTCAACCAATGGGAAGGCAGGTCCGTCCCACATTACGCCTTATATGGGCATCCAAGCGAGAACAACGAGTATATAGTGGGAAAGATAGATCCCTCCAGGTCAGAGATCGTCTGTTACCGTTCTAAACTGACAGTTTAACTGTTTTTATTTGTTATTTATTACTTTTTGTTTCAGTTTGAATGAATGTCTTTTATTGACTTCAATATTTATATTTATTTCATTTAGCATGTTTTCATGGTTCAATACAGTTTTTTTATTTTTATAATAAAGTTCAGCACTGTTTTACTTAGAGTGTCATGTTTTTTTTTATCCAGTATCAATTCTAAATACTATCGGTCGATTAATCGGTTATCGGCAAATACGGCCCAACCTAACTATCGGTAAAATCCACTATCGGTCAACCTCTACACCTGTGAAGGTAAAACCATTTCAGGTGACTACCTCATGAAGCTCATTGAGAGAACACCAAGGGTTTGCAGAGTTATCAAAAAAAGCAAAGGGTGGCTACTTTGAAGAATCTAAAATATAAGACATGTTTTCAGTTATTTCACTTTTTTTTGTTAAGTACATAATTCCATATGTGTTCATTCATAGTTTTGATGCCTTCAGGGAGAATTTACAATGTAAATAGTCATGAAAATAAAGAAAACGCATTGAAGGAGAAGGTGTGTCCAAACTTTTGGCCTGTACTGTATGTATGTATGCATGAGAACGGGAACGTTTAACACACAGGAGTGCCGACAGCTGAACTAAGAAGTTGTAGGTCTTCATAGATATGTATCTACGGTATGTCTTAACTTCAACAGTTCCTGCCAGAGCTAAATTAAAAACAAATAACACAGCAACCACACTCCATTCAAAAAGCCGCTGATTTAGCGCTGGGTCGCTCAGCCAGGACATCGCTTTATTTTTCTGACAGATCTCAAAGCAACAGTGTTAAGGTCGAGACACACACACACACACACACACACACACACACACACACACACACACACACACACACACACACACACACACACACACACACACACACACACACACACACACACACACACACACACACACACACACACAGTGACGCAGCGCCGTGTCTTACCTTCACGCCGCCTTCGTTGAACAGACTCTGCGGGACTTTACAGGCTATGAGGGCGCTCGGTAGCTCGGTGAACTTCACATCCACCGTCGCCTCTCCTCTCTCCGCCGGCTGCATCCCTAATCCACACGGTCTCTCTGGAAAACAGCGACAGGAAACATTTCCTCACGCATAATGTCTCCCTAGCACACAGATCAATCATTCTTGCAGTGGCTACGTACCGGGGAAGCTGCAGACGTCAGTTCATGTTAGAGTGGATTTCAGCTGAGAGACAGAGCTAACGCTAAGCTAACCCTGAGCTAACAGAGCTAACTTTAGCCTACTGCAAAACAAAAGAACAAACAGAGAAACACGACGCTTTCTCCCCCCTTACTTCCGGGATAATACTATCTCCTTTCCGTGAGTTAGAGTGGCAGAAACACAGGTTATTCTGTCTGAAACTACAACAACACAACGGTCTCTTACCCTGTCTGGGATATTAGCTAAAGCTGTTAGCATCTAACATGGCGCAGGGGATTAAGGAAATGACGTCAATTCTTCTTCTTCTTCTTCTTCTTCTTCTTCTTCTTCTTCTTCTTCTTCTTCTTCTTCTTCTTCTTCTTCTTCTTCTTCTTCTTCTTCTCCTCCTCAAGGGGAAAATAATACTTATTATTTTTTTCGGTCTTGAAAGAAGGAGACAAGAAAGAAAGAAAATAAATGTTTTGATGATAAATAATACAGAATGCTCTGACACAAAAGCAATATATGAAAACATGTATGATTTCTTCTCTAAACTGTAGGCTACTCTTCATCCTATTCAGAGGAGGAGTCATTATTATTTCTGGAAAGCATTAAACAACATTCAAAGATCCATGTGACTCTGAGATTAGTATGAAAGAACTGGATAGAGCTTTAAAGCAAATCCACAGGTCAGGATGGATTAACTTTACATTTTTCTGGGAAGATATAAAAGAATTATTATTTACCGCCCTAAAGGAATGTATTAAAACCCTTGTGTTGACTTTGGGTCACATTGACCCGTTTTCAATTTTTGTTTTATATCAGAAAATATGGGACGTAGAAATAGCCTATGCGCTGAAAATGTGTAGAAGAAAAATGTTACAATTTTAAACGTTGGAAAAAGCAGAAACAAACTGTGAAAAATGCGTTAAAATGCGTATGTTTTTTTCAAGGTTGACGGGAATACAACACAAGGGTTAAAAACAACAATTTACTAGCAACTATGAAACAAGGTATTATTATTCTATTACCTAAAGCTGGCAAGGACAAAAGATACATTGATAACCTGAGACCAATTACTTTATTAAACGTGGATTACAAATGATTTACTAAGATTATGGCTAATAGGTTGAAAGATGGTATAGAACAGATAATAAGGCCAACTCAATCTCAAAGAAAGCGCCATTCACAATAACATTAGACTGGTTCTTGACCTACTAGATTATAATAATATAATTGACGACAGGGGTTTTATTCTGTTTTTAGATTTTTACAAAGCGTTTGATTCAGTGGAACATGTATTTATACGGAGATCTTTAGAGTATTTTGGTTTTGGCTCAGAATTTATTAAGATCATAAATATGTTATATAAGGACAGTAATAGCTCAGTTTCTCTCCACCAGGGAACAACTAGAAGATTTGAGGTTAAAAGAGGTATTCAACAGGGTTTCCCCTATTCGCTGTAATTATTTATTTTAGTGGCAGAACTGTTACTACATAAAAAACAGCCCGGATATAGAGCCTTTAAATGTGCTAGGTAGTCGCCTATTTATCTCTCAGCTGGCAAACGATTCTACCGTATGTCTCAACAGATCCCTCTGGTGATTAAGAGAATAGAGAGATTCTCCAAAGCCTCAGCTTTATGTTGAAATCTTAAGAAATGTGAACTAACGGCTATACATGACCACCTGCTTGTAGATTTGTAAAATGTTCCTGTTAAGAATGAAGTGAAATATTTAGGGGTGGTAATAACAAAAGATAGGAAAAATAGAGGTTTGTATATTGAGGTTGGTATAAAGAAAAATAAAGCTATACTTAATTCTTGGTTACAGAGGGATCTGTCTAGTTTTGGTTGAGTTTTAATTACTAAAATTGAATCACTATCTAGAGTTATGTACCCTGCATTTTCTCTTGCCATCCCTGATAATCTAATTAAATTAATGAATCAAACTAATTTCAAATTTATTTGGAAAAACAGACATGATTATCTGAGAAAAGGTGATGCAGTGGAAACCTTAGAAGAAGGGGGTTTAAATGTGATCGACTATGAAGCAATGAACGGAGTGATAAAACTGAGGTGGCTACAAAAATGTAGTCAAGATAGGGATGATTTCTGGTATTACATTCCTTCTAAGATATTTGACAAATGTAGTGGGATTGACTTTCTTTTAAGATGTGATTTTAATGTTACTAAACTACCGGTCAAGCTGTCTAGATTCCATGAGCAGGTCCTCTTGTACTGGAAAATGATTTATAAACACAACTTTACTCCAGAAGTTATTAAAGCAATTCTACAGGCAATGGTGAATTTGGTTAAAGGCATGTTGCAGTATGATGCAGTAGTACCACGCATGCCTTCTCTGTTTGTTGAGGAACTGGATTTTAAGGTGACAACATGCACAAACAAATTCATAAGGGGTGCCCTTACATCTGGATTATTTCCTTTACCGCTGAAAAGAACTTACTTGTGATGTTATGAATATATTAGGTGAAGAACTGCATTACCCAGCATGCCACAGTAGTTATGGGCATGTGCGGAAGCCGCAGTCAGAGTGTCAGGATGTATCCATGCGGGTAGTACGTAACTGTTATGTGCCAGTTGTCGAGTAAATATAAAACTCAACATTCACGCCTCGTCTGCTCATTATCAAACCAAGCAAGACAACACATTACTTACATTAAATTGGGAGTGTAAATGGAGGACAAAAAAAGGGACCAGATGTATAACACCTTGATTATTTTAGCTAAACAGTTTATCCAGAAATGCAGATTTTTGAAGGTGAGACTATCATTTTGTCTGTTCATGAATGAGTTACGTATTTATAAGAAATCTTTGAAATGTATAAAAACTAAACACAAGCAGGGAATGTGTTACAGATCATACAAGTATTGGTTGTGGACTAGACCTCTATTTATTTATTTTTCTATTTTTTTCTTTATAATTCAGTTGTTTCTTTGTTATAGTTGGATACCTGGTCTGTATTTGGTACTCCATGTTTTAATTGTCAAACGAAGATTGTAATGGCCTGAATTTGTTAAATAAAGGTTGGATTAAAAAAAAAAATCTTCTTCTTCCTCTTCCTCCTCCTCCTCCTCCTCCTCCTCCTCCTCGGGGTAACGGCAGCTTGTGTCCCTAAAGTTTCTCTGCCGCCCTCAGCTGGCGCGAGTTCACTCCTACAGGCTGGCACATGGGAAAGAAACCAAATCGTGATATTTCAAGTAAAAATAAGTCATAATATTTTACAAATAAAGTTTAAATATTTCAAGAAAAAACTACAACATTTTACCACAATATTACGACTTATTTCTCAAAATATTCTGTATTTTTTCCTCAAAATATGAATTTTTCTTTCCACAGGTTAAAGGTTGAACTAGAGTCTAACATGCACTCCTATATCATGCAGGAACTGAGATCAGCTGATGTTTCTCACCAGAAACATGCTTTCCTCTCATGCACAGAGAGTCATTTACCCCACAGTGCCCCAACGTCAAGAAACCAAGGGCCCTATCTGTGCTGCTCTTACATGGAGGTGTGTTCAGGTGCATTCTGGGAGTATTGCTATCTTGAGGCAGCGGGAAGTGATCGCACCATTGACCAACAAAAACCGGAGCCCTGTACTACGAAGCAGGATTTGGCGTTAGCGAGCTAACTTCAGGTTCAACCCAGGATTTTCTGTATCACGAAGGTGGATCACTTGATACCGGGTTCAGTCACCGTGGTAACTCATGCTGAACGCCTAACCTGGTCGGGAGCAGGTTAAGTTGGAGATCAGAGATCAACCGGTGTAAAAGCACCGCCTACTGACCAATCAATACTCGATTGATAACGGCGTCACCGTTCTTAAAGAGAGAGAGAGAGAGAGAGAGAAGGGGAGAAAGGAAGAGAGAGGGGTGCGCTTATAAAAGTTAAAACATTTAGAGACCTACAACCCCGTTAACATTCCTTGATGGGTATTTTTATGACATATATATATTTTAATGGGAGGGAATTACATATCGGCTTCTTGAGCCGTGTGTCGCAAATGCGCACATCAGTTTGAATTATGTTTTTATATTTTTTATTTGCTCTCATGATCGCTTCCCACTGCCAGGGTTGCAACTGAAATAAAAGGCTACAGCAACGACAGTTTATGGAAAGCCCAAGTGTAATTATGCTCAGATCTTGGTCCTGACTCATGGGGAATATTGGAGTTGTGATTTAAACATCTACAGCGTCGGCTATTTCTTTTGTTGCCAGCTTTCCTCCTGTTTTAGGAAGCAGCGACTGTATTGCGTTTTCCCTGTAAAACCGTGTCTGTGTTCTTCATATTTATGGAGAATTATAATTTGCTCTTCTTATATATAACATAAGTGGCTCTGGTAGATGTTTGCGATTGGTCATGCTGTGCAAACCCCGCCTCTTTTATGTGAACGCGCGCGCCGCTGGATTGGGAAACCCTGAGTCGACTGAACTAGTTGATAACCAGCGTCGTGGTACGGGTTATGCAGACCGTGTTTGTTAGGTTAGGTGAAGCTGGATAACTGAAAGAGATCCAGAGCTGGTTGATCTTGCTTCGTAGTACAGGCCTCTGGTCTAAAGTCAATAACGCAGCATTTCATTATTTCAACAGAGCATTAGTAAAATGCTCCTAGGCTCGTGAACAGCGTGTGCACACTATGCTTGTTACACACACATGCAGAAGATTACAAATAAATATATTACTATGTCAAATAGTATTATGATATTATCTGCTCCCGTGCTTTCACTTCACGCACAAGATCAGTTTCTTCTCCTGAACATCTCTCCTTCCTGCTCAGCAAATCCTCCATCATAACAGCAATGCTCCAAGGTCCAAACGTGCCTGGCTTTTGAAGGGAATGGGAGATGACTCTGATTGGTTTATTGCATGTTGCAGTCAAAATATTTAAAAAGAAAAGTAGCAATATTTATTCATGTTATAACAGAACATATAAACTTACTATTTAGAGAAAAGTTAGGCAGTACTTTTAGCTACTTATTTTAAACTGTGTAGTCAGTACTTTTAGCTACTTATTTTTACTGTTTAGACAGTATGTACTACCTAAATTATTTTAATCAGTGAAAGAACTTCAACTAAGTGGTGCTGGTCCCTGGATGGCAGAGAGCTTTAAGCTCCAGGTCATGTGGGGATCAGCGTCCATTTAATCCTCCTCTGGAGAGAGAGGGAGAGAGGGAGAGAGAGAGAGAGAGAGAGAGAGAGAGAGACAGAGAGACAGAGAGACACAGAGAGAGAGACACAGAGAGATTGTTTGTTGATTTCTAACAGGGCTTAAGGTTCAGAACTAATTTGACTGCCATAGCGGCAAGCAAAGAGTAAAAGCAGTGTGTACTTGTAATCCCTAAACCTTTACACCTGGCTTTGCCGGAACAATACACATTGGCTTATGATCTGTGGAGGTAACATATCTTTCCTTTGCCTGGAACTTTGGATTTTGGAACTTCCTGGGAATTGTGCAGGTCTCCTACGATCTTCACGGCTTGGTAAAACAATCTGAAATCCATGTTGGATCTACTCCGGAAACCTGGATTTATCCGGAAATCATCCTTCACATCAGAACTTGGAAGCTATTCAAGGATTTCAACCCTTTAGGGACTTTGGTAACAATTTATTCATATTCCTATTCTTGCTTTGCAACATCAAAAATACTGTGATATCTTTTTTATACATATTTTTTGGAATACTGGGTTCATTTTTAGGAATCTGGAAAAATCTGGAAACTAGAACCATTCTGCAATCTTAGTAAGTCCAAAATCCATCAACAACTGTTTCTGAAATACTCTACTCTACCCAAACACGACTTGACATTTTGTAGAACTGCAAGGTTCATTTATTCAATATTTTCTGGAATACTGGGTTTATTTTTATGATCTTTTTGGAAGCTTAGCATCCCTGGAAACATGCTGAAATTCACTCTTGGACATAACCTGGAAGCTGGAACCATTCGGCAATCTTAGCCCGAGTATCTCCCAAAAACATCTTTAACTGTTTCTGAAAAACCGGACCCAAACACAATTTGACATTTTGTAGAACTGCACACTGATCCTGGACATTTGTGCACCAATTCTCCCTAAGTAAGTGTCCCAATCATTTATTTTAAACGTTCCCAAAATGGCAGCAAATCAGTCAGGCTCTTGTACAAACCCAGACTTGTCAAATGGCGCCATTGTCCACAGTGCGATAGATATTTGTTCGGATCTGGATACCCTGAGAGGAAGAGATGAGGAGGGAGAAGAGGTAGACGAGGAGGTGGAACTAGCCGAGGAAGTCGGTGAGGATGTTTTGATGACGCCAGAAGCCGAAGGAAAAAGCAGAGAGCAGAGAGAAAGGGAGGAGGCGAGGATTATCCAAATGGTGGTGTTAACGACTGAAGGGTTAGGGTTAGGCAAAGGCGATGGGGAGCAAGAGTCAAAAGACAGAAAGGGTCTCTTTTCGGCGTCGAGAGACATTGAGAAAGATCGAGAAAAGGCGTTATGGAGCGGAAAAAAAAAGAAAAAACATTTGGAAGATAAAGACAATAAAGAAGAAGCAAGAGAGGATGGACACAATGGGTCAGAAGAAAATCAGGACTCAGCTATGTTTCCAGAAGAATTCGGAGAGGATATACAGTTGTCTGCAGACGATGCAGAAGAAACAGAAGTTGCTAATGTACCCACGAAATGTGAGGTAACAAAAAGCTTTGATGATCCAACAATTAAAGATGTGACCATGGGGATTAAAGAACAAGTCAACAATCAAACGTCAACTGTTGGTGCCAATATTGTACCCTTTGAAACAATTGTGTTAGAACAAAACAAGGCACATGCAACGCATGTTCAGGACTCTGGTTTGGTTGTAGAAGAATTTGGAGAGGGTACCCATTTGTCTGCAGACGACACAGAAGTTGTTACTGAACTAATGAATTGCAAGGTAACAAACAAGACTGTCACATGGCAACAGGAGGACTGCGTAGAGGCAAAAGTTGAGGATAAGCAAAGCAAAGAGTTTGCCAAAGACGCAATGTCAACTTTGGATAATGTCCTAGACATCGGGGATGAAGTTAAAGAGAAGTTAGGGACAAAATACTTTGTGTCCTCTGAAGAACAGTCACAGACAGGAGGAGGGATTGAGGAAGTAGGGATCAACAAGCGGGAGCAAGAGGAAAAGCAAGAGCGACAGGTTGGGGTTAATACTCTCGCAGGGACGGATGGGGGAGGACAGAGAACAGAAGAGGATAGAAAGACAGGTGATAACGTTGTTAGAGAGTTAATGGGAAAGGAGGAAGAGCACAAAGGTGATCTAAAAATGCAAGAAGAGACGATTGTTCAAGTTGAAAACCAGTGTGCAGATGATGTACATTTAGACACACAGCAAGATGTGTATTTGGACCAAGTTGAAGAGGCTTTTGAGCTGGAGGAAGAGGGTAAATTAGAATTTGAAAAGTCAGGAAGTGAAGTCACTGCAGAGGAAAATGAGTCTACAACTGAAGAGGAAGGTGATCTGCTAGAACATCCTTCACAGACTCGAAAAGACACCGTGAACGATTGGGGGGAAAGTTTGAAAGAACAGGCCCTTGTAGAATACGAAAAGGGAGGAGGAGAAGAAAATAGAGATGTAGAGATGGCAGAAGAGCCTGTGACTGTTTTAGATGATGACTTTGAAGAGATAGAGGACGGTCCGAGGACAGAGCTTGATGAACAAGATCCTGCAGTTGTTACAGCGCCTTCTAAAGACGCCAAAGTCGAGACAAAGGATCAAGAGTTTCAAGAACTGCGAGAAGACAACAAAGTTGAGACAAAAGATCGAGATTGGCAAGAACTTGGAAAGGAGAAGTATGGGAAACAGAAACATGTAGAGAAGGATGAGAAACAGAAAGATGTCAAAAAAGAGATAGAGTTGGAGATAAATGGAAGAGTTAAAGGATTGAAGCAAGCGATGGAGAACGAGATCTTGTGTCCTGATCTGCAGCCACTCCGAACAGAAGAATCGCCAACAGCGAGACTTCTGTCAATCCGGAGAAAAAAAGATAATGACTGGATTAAAAAGGGGACACTTGAGGAAGAGAGATCACCAGAAATGAAATCCTGGAGGAAAGAACTGAAGCCTGTGATGAAAAAAGAAGTCCAAGGGGAATCTGAGAGGGTGAGAAATGAACGGTTGAACAAGGAAACATCCGCAGAAGAGAAAAGTCTTTCTCCGCAGAAGGACGCCTGGATTAAGGAGCTGAAGTCAGTGATCAAACAGGAATCCCTGCCGAAGCCGGTGAAGAAGAAGCGAGTGGTGCTGTTGGAGGACGGACATGCATACATTCCCCAGCGGGAGGATATGATGGAGGAGAAGAAAGACGAGTTGAAACTGATGTCTCAAAGGAAGGCGGAGAGTCCTTTGCCGCCTGGGCGCAGGAACAGTAAAACACCCCAAGACCAGGACTATGAAATCTCACTTTACGTCAAGGTAATAAACCGTATATACCCGACACATACTGTACACATACTCTGAGTCAAGAACTCTACATATACACAGAGAAAAGCAA
The DNA here is from genome assembly GCA_025617405.1 of Perca schrenkii. Classification (NCBI taxonomy): domain Eukaryota; kingdom Metazoa; phylum Chordata; class Actinopteri; order Perciformes; family Percidae; genus Perca; species Perca schrenkii. Next base: position 18,952,269 of record CM046810.1, on the reverse strand, counting down.
AGGTTCCTCCATGGTTCCTTGGTCTAGGTCAAGGGTTTTAAAAGAGACCTATTATGTATCGTTTTCAGATTCACACTTGTATTTTGTTCATGTTTATGTTAACATGCTTTAATGTTCCCCCTGTCTGAGATGCTCTGTTGGAGCGCTGCCTTTTTAAGCCCTCCTCCATAAAAGCCCAGTCTGCTCTGATTGGTCAGCGCCTCCGGATCTCCGCAAGTCTCCCGGAATCTCCGCATCTGTGCGCTGTTGTTGCACTATGTTGCCGTTGACTGTTACGGAGTATTTAGCAGGACTTTGTATCATGAAAAATGCAGATAAAGACTTCCAAACCAAAAAATACACAACCGCACATGTCCCAGCAGAAATGTGACCCCAAAATTGGGGAGAAATTAAGAACATTGGCAAGATCACAGGTTTCCCTGACTAAGCATGTAGCTAACGTTACATGTGACAATGTAAACACCTGCCTGGACCAATCATAGGAGAGTTTTTTGCTCACAGGGACATTTACATATGACAGGAAATACGGAAAAGCACAATATGTCACCTTGAAAGGCTCTAGCACCGTAAAATGACGGTATGAAGCTGTATCTATATTGACTATAAACACAAGTCATATAAAGGGGAAACTCGACTCAAAACACAACTCTGCAGTTAAGAATTATGCATAGCAATAAAGAAACTGGGAAAAATGTTGAACCTCTGTCAACTTTGACAAATTGACGTCATCCAGCAATTCATGGCGTTGAGCATAAACAAGTCCCACCTTATTGGTAGGTTACTTTCTAAAATGAAGGCCGCAATTTAATTTGTTTACCATGCATAACGGGGGATAAAATGCACGTCGCTTTGATTACGTTTCAGGGTTGTTAAGTTCTACAATATAGTGTTTCAAAAAGACCAAACTCTTAAATGAGCTCCATCCAATTACATTGATTTGTATTTTATTGAAAGTGCCCCAGACATCAGTTAAGCCATTGGTAATGGGGAATTCATGAAGCGCTCCTGTGGGTCGTATTAGAGGGAAGGCACAAATTGATATCCTCGTATGGTTTGCAGGACTGGTTGATATCCGAGTTGGGCCAAATGCAGCTAAGCGGCACTTTTAGTTCTGGCACTGGAGGCCCAAATGTGAGCGAGATAATGACTGCTTTAAGGCCAGGGTTTTGAGAAATGTGGTCCAGTTTCTCATTCATCAGGAGACTCTGGCACAAATGTTGGATTTAGGCCACTGTTGAGCCAAGACATTTTGGCTACGGGGGTATGGACATTAGCGTGGCAGGCAGTGCCGCTGCATGTTCAACAGGTGTGATGTTGTGTTGTGTTATGGAGAGTTGTGATAACAGACAAACATACATCCACGGCAGTGATGACACATAGATATATGGAAACACACGTTACCACGCACGCACGCACGCACGCACAGCTTAATAGATGGCAACGTAGCCTACATGCGGTTGTTCTTAGAAGAGAAATTGACAATTGCACTTGAACTTTGTCGATAGTTAAGCTCCTCAAGGTACATACAATATACATCAATATAAGGAACAAAAATGAACAATATCTTAAAATAATCTGCACAGTGTTATTAACATGCTTTACCGCTTACACGAGTAAACTAAACTGGGAGGAACGTACATTAACGTGCATCATTCCCTTAAAAACAACCGTGCACATATTTCAAATGGGCAGAACACTAAACCAAAGTACACAAATATACACTGTTGTTAAATGGCAAGTGGAAACATTAATAACTATGTTACATGTGCTTGTTGAGAAGCAACAGGGTTAGTAAATTCACTGTAACCTAAGACAAAACAAAGCTTTAGGGTCAACTCATAATTCATTCAGACAAGATTTTTAAATTCAACACGAGAGAGAGAGAGAGAGAGAGAGAGAGAGAGAGAGAGAGAGAGAGAGAGAGAGAGAGAGAATCCCCATGTTGATCTGCTTACCTTATCTCATTAAGACAGTGATATCCTAATCCATCAGGCACGGCAGCCTACATCGCTCCATTCATGCAATACTTAATGGGAAACTTTGTTTTTTTTCAACCTGGACCCTATATTCCCATGTTTGTGTGTCTGAGTGTCTGATGGAACAACAGTCTCTGAAAGTGGTCCGAGTTCATTTTGGCCGACCTGACATGTTCGGTCGGCGGCAGGACAGTCGGGACTCACCTGGAAATGGTGAGCGGAATGACCGTGACTAGAGTCTCTCAAAATCTGATGAAAATCTTTTAAACTGACCTTTGTTGATCTGAAATGAAGACAGATTCAGCAACTGCACGGCCTATTTCTCGCTTAAAATGTTTTCAGAAACACGTTTCAGTGAACTATTTTAGTACAATATGAGATCGTATTCTGAAGGGCCGCCATGACAATCTGGCATTGAATTTCCGGAGAAAACAAACCCATGTGACGCGTTCGTCCAATCAGCTGCCGGTTTTCATTTCTTGGGCAACAATACAGATAAGCACCGCCTGCTGTTATAGAGATGTATTACGTCTCGTCTCCTCTCATCTTTTTGGTCTGTTCTGTGGCAGTTTTTTGGACCTCGGGGACGCGACTGATCATATCGACGGGGTTTTCTGTCAACGGTCGCCCGTCGGCTAAATGTGTCTACACCTTAACGTTCAGCAGCAGTTAGAGTCCACTAAAAGTTCTGTTGTTGCTGCTGACAGACTCAGATTATTATTCTAAGTGTCTGACAACATTATGGAAAGGATCCCTACAGAGATAGACCTTTTAGTTAAAGAGTAAGATCCTTTTAGTTTAACATGAAACAGCCCGAAATCCCCATCACCAAACTCCATGTAAATAAACAGTACTTTTATCATTGTAAAACACACTTCATTCAAAGTGGACAGAAACTAAATAAAACTATCAAAAGCCGTTTTGATTCATCTTTCTACTGTTCCAACAATCACCACTCTGGTTTGGTTGAAATAAACCCTTAATTCACCCATTTACATGTAGAAATATGCTGGCTCTATACATGCTAAAAGTCCTGATTATTTACATGGAGTCTGGTGGGTATGGTGATGGTGATTTCGGGGCTGTTTCATGTTAACCTAAAATGTTCTTACTCTTTAACTAAAAGGTCTATCTCTGTAGGGATCCTTTCCATAAGGTTGAGACACACAGAGGTCAGTTTTTCTTTCTGTGGTTCAGCAGCACATTCCTAAGTGAGGTGAAAATAAAAGATTGCAGTCTTCTGAGAGGTTTAACGGCAAGAAAAAATGCACTAATATCTGAGAGCCTGCTTCACCCATATGCACAACGAGCCTGTTCTCCGTAGGAGCTCACATTCAAACAACGGCTTCTTTTGTCCAAGACTCTGTTGGCCGCACAGACGGAGGCTGGCGGGGATATAATGGCGTTCAAGCGTCCCTCTGTGGCGCTGGACTCCAGGAACTCAATTTACACCGGATTTACCCCCCCGCTGAGACAAGGGGCCAAGCACTTAATAAAGTTCTGTAGAGGATTTCTTAGAGTTTTCCTTCCAGAAAACATGATTACAATAGGCCAAATAACTGTGACATACACGTTACACAGTTAAACATACTCAGTTAAACACCTATCTTCGTTAAAATGTTACGACTAAATACTCTAAAGTACGTACTCAAAACAGTCCAACTTTTTCCTGCAAACTTATTTCTTTCTGTTGTCATTTTCATACGTGACTGTAGTGTTAAAAGATATGAAGTTAAACACGGCGGTCCAATTTATCCCTGATAAAATGTTCCAACTTTTTTCTTACGGTTGTCACTTTCAGCCAGAACTGTAAAGTTTAATGTTAGTCAAAATGTATTTTAGACGGGTATCCAGTTGTTCCTTGTCTTGTCCGTCTGCAGTGATTGGGTCTGTGCTCCAGACTAACTATTTAGATTTTGACTTGTCATTAAATACAGAGTTGTATAGTCTTGTATAAGCAAGCTTCAGGGAAGCAGTGAGTAAATAACAATGCTATGTACCATGCAGGTTAATCTCTCTCTGTAAGATGATTAGCCGGCTGTTTGCTGCTGACACACACTGTACTAAATACTCAGTACCTTAAAGTAAATACTGCATGGACACTATGTTTAACAGCCAGGAAACTATGAAGCCACAAAAAGCAGCAAAAAGGCAAGGAAAGTCTACAAAAAAGATGAAAAGCACAGAAAAGCGACAACAATGTGACAAAGAAATTGACAACAAAGCGACACAATTCTCGTCCAAATCAACTAGTCTAGCAGAAGCAAGTCTAAAAAGCAAAGGTCAGAAAAATACTTTGAACGTCCAAAGAAAGTGACAAAAAAGTCAGACAAAGCAGAGAATAAAGTTGAGAAAAGCATAAAAATGTGCAAAAAACTATCGGGCCATAACGTACGTACGGATTATAATCTGAGATGAGGTCAGTTTGTGTGAAGTCTGAAGAAACAGAATTCCTTCATTTGTCAGAGGAGTGGGAGTCAGAGGAATCTCTACTCCATCACAAACACACAATGTGAGCAGTGTGTGTTAGATGGAAACAGCAGTGGACGTGTCTTGGGTGATTTCACACCAAACGCTTTACATGACTGTTTGGCTGGTTTGGATCGACTAAACTCCTTGTAGTTTTCTGTTTCTGGGGAACAAACGGAAGATGTGATCTTTAATTGTTCACCATGTCCTGGTGTGACATTGCAGTTAAAAAGTTGGGCTTCCCAACCATTGAGCTGTTTGTAAAGGTAAGAGATGCTGCACATTATATTCACAAAGCCGTGTTTTTCAGTTGGTTGTTCTCACAGTGTTCATGCATGGCAGGTACAGTTTGGTTAGGGAATGGGTTGATATTAGCTGCATTGCCATTATGGAAATGCTTACAATTACGAAAAGCAGCCTCTCTAATCTAAGTTTTTAATTTTATCTTTTGTAAACTCTCTTGTGTGTGTGTGTACAGGCAGGAAGTGACGGCGAGAGCATCGGTAACTGTCCCTTCTCTCAGAGACTCTTTATGATCCTCTGGCTCAAAGGAGTTATCTTCAACGTCACCACTGTCGACCTCAAACGGTAATACAGACACGCACGCATTCACGCATTCACGCACACACACACACACACACACACACACACACACACACACACACTTGTTTACACTGACAGACTCAGATTATTATTCTAAGTGTCTGACATTATGGAAAGGATCCCTACAGAGATAGACCTTTTAGTTAAAGAGTAAGATCCTTTTAGTTTAACATGAAACAGCCCCGAAATCACCATCACCAAACTCCACCAGACTCCATGTAAATAATCAGGACATTTAGCGTGTATAGAGCCAGCATATCTCCACCAGACTCCACGTAAATAATCAGGACTTTTAGTGTGTATAGAGCCAGCATATATCCACCAGACTCCATGTAAATAATCAGGACTTTTAGCGTGTATAGAGCCAGCATATCTCCACCAGACTCCATGTAAATAATCTGGACTTTTAGCGTGTATAGAGCCAGCATATCTCCACCAGACTCCATGTAAATAATCAGGACTTTTAGCGTGTATAGAGCCAGCATATCTCCACCAGACTCCATGTAAATAATCAGGACTTTTAGCGTGTATAGAGCCAGCATATCTCCACCAGACTCCATGTAAATAATCAGTACTTTTATTGTGTATAGAGCCAGCATATCTCCACCAGACTCCATGTAAATAATCAGGACTTTTATCGTGTATAGAGCCAGCATATCTCCACCAGACTCCATGTAAATAATCAGGACTTTTAGCGTGTATAGAGCCAGCATATCTCCACCAGACTCCATGTAAATAATCAGTACTTTTATCGTGTATAGAGCCAGCATATCTCCACCAGACTCCATGTAAATAATCAGGACTTTTAGCGTGTATAGAGCCAGCATATCTCCACCAGACTCCATGTAAATAATCAGTACTTTTATCGTGTATAGAGCCAGCATATCTCCACATGTAAATGGGTGAATTAAGGGTTTATTTCAACCAAACCAGAGTGGTGATTGTTGGAACAATGGAAAGATGAACCAAGACGGCTTTTGGTAGTTTTATTTAGTTTCTGTCCACTTGTGTTTTACGATGATAAAAGTCCTGATTATTTACATGGAGTCTGGTGGGTTTGGTGATGGTGATTTCGGGGCTGTTTCATGTCATGTAAAGAGTCTAGTGGGGATATTTTGTGTTGTCAGGAAGCCGGCAGACCTGCAGGATCTCGCTCCAGGAACTAACCCTCCGTTTGTGACGTTTAACGGCGAAGTTAAAGTCGACGTCAACAAGATTGAGGAGTTCCTGGAGGAAAAGCTGACCCCGCCACGGTACACAGACACATTTCAACATTTGTATCACTCAAAATGTTTTCAGACTTTTTTTCTCAAAACATTCTGACTTTTGTCAAAAAAGAAGCTGTGCAGTGAACTTCTCTATCATGTCTTTCCTTCAGCTACCCAAGACTGGCTGCTAAACATGCTGAAGCTAACACAGCGGGCATTGACGTGTTCGCCAAGTTCAGCGCTTACATCAAAAACTCCAGGAAAGACACCAATGAGGGTAAGATAGAGAGAGCAAGAAAGAGAGAGAGAGAGAGAGAGAGAGAGAGAGAGAGAAAGAATCACATGACATAGGCCACTCCTAATAGAGAAAATGTTCAAACCAACTTTTTAGAAATCCTCCTACAGTTTTTGTCCGATCTGCCTGAAACTTGGTACATGGCTTTTTCAGATGGTCTAATGTAATTATAACAATATGCCATCAAAAATGATTTTGCTCAGTTAAAGATGCACTAATGACAAACAAACATTTTTGTAGCTAGCGACCAAACACAAACTTTAGCATATCTCGGCCAAAGAAAACGCCATCCACGCAAAACTTGGGATTCCTGTTTGCCATGTCACTCTACAGTTCTGTGCCAAACTTGGCGAAGATCGGCCATTAGGGGGCGCTATAAACAAGGTAGACTCAATGAATGTAAATGGGAAATTTCAATTGCAATTTAGTACAGACCTCAAAGCTCACGCATTGGGATATTTCCTGATGTTTTCCTCGCCGCCTAGGGATTCAACTTGTGCGTCGGTGGCAACTTGGACCCTGTCGTAACTGCTCGCAGTTCTAGTTTCTGTCTGTATGTGTGAGTGCAGCCTTAGCGAAAGCCTTGCTGAAGTTTATTTCTGTCTGTATGTGTGAGTGCAGCCTTAGAGAAAGCATTGCTGAAGTCTCTCCGGCATCTTGATGACTTCCTGCGGACGCCGCTGTCTGAGGAGATTGATGCCGACGCCGCAGGAGATCTTCCTGACTCGTCCAGGAGTTTTCTGGATGGCTCCGAGTTAACGCTGGCTGACTGTAACCTGCTGCCGAAATTGCACATCCTTAAGGTTTGTTCAGCTGGACGTCTCCGAGACTTGAATCTTGAGATCATTTTGGATTACTTGGATGCTCCCAACACTTGTTAACTCACTTGTGTGCGTTTGCAGGTCGTAGCCAAGAAGTACCGTGGCTTTGAGATCCCGGTGGAGATGACGGGGCTGTGGCGGTATTTAAACTGCGCCTATCAGAGGGAGGAGTTCACCAGCACCTGCCCCGCCGAGAGGGAGATCCAGGTCGCCTATCTGGATGTTGCAAAAAAAATCAAATGAGACATGACGGAGACGAAGCAGACAGGAGAAAGTGTGCAGAGATAAATCATGCGTTAGTTTGGGTGGTACAACAAGTAGACAGATAGAAGATGTAAGGAAATCCTGATAAATTTACATGAACATGCAGGAGGCTAAATGGAGAACCCGTAGATTCCACCAGGCGCGTCTGTGCTGCGTTGACATCAACTTTCATACTTTCTGTAATAAAACATCTAAAACAAATCAAAAATCCCATCAGATTGTGAACCCCAGTACAAAATCTTATCTTACGTCTAATTTGTGTCAGTTTAGGCCATGGTGTTTTCCAAATAAACACCCTGTGCACACTCCCGATCATATGTCACATCACATTAATATTTTAACATCTAACACAGACGCAAGTCGTATTACGCACGCCGGATGAAGGAACAAAATCTTGGTGAAGTCTGGTGGAATTTCGGAGTGAGAACTCCGGGTTATAGACTATAGGCCGATCCATACTATAACATCTATTTACTCATTCTATTCAGTGTTTTTAACTGTATGAGTGTGTGTGTGTGTGTGTGTGTGTGTGTGTGTGTGTGTGTGTGTGTGCTCTCACAGGTTGGGTTGCACAGTCATCTACTGAAACTTTATACTTATCATTTTACAAATAATGAAACCAGTAATTCTCACTTTTCAGACGATGGCAGGGCCAAGACTCAATAAGTAGTACAAAGAAAGAGCTTTACTCTTCAGTGTTACTGCATTAAAAAACATGTTTAGCTTAATATTATGATGTCTAACCTTTAGGGATTAGTTAACAACTTGTCTTTCAATTTGAATCAAAACCTTTACAATATAAATGTAATGTAATGTAATTGCAAGAAAGCAAATAAGAATATCATTTAAAATGACTCAAACTATTCCTACATTTGATTTCTTGTGAATGCACATGGCCTTGATTTATTTGTAATATGTTTGGATTTTATCGACATCAGAAGCTGAAAACTGGGAGCATTCTGGGAGCCAGCGGGGCTGACGGACCTGTAAGGGTTTGGGGAGAACACCCGTGTTTCCAACTCATTTTCATTTCCAATACTGAGATACAAAACGTTTAAATGGAGGTCAAAACTATGAAAATATATGACCCAAGGTGTAATAAACTGGAATTATCTTTTAAATGTAGGCATTAAAATGAGAGACACACTGCAGGTGGCCACTGGCAGACTCAATCCTACTCTTTAACTAAAAGGTCTATCTCTGTAGGGATCCTTTCCATAATGTTGTCACACACTTAGAATAATAATCTGAGTCTGTCAGTGGCAAAAACTGAACTTTTAGTGGACACTGACTGATGCTGAACATTTGTTACATTACAGCTTGTTTCTTGTTTAATACTGGACCAGTCTCAGAGATTGTTGTTCCATCAGACACTCAGACACAGAAACATGGAGACATAGGGTCCAGGTTGAAAAATCAAAGTTACCCTTTAATGTTGGCATTAATAAGTGAGAGAAACACTGCAGGTGGATATGACCAGAGATTTATTTGGCTTAACGTAATGTCTACTGACAAATTCAGTAATTGGAGAATCTTACTTGAAGAAATCCATTCCCTTCTGCTGCTCCAGAAGGTCTAGTCAACCGTCCCATTGAAAGTGTAATCACACTTAAAATACCACATTGACCCGAATGTAAGACGACCCTGATTATAAGACAACCCTCTCTCCTTTTCTAGGCTTATTTTTGGAAAAAGACGTTTTGAAGACTAAATCTTGTTTTTATAAAGAAATTAATTTTATAGGAAAATAATGATCTTAAGGTTGTTCAAGATCTTTTTATTGAAAATATTGTCTAACCCAGACAGAATATAGTTATTTGCGTACCGAGCCAAACGCTTGACAGCGCAACACTAACTCAGAGCTTCATATTACGTTTACTGCATCAGGCTCGGGTTTGGACATAAAAAACAGAATCAGGCTTGGTTTCAACTCTCTCTTTGGACAAAAAAAAGGCGGCCCTCGCTGCTGGCTGGCTCAACAATTGGCGCCATCTGCTGTTGTGAATGTATATGGACATTTAAGAGTCTAGATGAATGTAAGACAACCCCATTTTTTAGCCATATTTCTAGAGAAAAGGGTCCTGTATTGAGGCCAATAACTTGCTGAATATCTACGTCTTAATGTTAATGACCAATCAAATCAAGATGTTTAAATACAAGGCCAATCTAAAAGCATGTTTCTACTTTGTATCAACAGTTAATTGTACTGAATGTGCATCTGTCTGTATGCTGATGACATAGACTATACTCATATTGTGATTATTTCTGCTTTTGTATCTTATGAGACTGACTGAGTGTCTGCTGGTTCAACTAGTGATGACACTCAAAGATGCCATTATAATACTGTCAAACTATCACATATCCAAAGTAAAGTATCCTTGCTCCTGTTGTCAGCATCAACAGTACAACCAGTTCCATTCATGCAACGCATTCTCATATCGCATTAGGATATCGTACGAAAACGTATGCACAATAATTTGTATAATATGGTACGAAATAACAGCACCTGCTGGCCAGTCTTTACAGTTAAGTTTAACAGAGAAAAAGTGAGCTCAGAAAATGTTAGCTCAGAAAAAGTGAGCGTCATGCAGTGATGACAGTTAAATTTAGACACCAAAACAACTAGTTATGGCTAGTTAAAAAAGATAGCGGTTTGGGTTGAAACAGCAGTCCCCTTAAGCAGTGCTTTACTTTTCGTTTAAAGCTAAATGTACGAATGCTTCATGAGAACAGCCTGATTCATGTCATACAAGAATCTCATTCATCAGTTAAAAATGTGTCTCCTGTCATGGCAATTTACTATTTTTTTAAATTAAAGATGATTTGAGTGTTAGATAACAAAATATTTGTTTCTTTTTCAGCCATTTGGGGTATTATTATCAAAGCAGAATTCAGGAAAAAAAACAATCTTGACAGGATACAAATGTTTTTCAAATTGTTTTTTTACAGATTTTTTCCAGCTCCCTTGAATGCAGCTTTAAGTGATTAATATCCCGTGTGTGATTGTTGGACAGTGGTGTTTGATGTTCATTGTTTGGCAAAGATGTGTAAGTTCTGGCCTTATATCCTCTCTGGGGATTCATCTTTATTAAACTGATTTATCTTTGTCTCCGTTGTCTTTGATATTTTTGTTGTCTCTGTGTTTCTGTAGTAGATTGTTAGCAATTGTCAATATAAACTAATTCAATAATTACAATAGAAATATTAGCACACTGCATTATACAGACAGATTTAAGAATTGAAAATGAATTCTGCCTCTTTAATCAGTACTCATCGTTTAGTTACTTATCATTGTATTAGTCTTTAATGAAAAAATAGTTAAAGAGCAGCAATGCAAAATCCCTCTAAGCAAAACAGTAACTCTGAATTAAAAGTTTGTAGGGTACAAAACCTGTCACCTATCACAGCGTTTCGCATATTGTCACGCCCCTGCCTGCTGTGACTTCCACACGGTGACAGTGTGGTGTGTGTGTCAATGGGTTTTGGTTTATTTCTTCATTTTGTGATGCCTGCCATGCCTGTGTTTCGGTTTTGGGTCTGTCTGTGTTTTGGTTTCCTCCTGCATGCTCCACAGAGTGTGGACATACCCCCCTGCTGACTCTTCCCCACACCTGGTACCAATCCCAATCAGCGCACCTGCTAATCATCCTGCTCCATCATCTGCCTTCAAATACCAGTCTGACTTTCCTCTTACTGCCAGATTGTCGCTTACCACTGAGTATGCTCATTCTCCAGCCTTCGATTATTGTACCTAGTCTAGTTTCTCGTCTTTGTACTTACCTGTCTGCCCTGTTTCCTGACATGACTAACTATAAGATCTCTGTCCTCAGAAGTAACCCACCTTCAGAATCATCTGCTTCCAATTATGGAAAGCCAAAAGGGTCATAATACGTCACAATTCTCACAGCGTTTTGAATGCTGTCGTTGGCGCCACCTGGCATTTAATAAATGCCACCACATGTCTAATAAACACCACCAGATGTTTAATAAACGCCACTGAACTTGTGACGTCACCAGAGGCCTGTACTATGAAGCAAGATTTGGCGTTAACGAGCCAACTTAAGGTTCAACCCAGGATTTTCTGTACCACGACGGTGGATTAGTTGTTACCGGGTTCAATCGCCGTGGTAACTCATGCTGAATGCCTAACCTGGTCGGGAGCAGGTTAAGTTGGAGATCAGAGATCAACCGGTGTTAAAGCTCCGCCTACTGACCAATCAATACTCAGTGTTAAAGCTCCGCCTACTGACCAATCAATACTTGATAGATAACGGCGTCCCCGTTCTTAAAGAAGATCAGGTGGAGCTAATTGCGCAGAGAGAGAGAGAGGGAGATGGGGAGAAAGGGGTGCGCAGATAAAAGTTAAAACATTTCGCTAGAGACCGACAAACCCGTTAGCATTCCCTGATGGTTATATTTATGAAATACATAGATTGTAATGGGAGGGAATTACATGTCGGCTCAGCTTCTTGAGCCGTGTGTCGCCAATGCGCACATCAGTTTGAATTATGTTTTCATATGTTTTATTTGCTCTCACGATCAATGGCTTCCCACTGCCAGGGTTGCAACTGAAATAATAGGCTAAAGCAACGACAGTTTATGGAAAGTGCACAAGTGTAATTATGGTCAGATTTTTTGCCCGCTTTCCTCCTGTTTTAGGAAGCAGCAACTGTATTGCGTTTTGCCTGCAAAACCGTGTCTGTGTTCTTCATATTTATGTAGAATTATAATTTCCTCTTCTTATGTAAAATATGCGGCTCTGGTAGATGTTTGCGATTGGTCGTGGTGCGCAAACCCCGCCTCTTTTATGTGAACGCGCGCGCCGCTGGATTGGGAAACCCTGAGTTGACTGAACTAGTTGATAACCACCGTCGTGACACGGGTTATGTGGGACTGCGGTTGTTAGGGTTAGTTAAGTCGGATAACTGAAAGAGATCCAGGGCCGGTTGATCTTGATTCTTAGACACCTGGTGGCGTTTTTGGTTTTGAAAATCAACTCCGCCCTGCAGTTTTCACAGCCAATAGATTTGAACTCTAATCACCCAATCAGTAAAGAAGGAGGACTGGCCACACTAATCAAACACCAATCTCCTTTGTTGTTTGAGTAGCCTAAAGAAAATGTACAATTTTGTAGTATTTGTTAGTGTTGTATGGCCAGACATCAGTAGGCACTGGCTGCTCATACTTTATTTAATTAATCAATCCCAATCATCATCCCAAAAATGTAATAAAAAGTGGTGAGGAGATATTTTCATTATTACCTGCTTAAATTTAATAAGGCTTTAGTTTGTGCTTATTTTGTAATCTTTCAATAAAATAAAATTTCAATTGAAATAAAATAGATTAAAATTATTGTGTACCTTTTTCAACAATGCCACAACATCAATGTCTAACATTTAAACAAAAACTAGAACTAATTCATTGGAATAGAAAAAATCTGATAATCTCGTGCTTTACCATAGTTTATTAGAGGTAATAATTTATATATTGTCCTCTGCTGCCACCCTCAGGAATGTTAGAGCAACAGTAGGCAAACTGCTTTAGCAAATAAATGCTTTTTAAAATGATATACAGTACAGGCCAAAAGTTTGGACACACCTTCTCATTCAATACATTTCCTTTTTATTTTCATGACTATTTGCATTGTAGATTCTCACTGAAGGCATTAAAACTATGAATGAACACATATGGAATTATGTACTTAACAAAAAAGTGTGAAATAACTGAAAACATGTCTTATATTTTAGATTCTTCAAAGTAGCCCCCCTTTGCTTTTTTGTGGAATTTTGTCCCTTATTAATAAAAAAGCAAAGGGTGGCTACTTTGAGGAATCTAAAATATAAGACATGTTTTCAGTTATTTCACACTTTTTTGTTAAGTACATAATTCCATATGTGTTCATTCATAGTTTTGATGCCTTCAGTGAGAATCTACAATGTAAATAGTCATCAAAATAAAAAGGAAATGTATTGAATGAGAAGGTGTGTCCAAACTTTTGGCCTGTACTGTAACTATACTCCACATATTTTAATATATGCATAAGTATATATTATTTATATGTATACATAATAAATAAATAGTAAACACCCAAGTGCATACTGGGATTTTCTCTCGGCTACTCAAACAAACAGCAAAGGAGATCAGTGCCTCAGGAATATTAGAGCAACAGTAGGCAAACTGGTTTAGCCCAGTCAACAAGAACAAATGAATGCTGTGTACATGCTATAACTATACTCTAGTTCAGGGGTTCCCAACCTTTTTTCCTTGGCGTCCCCCCTACTCATGTCCCCCCCCGAAGCCGAAGTTGAGGTAACTCTCGAGATAGAGCATTACTTTCTTTTTTGATACAGAGCGGTTATCAGCACTTTTACGTTTCGCCATTAGGTTTCATTCATAAAATAGTGATGCTGTGGCAGCAGGAAAAACGAGGATGATAGCAGCTAGCAGCTAACAGCTGACCTGATGACAGCTAGGGTTAAGAGCTCCTGGAGGTTTGGCCTACTAATGGCGCTTTTCCATTACATGGTACCTACTCGCCTCGACTCTACTCGCCTTTTTTGGTTTTTCCGTTACAAAAAAAAGTACCTGGTACCTGCTAACAGGTACTTTTTTTAGTACCTGCTCAGTCGAGGTTCCAAGCGAGCTGAGGCGAGCCGAGAAGGTGACGTGAAACCCTGCAGGCTGCTGACTGGTCGGAAAGAATCGTCACTGATCACTGCACTGCTAGCGACAGACGGCATTTTTAAATAGTTTAGCCAGTGGTGTTTTTTTGCTGCCGGAGGCTCCACGCAGAGCTTTCTCCGTAGCATACAAGTGGCCTGATGGTTATACTGGTGCGCTGGTGTGTGTAATGTGTGATGTGTGTGTGTGTGTCGAGTCGCTGTGTGTGTGTGGGGAGATGGTGAGCGAGGGAGAAGTGAGAGAGTGACGGCAGCGAGTAGTGACTCTAGAGTCATATAGTGAGAGAAACTAAGTGTCTCCCTGTTCTTTCTGACCACGGTGGGAGATCTGGAGCAGGAAAAGTTAACTATCTTGTTGATTTCATGTTGTTTACGGAGAAGGAGAACCAGGAAATGAGTCGAGGGAAATGCAACGCTACCAAGCCACGCCCACGGCAGTCGCTATGACGACCAGCCACGCTGAGGCGGTACTAAAATCTGCAATGGAAAACGGACGCACAGTGCGCCGAGGCGAGGCGAGTAGAGTCGAGGCGAGTCGATTAGGTACCATGTAATGGAAAAAACGCCATAAGTAGCCTGCCTACAATTTTAAGCGAGAACAAAAATATATAGTTTTTATACAGACTTTTGTATATATTCTAGTGTATTATCATAATTTGTTTAACATGTGCACATTTGTTTTTTTTTACCTCAACCCAGATAAAGACTTGCGCACCCCCTGTGATCTTTGCCACATATGTTTGTGTAAAACGTGAAGCACACAGTTACATAACTTCATCTATATAGGCTACAGGAGGTTATGCTACTATAGCACATTTGTCGCATAGTGTAACTGGTGAAGATCTAACTTCCA
The DNA here is from genome assembly GCA_025617405.1 of Perca schrenkii. Taxonomy (NCBI): domain Eukaryota; kingdom Metazoa; phylum Chordata; class Actinopteri; order Perciformes; family Percidae; genus Perca; species Perca schrenkii. Next base: position 18,937,100 of record CM046810.1, on the reverse strand, counting down.
AATCCTCTTAAAACCTCACAACTCTGTAGGCTTAAACTCTCCTCTCAAGTCAATCGATTTGTGTTACTAAACGCTATGTATGTTGTTAAGCTGTATGTATGATACGCTAGAAGCTAAATAGACTTTCTGATTCAGTGTATTGTTGATAACCCAAAACACCACAATTTTTTTTATTTTAATTTCATTACAGTCTAAGTAAACTTACTCTAATTGCCATACCCTAATTAGGTTCCCATCCTACACGCACCTGATGGCGTTTTGGAGCCCGATTGAGTCTGCAACATCAAAAATGATCAGAGTGACCAGCAGAGCCAGGAAAGCATGCGACATTAGCACAGTCACTGAGAGCCCTATGACCAGACCAACTGTAAGTATACCTACCCCGCCATCACATGTACATACAGTGCTGCTCATAAGTTTATGAACCCGTGCTAAAGTTGACTATAAAGAGGAATAAAAAATGCATTATTTTTTTTAATTCACACACAAAGAAAATTGTCGTCTTAAAGGTTGGATTTTTCCCAAAAAAATTTAATTGAGGCAATTTTTTTTATTCCTCTTTTTATTCAGCACCACTGTACACAAGCACACTGACATTTAGTCTGAACAAAATCCTTTTCTCACCCACTAGAAACTGCCCCTAACCCCCCCGTCCAGCTTTTGTCACTCAGAGGGCCCAGATGCCAGAGGAGGATGTCCTACAGACCCAATCCATAGCTCGGCTGGGGGTGCACGTAGAAAGGATGATCAGAAGAGTCAAAGAGAACAAACTGTTCGACACCACCATCCCCCTGTCCATAACCGGGAGCATTAATCAGATATTTACAGTAGCCTGTGTTCTCTCAAATTTCCAAAATGGACCCCTAGTGAAGACATGGGCAAACGAAGTTTGAAATGTTTTTTACAAAAACTGATTTCACACGGCTCTATTTTTAGTTGTACTTGAAATGAAATGACAACTGGATATGTTTGATAGCAAGGAAACTGCACTTACAGCTGTACTTGTGTGCATGTCTTGTGTGCTATTTGAGAAAGGCGCCTTTAAATAAAATGTATTATTATTATTATTATTATTCTGTCGGGTTGTCAGAGGAATCACTAAACTCAGGTAACGTTATGTAGTCCATGGTTATGCCCCTGTATCACAATGTATAATTGTAAGCACTGTGCAATACCTAATAACATCACAAACCTGTATAACTACTACAGGTCACTTTAAAAAAAAATAACTGGCAATCCAAAATTGTATTAGTGTTAACTTACAGTAAAAAATTGTGAATATAAGAATATCTTACAGGTCTTTAATAAATTTGACATTCATGATTTTATGTGGTTATCTGTTTTTATTATAGAGGTAATAACTTGTTTTTCTTTATTAAAATGACAAGAAAATAACAATTAATTGCTGGTATTTATTGTATGGGACAGACACTTTACATGGATTTTGGACTGGTGGTTATGGGTTTACAGAATTATTCATCACGTTTTAATATATTACAGTTTAAGTGTGTATGTATTCATTAAGTGTTGCCCTACACCTGTAGCTCCATACTATTAATTAAGTTTGGAGATTTTCTGTATGAAGTTGACAATATCACAGGGTTGATTTACGAAGCGGAAAATTAAAAATGTTAGTTTTGTCATAAATAGCACATTAAGAACATGGGGCAGATTAAAACATATTCTAGGGATAGAAATGAATGTTCCAAACGCTTGTGGAATAACCCATCAATCACCCTACAGTGGAGATCATGGAATTTATTTATTTAATTATTTCAGGACAATGATGGTGAACATGTACAGCAGTACACTGAAAAGTGCCAGATTGTAGCCCAAGGCTAATTTCCATCTGTAGTCCATTTGGCAGGGAGAAATTACAATAAAAAGGACAAAAGCTATACATTAGTAACATTTGCTATATAAAACAGAGTCAATGAAAATGACAACTAATGACAACTATTGGAGATATTATTTATCATATCAGTATAAAGCCATTGAACAATTGGTAATATAATTAATTTCTTTAGTTCCAAATTGCCAGATTTCATTTTAAGGTAAGTACAGTCTATATAACTTTTTAGGTTGGGGCATTTCATTTCTATAAGCCCAAACTATACAGACTCCGAAGGATCAAAAACAAGTCCGTCTGGAGACGCCCCCAACCAGGGAGTGTCAGGCTGGATTACAAATAAACAGGGGTAGTGATTGACACGATTTGTTTGGCAGTATTCCCAAATTGCATCAGCCTCAAGCTCTAGCCCTCTCTGCAAGCTGCAGAATTCTGTGAACAAGCCCATCTTCAGATTTTTCACTGACATGACACACCTCCCTAAAGTGAGAGGCAGTCACTCTGGGCCTTCTCAGCTGGTGCCACTCCATGCAGCTACTCTGCTCTCTTGTAGCAGACTCATACTTGTGTGCCATGTCCCAGCTGACCTGTTGGCACTGCAAGTGACGCTGTTCTTCTTCAGTGGTGACAAAACTGCAAGCTGTTGACTCTAGATGGTATCCCTGAAGGGGTAGAGATGGACGTGGTGGGGCAACATGAAAGGAGCGGTCTCTCCTTGTTGCTGCTGGATGCTGATAAGACAGTGGGCTTCCACTTTGGACCATCCCAAGGCTTGAGTTGGTGAGCAGGACGTCACCGCTGATGGCCATACTGCAGACTATTGGTGCCTCAGCCGGGGGGAACTCTTTGTAGGCCTCGGCCACCTGGAGGTTGACTAGTACTTTATCAATATACTGAAATACCAAGTAATTACAATTTCACATCACACATGTAGTAATAACAAAAGACCAAATTGGCTATTTTATATGGTATGGGACCTGGGTTCGATTCCGGCTTGCAGTCGTTTCACGGTCCCATCCTGTCTCTCTCACTCCCATTTGCTTCCGGTCAGTCTCTACTGTCCTGTTCATTAAAGACATAAAAAGTCCCCCCCCAATACTTTAAAAACCATTATCCTTACATGTTACTCTATCCCCACTTACCTGAAGCACAGAGAGATCAGGTAAATCCCCATTGAGGCCTTTATACAGTGTGCTCCTGTGTGTGAAAAGTTAAGTTACTTGGAAGGTCAGGAAGCAAACAGATTTCAAATCAAATATTCACTCACACATTCCAATACATCTACTATATGTGACTTTACTTGACTCCCTCTGTTGTTTGAGTCTTGGGTTTAGCAGAGAGGACAACCATCCTATCCACTGGGCCTGACTTTACACCCTGTTGGGCATAATGGGTTTCAACATATCCCCAATCAGTTTGTTGTTGTTGTTTGTATTTAACAACAACAAAAATTATAATCACCAAAGTTCTAGGCTTGTGCCACTGTTGTTCTCCCTCAGTGCAGCTTAAGACAGGGGGAACTGCAGACAAATTCAGCTCACTGTAAAGCGCCGACTGAAACAACAATGCAACGCAGTGGTTGCAAAGTGCTGCTCCCGCAATACACGAGCATCTATGATGTAGTAACTCCACAGGGTTTGAATCTTTCAGGACCACCTGCAAAATAAAGCTGTCTAAGTAAATACTCAGGCCTATCTAGGCTTGATCATTCACTGGGTTCTTTATGAAAGAGAAAGCATAGCAAAGAATTAGGAGAGCACTAACCCAGTGGGGATCCAGCTAAATAAACGTACCTGCCTGGCCACTGTTTCTACTAAATTTGAGTCAGGCGAAACTTGTATGAGAGAAAACTAGAATACTGTAGGTCTAGACCTAATACTTAATTTTCATCTTCATTTAAAAAAATTGCACTTATATAAGCAGAATATAAAAAAAAATATAAAAAAAATATACTTGGCAATAAAGCTTTTCTGATTCTGATACGTATGTGCTTGTGTTTTATGTTCATCATCATGGACCTTATGTTGTGGGTCGACTGCCTTGTTCCCCCCCTTCCTGTGTGTTGTGTCTCCCTTTCCCTCTCTGTGTCTGTCTGTACTGTTTTTTACCTGGCAGTGGCAGGGGGCGTGTCAGGAGGAACTGGGTCAGGAGGCGTGGCCATTCATCCCTGCTCTGTCGCTGGCACAGCTGTGGCTCATTCACTGATTCACCTGCAGTATTTAAACCCGGGCTGTTCTCCTCCTCAGCGCCAGATCGTTACATACCTCGACATGGTAACTAGGCTCAGTATCCCTGCTAGCAACTCTCTCGACTCTACGTCTGTTTTTGTTTAACTACTATTCCTCTGTGCAGATCCTGCTGTACCTGCTCCCCACCTGCCGTGCTCCGCCGTGCTGCCTGCCTGTCTGCCTCACGCCAACTCCGTCATATTCACCTGCTTCGCCTGTTTTCAACTGTGGTCCTTCCTCAGATCCGCCACTGCCTGGTTCCAGTTTGCTCTTAGACAACTACTAACTCAGCGTCGGTTGTTCCTCTCCACTGCATATCGTCATCCAATAAACACTTGAACTCTTATCTGTGTCCTGTGAGGTGTCTCTGTGCGTTGGGCCATATATACAGCATAACACCTTAGCTGAACCCCCAAGAACATTAATACTGGGTCCCAACAGCGTGGCATAAGGTAAAGAGACAGTAAACGTGAACAAAGTCCAGATGACCAGCAGGGACTGGCAAAGTAAAGTCACCAGCTATTTTTAGCCATTCAGTAGTTTATGTATAGTGCTGAGCTGAACTTTATCTGTGCTAAATCCCCGGGCACACTGGATTGTAAAAGTAACGTAACAACAACAGATATCGTATCTAACGTTACCCCTATCCCTAACCCTTCACCATACACTCAAACTGTGCACTTTCTCCGATTTCTTCATGGACCTGTGACACTGTGCCCTGATGGTAACCTCTCCTGACACCTGATCTTTATTAGATACTGAGAAAAGCAGAATCAATCAAATTATTTTTGACATAGTACAACAGTTATAGCAAGTAAAATAAGCTAGCAGCTAGCTCTAGCGAAGATGCTACCATCAAAAACAACGTGGCTTCTTACCCTCATAATTGTGGATATAGGATGAAATGTAGAATTTGAATCCTTTATTCATCTTGGAGTTTGGAGCCATTGCACAGGAGTCGACAATCCTGTGTACATCACCGATATTCAGACGTGGAAGGTCTTGGAGGCATCGGCTAAAAAAAATAGCGGCCATTGTTGCCGAGTGATGTTTTGCCGGAAGTGGACGTGCCGATTTCCTGTCAAATTCGAACGGTCGTCATGACGCTGTGCACAGAGCCTATTGGCAGGGGAAAGCGTCCAAAGTCATTTTTCTAACTTTTTTAATTATTACCTTCAGACAGTAGGCCTAAACAGTCGGCTCAGGTACCGTGGAAACAGCCAGAGGACGGGTTAGCCCAGCTTAACAGGAACGGTTTGTGTACAATATGAAAAGAGTAGGTACAAACATCAGAGGCCCGTTCCAGAAAGCAGGTTTAGTGAAAACTTACTATGGTAACTGAGCCTGTGAACCTAACCTGGTCGGGAGCAGGTTTTCTTCAAGAAACCTCAAGTTTCTCCCTCTGAGGGAGGAGACTGAGAGAAACTGAGAAACTTAGTTCCCCATTCATTCATTCAGTTTGTATCAGGCGCATTTTAATGTAGTTTGTTATCTGCATGAATAAAAAAAACTTATTGGTTTATGTTATGCAGACTATAAAACGTTTTTTTTCTCAAACATGTCATGTCCTTTTGTCGACGATCCCGTTGATGAATAAGCTGTATTAATTCACAGAGAGTTTATATATGTATTTTCATTTCCACTTAACCGATTTGAGAGGTATTTTTTATCACAGTCCATTAGACATGTAGATACCTTATCCGTCCTCATATCACTAACATCAGCCATCGTGGACAGGTCCATTAGATATGTAGATACCTTATCCGTCCTCATATCACTAACATCAGCCATCGTGGACAGGCTTTAACATCCCAGAAGATTCTTTGTGTCGCATTATGTTTTTTGCAAATGGCAGTTTTCTTTATAACAGTGTAGTGGATCATACTGTAATAGTAAAGCCACTGTAGAGCCGTCAGAAAAGTGTGACTCGCTCTGAAACGTTTTTGTAGTGTTCCCTGGACACAAACCAGTGAGAGCCATTAAAAATAAATTAATGATTATACATTATAGTTCTGTTAATGATCATGGTGCTGCAGCCTCAGAATGGGATTAGTATAGTTTACTTTTTCGCCCGCAGGATTGCACCTAAATGAAATTATAGGTGTAGTACAATTCCAGTTTTCACCAGTAATATTATAAGTTAACTGTGATTAAATATGAAATTAATACACTGTTAATGCTTACGCATTGACTCGAGCAGCAATTTTTTCCCACACCAATTCTTTCTCTTTTGCAGCAGCAGCCGCTGTCTTGCTTTTTTAACGAAATGCATGTTCAAACCATAGACAGTTAATATTAATAATATACTGTCTATGGTTCAAACTCGCTGTTTGTGCACATGAGTATTTCCGCCGACCCGTTTGTTTGTGGTTGTTACCATGGTGAATCGTAGAATCATGGCTCCATTCATGCTGCCTTTTTATAGTGGTTGTGCACGCGCATAACCCTGATTGAACCAACTCAAATCAGCTGTTCTGGAACCAAAAACTCAGAGTTTCCCATCTCAGGCTAAATCAACTCAGAGATCAGGGTTAGACTCAGTTTGTTAAACCTCCTTCCTGGAACGGACCCCAGAAAAAGGTGACAAAAACATCAGAAATGACAAATATGTTGAAAAAAGAAATAAAAAAGCAATAAAAACGTCAGATAAAATGACTAAAACTATTAAATTCACAAGAAGTGTCTAAGCATTCACTTTCAGTGTCTAAGTAATCAGCAAAACCTGTGAAGGAGCTGGGACGTTCGTTAGCGGTATCAGAAACATCTGGGTTGGTGTGACTATGTCTGCTGGATGGTTCTTAGCTGTGATTCGCTGCGTACTACTTCCTGGTTAGAAGTATCTTTAATTGTGGCACACCACAGCCTCCAACACCTGAAGCTTTTTGCTAAATACTTTCACACACCCTGTTTGGTTAAAAAGCATCCAAAACGTTGAAAAAAGCGTGGAAACAGTGTCAAAAAAGGGAAAATGAATCTTCAAAAAAGAGCGTCTGAAAAAGCATTGAAAAAAAGCATCAAAAGGATAAAAAAAAATGACAAATCTGTAAATGAATGTGTCAAAAGGAAAGTGTCGAAAAAGTGTATGAAAGCTTAAATAAAAAGCATTAAAAAAAGTGTGTCAAAAAAGGGTTAAATATTTTTTGGGATATTGATATTGTTGAAGTCTTAATAATATACTGTAAGAGGCGGTAGGCTACGTTTAAAAACCCTGCAACGTGCAGACACACATGCTGGTCACCGCGGCGACGGCGACCGTGACTCTGTGGAAAGCGTCTGAATGTAACGACCCAAAGACAGCTGTTACTGTGGAAACAGCCAGAGGACGGAGGGATGTCTTGTGTTCAGAGAGAGAGAGAGAGAGACGGACAGACTCCTAATTTCCACCGGTTGCGGACCGGCTCCGCTGCTCCACCGTCCGTCAACACCCACCAGGTCCAGATTTGATGCGGCACGGCTGCGGCACTGACTAACAGCTGAAGTCATGAGGATCCACGAGATCTCGCAAATTCACGTAGAATAGAACCACAAAACCAGCACCAGTTAGTTTCCATCCAGAGGAGTAGAGGGAAACAGCTCTGTGCTGTGTTTTCAAGCTGTAGTGCAGGGGAATATGATCCGCCGTGAGCACGCTGGATTTTATTTTGAAAATAAACCAGATATTTTATTTTGTTTCTGTGCTCGACTTCCTGTCCCACACTACTTTTAAGAAAGCTATAGATTTTCAGCGGAGGGAATTACGTATAGGCTATTTGTCGGCTTCTTGAGCCGTGTGTTGCCAATGAGACACATCTGTTTGAATTATGTTTTTACATTTTTGATTTGCTCTCACGGTCGCTTCCACTGCCAGGGTTGCAGCGACTGTTTTGTGTTTTGCCTGTAAAACCGTTTCTGTGTTCTTCATATTTATGGCGATTTATAGTTTGCTCTTCTTATGTAAAATATGCGGCTCTGGTAGATGTTTGTGATTGGTCGTGCTGATCAAACCCCGCCTCTTTTATGTGAATGTGCGCGCCGCTGGATTGGGAAACCCTGGGTTGTCTGTGTCTGCCTGTCTGTGTGTCTGTCTGTCTGTCTGTCTGTCTGTAAACTAAGCCTGAGTTGATTGAACTAGTTGTTAACCCCCGTCGGGACACAGCTGATGCAGGACTGCGGTTGTGTTGAAACTGAAAGAAATCCAGGACATGTTGATCTGGATTCATAGTTCAGGCCTCTGGGCATGTTGATCTGGATTCATAGAAGGGTTGGTACGGTTCACAAAACCCACAGTTCGGTTCGTATCACAGTTTTAGGGTCATGGTTTTCGGTTCTGTATGGTTCTTCGGTTCTTTTTTTTCTTTTACACTCCAGAATATACTTGATATGATATATAGCTAAAATTAGCATATTGAATGCATGTTGCACAATACATGCACACAGTGGCAGTTCCATATATTGTTTTATTTCATCATAGGTAACGTGAAATCCAAAATGTTCCCACACACCAGCCTGTAAACGACGCTGGCGCATCCTCCAACTCCGGGCAGCCTCTCTCCCACCTGACATCTCTACAGGTGACGTGACGTGACCTGCAGCAGCAGCAGCAGCAGCACCCCACTCCACTTGAGGAGCGGTCGGCTCGGTGTCTCTCAAAATCTGACGAAAATCTTTTAAACTGACCTTTGTCAATCTGAAATGAAGACAGATTCAGCAACTGCACGGCCTATTTCTTGCTTAAAATGTTTTCAGAAACACGTTTCGGTGAACTATTTTCGTAAAATACGAGATCCTATTCTGAACAAGCCGCCATTAAAGTCTGTTTTGAAATTCGGGAGCAGCAAGACCCATGTGACGCAATCGTCCAATCAGCTGCCATGGGTTGCGTTCATCAAATTCATCCTGCTCGTCATTTCCAGTAAGTGTTTTAACATCGGTGTATAAAGTGGGCACTACGGCAAGAAGTGGTTAGTGACCATTAACAGTGGACTGACAAACCGTGCGGCGCACACACGCTCCGAACCGAGACTAGCGAACCGAGACTAGCGAACCGAGACTAGAGAACCGAGACTAGAGAACCGAGACTAGCGAACCGAGACTAGCGAACCGAGACTAGAGAACCGAGACTAGCGAACTGAGACTAGCGAACCGAGACTAGCGAACCAAGCGGTTTGGATGTTTTTTCATGAACCGTACCACCCCTAATACATAGTACAGGCCTCTGGTTCCTGTGCAAAAAAACGCAACAAAAAGAGTTTTAAAAAAATCTAAATCAGCGACAAAAACGTAAAGAATGGTGGAAAAACATCATACCTGTCATGGTTGTGATTGGGTGTTGCTTTTGCTTGTTTCTGTTATTTTGTCTCTGTTTTGTTTCCCTAGATGCATCCTCGGGAATGTTCACGTTTTAATTCCTGTTTTATTTTGTAGAGTTTGTCTTTGCGTAGCTTTGTTTCCTGTTGAGTCTGATTGGTCCCTGATGTGTGTCACCTGTCTCTCGTTCTCTCTGGTTTCATCCCTCCGTCTGCTTAATGAACAACTAAACAGAATGTGATTGTATAAAAATAAAATCAATCTTTATTGTCACAAAAATACTGGAAATAAACTTTATTTTAAGGTTGGTGCACACAAACATAAAGTGTGTCTGTCTTAGGAGGAAGGAAAGGAAAGGAAAGGAAAGGAAAGGAAAGGAAAGGAAAGGAAAGAAAGGAAAGAAAGGGTTAACAGTTTGTTCTTGCGCCCGGCCACAAACGCATATCGTCTTCTCTGATTGGTCAGTCTTGTTAATGATGAGCCAATGAAAAGGTCAGAGGCTGGCGCCACCGTGTGGCTTCCTGCTGTCATGGCAAGAGGCTCTTAGCAACCAGAGGTCTGACAGGAGCCGGAGGAGAGGGAGCTTGAGGGATGGAGAGATAGAGAGATGGAGGGATGGAGGGATGGAGGGATGAAGCAGTATGAGCTTCCAAGGGTCTGCACTAAAGCTGACATTTAGGGTTTAAACCCCAAAGGTCCTGTTGATCTGGCTTTCGGTTTACGTTAAAACACCAAAGTCGGCCCAATAACTAGGTTCCCAGGAAATATGAGTCCAACCGGCCACAATTAAGGCTTCAAAACGCCATATCTGAAAGGAAAGGCCCTTATGCCTTAAGGTTGTTTGACTTGAAAAACAGTGAAATTAATAGAAGTTTGTCTATTTTGATTACATCAACACCAACATTGGTATGCAGCCTTGCCAGACTGAGATACGTTTTTGTCGCTTTTTCAGAAGTTTTTCTCGCTTATTTCGGCGTTTCTGGTGCTATTTTTCACTGTTTTTTGACAACTTTTCAAAATAAATTTCAGATGTTTTATGTACCTGATGGATGGATGGATGGATGGATGGATGGATGGATGGATGAGGAGGAAGACAAGTTGGCAGAGTTTGGAGGAAGACACCGGCTGAGAGACGATCAGTTCTGGGAGCAGTACTTCCAGAAACACACTGTTGGAGACAAAGAAGAAGAAGAATTTCATTTGATTCAGACTGTTGCTTGACAACTAAAAGCAAAGGCTCGGGGCCAATGATCAATGTTTTTAGGGCTGAGGTAGACGCCATGTTGGTGCTTTCTGTGGATATCTACCCAACCCAACCCATGCCAACGCATTCTGCTGTATTTACTCATAAAGATACAGAAAAATATGTAGGAACACAAATCTTTTGAATATGTAACTGTGGGCGAGGTTTCACCTCTCTTGTTGGTCTTCTTGGTCTGCGGGGGGAGGGACTTCCTGAAGTTTCGTCCCGTCAGACTCGGGATGAAGATATCAGCGCTCGCTCTGGACACCGTGCTGTCAGTGGCCGCTGGCGCCGGCGTGGTCGGCTTCACCGCTCTGTCAGCGGCAGGAAGCTTGAAGAAAGACCGGAGAGAAACACAGAATCAGGAACTGCATACGGCACGTGTGCCAAACTCCGTCAAACTGAATGCTGCTTTTTGTCACTTTTATTGATGGGCAAACCCGGCCCATCGCAGGTTTAGATCCGACCCGTATATTAATTTAGATTCAAATTAAATTCTGACCTGCCTTGTCGTGCACCAAAACCAAAAAGACAGGAGACTGTAATTACGTGATAGTCGTCTTGTCGACTTTGAGACTCGGAGGCTGTGAAACAGGTTGGGAGTCTGCTGCTTTTAGAAATGTAATCTTTGTTTTGCTTGATTTGCTAAATTCTATGAAAATTTCAGAAAAACAGGACAAAAATATTGAAAACAATGACAAAAAATACTACAAATGTCAAAAAAGCGACATGGAGTATTACAGTCAAAGATATTTGACAGTTTCTCTTAAATAAAAACATGTTGATAACCATACGTCTGGCCCTTGGCACACGTTCTTCTAAACCCACAAAACAGGAGGGAAAAATGCAACACAAACGTTGAACAAGGCGACAAAAATGTACAATTAGACAACTTACCACTTTGTTTTTTCTTCCTGAATTTTTGCCGTTTGCTGAAATAAAAGAATAAATAAAAACCAGGTTTCAGTGAAAGTGCACGACTCAGTTCCAGGATAATGTGGAGGTAAAGCCACAAACGTTAAACATTTTATTCATGCTCCCAGCCACGAGCACACATCGTCTTGTCTGATTGGTCAGTCTTGTAAACAATGAGGCAACGGTCTCCTAGCAACCAGAGGTCTGACAGGAGCCAGAGGAGAGGAAGATGGAGGGATGTACAAAAACGTCAGGAAAAAAGCCAGCATTGAAAAAAGCAACAGAAGATGTTCTTGTTGCTTTCCCAACGTTTGGTCGCTTGTTTCAGCGTTCCTGATGCAACAACCAAACGGTTACCTCGGGGCATGATGGTGATCCGTGCGCTCAGCGTGCTGTTCATCATCCTGTGCAGATCCTCCAGAGCTGAGATCATCTTCAGCATCTGGGATCGATTATCTGGCCTGGGTGCAGCCAGAGTCCTGCTCGGTGTTTTTTCTGTGATTCTGGTTGTCGGTTCCTCTGCGGCTACTTTGAGTTTCAGCTGTTTCAGGAGGTTCTCCGGGAGCGCCGGTGCTCGAGTGAGACTCGGAGCAGCTTTCACAACGCCTGGGGAACAGAAAACACAAAAACGGGGCTG
>CM046810.1:18887442-18919942 GCA_025617405.1 Perca schrenkii | reverse complement strand
ATTTTGACGCTTTTTTTAATATTTGTTGCTTCATTTCGTCGTTTTTGTCGCTTTCTTGTGACTTTTCTTTGCCGTTTGGTTACATTTTGTGCCGTTTTTGTTACTTTCTTTTGCTTTTTTTCAACAATTAGGTAAACAAGAAGTGTACACCGTCTGGCTCCGACCATAATTTTCACACCGTCTGGCTCTGCCCCCAATGTTTACACCGTCTGGCTCCGCCCCCAATGTTTACAATGTCTGGCTCCGCCCCCAATGTTTACACCGTCTGGCTCCCCCAATGTTTACAATGTCTGGCTCCACCCCCAATGTTTACACCATCTAGCTCCGCCCCCAATGTTTACACTGTCTGGCTCCGCCCCCAATGTTTACACTGTCTGGGTCCGCCCCCAATGTTTACACCGTCTGGCTCCCCCAATGTTTACAATGCCTGGCTCCACCCCCAATGTTTACACCGTCTGGCTCCGCCCCCAATGTTTACACTGTTTGGCTCCGCCCCCAATGTTTACACTGTCTGGCTCCACCCCCAATGTTTACACCGTCTGGCTCCGCCCCCAATGTTTACACCGTCTGGCTCCGCCCCCAATGTTTACACTGTCTGGCTCCGCCCCCAATGTTTACACTGTCTGGCTCCGCCCCCAATGTTTACACTGTCTGGGTCCGCCCCCAATGTTTACACCGTCTGGCTCCCCCAATGTTTACAATGCCTGGCTCCACCCCCAATGTTTACACCGTCTGGCTCCGCCCCCAATGTTTACACTGTCTGGCTCCGCCCCCAATGTTTACACTGTCTGGCTCCACCCCCAATGTTTACACCGTCTGGCTCCCCCAATGTTTACAATGCCTAGCTCCACCCGCAATGTTTACACGGTCTAGCTCCGCCCCCAATGTTTACACTGTCTGGGTCCGCCCCCAATGTTTACACCGTCTGGCTCCGCCCCCAATGTTTACACCGTCTAGCTCCACCCCCAATGTTTACACCGTCTAGCTCCGCCCCCAATGTTTACACTGGGGCACTAATATATTTAGATCAACATTGCGGTGAGAAAGGCGAGGGTTTACGTACAGGATGTGGATCCGTTTCTGCACCAGACGCTGGGTCCTGGATCTCTGACTTCTCTTTTTCCTCCAACGGTGTGTTATCTGTGTGGCAACACTACACACAGCCGTAGTCATGTTACTCAATGTCAGTATAAAATCAGCCAGGTTTAAACCACAGACTAAAAAATAATGGACAAAGCTTCCTGGTCTGAAAACTGAAGCCAATGTTGAAAAAAGCACCTAGAACGACAACAAGAACTTCTGAAAAGTGAAATAAATGTTGAAAAAAACAAAAAATAACATTGAAAAAAGTGACAGAAATGTCCAGAAGAGTGTCAAAAACGTTGAAAACTTTGAAAATGTCAAAAAGCGAGATAAAATTCCCAGAAGCAACAAAAACATCAATAAAAAGCTTCAAAAGCTTTGGAAAAAAACAAATACTTCATAAGTGTAAAACAAAGCAACAGAAACGTCAAAAGAAGCACCAACAATGTTGAAAAAAGAGCCAGAAATGTTGAAAAAAGCTTTCTGTTTCTATTCTTTCTATTATGTGGAAAACACTGTTGATGTTGATGTCTGTTGTCACCGTAGATATAACACAGTAGTATATACTGTATATTTACAGTATATAAATATAGTTATGGCTGTCACACTGCAGGCCATGTGTCTGTTCAGGTGAATCCTACAAGCTTGTTGAAGAACAATGCATCATCACGATGGAATGAATTCAACAAAGGACAGAAGTGCAGTGAGGCGCTCAGAGGCCGGTGGTTGGTAATCAACCCGGTCTCACGCCAGGTCGTGTAGTAGTCACGTTATTTTGATTCATAATTTCGTGTACAGGTTACGATTTTGACGTTTTTTTCGCGTATATGCAACGACTTTTGAACGTGTACAGGTCACGCTTTTCGATACTGCTCTGGGGGACGCGACTAAGGGGAAATGAGGCGCCACACGCCGGCCAAAACAACGGAACGGGCCGCCACTCGCGATCGGGGTAATGAGGCTCCACACGCCGGCCAAAACAACGGCACGGGCCGCCACTCGCGGGCCGCCACTCGCGGGCCGCCACTCGCGGGCCGCCACTCGCAGGACACGGGAAATGAAACGCCACAATAACAAGACAGTTGGGGTTAGGAAAAAAAAAGAACGGGGAAAGGAACCGTCACACGCGGGACACGCCGACAAAGGAACTGCAACACGCGGGACAAAGGTACTGTCCACGGTCTCCGGGGTGAAAGTCCTGTGTTTTCTGACCCATCCACCACCCCGACCAACCTCCCTACGCGGACTTTCGCCTTATCAACTACTCGCTACTCGCTTTCGTTCTGGAATCACAAAATATGCTTCCCATTAAAATGCATTGCTTTCTATTTCGTAATCGCCACATGAAAATAACGGCATTTACGTAACCTGTCCACGACTTAATAGATTTCAATAACGTGACTATATAACGACCTGGCATGAGACTGGGCTGTGGTAATAGGGTGTGTAGGAGTCAAATGCAGTCAGGCAGAAACACTCGTACAACAGGAACCAACAAGATGAGCTGCCATAATAATGATCACTGTGATTATTATAAACACAAGTGGCTATGCTAATAAGCTCATTCATTAAGCTAATTAATGGATTGATTAGCACATGCTTTCTTTTTTTGGCTTCACAGAATATGTTTGACTGCAAATTAACTCTGTGTTTAAAGGAGTGGCTTAAGGATCTTTTATAGGCTACCTTCTGGCAAAATCAGATATATGACAAACAGATGGATATAGATAGATAGATAGATAGATAGATAGATAGATAGATAGATAGATAGATAGATAGATAGATAGATATATGTATAGATGGATGGATGGATGGATGGATGGATTATAGATAGACAGATAGATAGATAGATAGAGAGAGAGAGAGAGAGAGAGAGAGGGATGGATGGATGGATGGATAGCTAGATAGATCGATAGATAGATCGATAGATAGATAGATAGATAGATGTGTTACCATCTCTGGTTCAGACGAGGAACGAAGCCTCAAAGACAGCGGGGATAAATGTGCGAGCAGCGAGATGGAGCTGTCCAAGTTTTCTCTAAACGACGTCTCGGTTTCTCGTTCCTGGATCTGCAAAACAAGAGACAATGTTGAGTGTTGGGACGACAACTAATACCAAGCAGGGGCAGCCATGTGTCACATTCATCCTTCAGCCAAAACTCTGCAGCAGCTTATTTGACGGCTTAACAAACTTTCAACTAAAGAGGGGGAGTCATCAGCGAAATGTGAAAACCTGCAGGGCAAACCACACAAACATGGCTGACTTCCTGCACTGTGCTGCTGAACATTTACCATCACACCTATTATAAAGGACTCATCAGTTAGACATTTTAACGGCACTTTTTAAGGGTTTGGAGATGAGAGACATTAGGCCACGGACTGACACAGTTTTGGTCTTGTTTTGCATATGGTTGACAATAAGGGCAGTCAATCAATTGAAATAATTAATCATGATCAATCACATGATTGTCCATAGTAAACTCTTGATTAATTGCAAGTTAATGTGAAACAAAAACTTTGAAAAAAGCATCAAAAAGATTTCAGATTTCAGACATTGGTACCTGTTGGGGTTTCCCTGGCGCAGCTGATCTGGTGTAACTGGTGTTACTGGTGTTGTATTCCTTCCACCACAGAGACACAAACTGGTCCATGGTGTGAGACTGTGATTGGCTGCCGGAGCTCCAGGGTTTCTCTGCTCCCAAGAAATGGACGATCTTTGCATTGTGGCCAAACCTGCAGGAAGAAAACTGTTTTAAAATAACTATAAGAAATGTCGAAGAAACAGACATAAATATGCCACTGATTTACTAATGGAGAAAACAGAGTTACAGCCTTTAATGCAAACACATTTGTGTCAGCCTGAAAATGTTAACTCCAATCCATCAATACTAATAGTGTGTGAGCAGAGTTGAGATGTATTCGCACAGGCAGTGCAGTACAACGTTGACAAAAGTACCCACAAAAAGCGTCAAAAACATTGAAAAGAAAAGTTAGTTGGTAACTAATAGTAAGTGTGCGAGCAGAGTTGAGATGTATTCGTGCAGGCAGTGCAGACCCACTCACTGTGTGAAAGCAGGGAGGTAGCTGTAGACAGAGCCGGCACTCAGGTTGTAGACAAACGGCAGATGTTTCCTGATGTCGTCCAGCGGCCAGCTGCTGAAGAAAGAGTTCAACAGGCCCTGGTCCCCTCCTACACACACACACACACACACACGCAAGCACGCACACACACACACACACACACACACACACACACACACACACACACACACACACACACACACGTTATCTTTCTTTGAACTAACACATTCTCTTGCATCATCTTTTAATTTTGCATGAAAGTATTCTGTTGTCAGTATTCAGAGCACACAGTAGTAGTTTAAACTTCAGACGTGTTTTCGTGCGTTACCGTCAAAGCTGCCGTGCTGCAGGGCGTGATCCAGCAGGCAGCGGTGCGTTCTGAGCGACGGTCTGAAGACAAACACACCAGAGTTGAAGCAGTCAGGCCAGCCGGGATCTGGAGCCGCCGATAACTCATCTCTCTCAAACAGCTCGTCCACGTTACAAAGAACCTGAGAGTGAACAGGGGCATGGTGTCCTTTAGTGTTATACTGGGACACTCTGGGTCTCTGGGGGACATTTAACTGACATCTGGCACAAGAAAGGGTTAGGAAAAGATGGTGGTGGGGTTACAAAATGACACGAGGGACAAGAACATCTGGCACAAGAAAGGGACACAAACCCCGGTCTCCTGGGGGAGAGTCCTGAGTTGTTTGACCAGTCCACCCCCCCAACCTGCCTCAGTCTTTCATACTACTCTCTACTGTTGTCTCCCTACATACTACTTTCTACTGTTGTCTCTCTACATACTACTCTCTACTGTTGTCTCTCTACATACTACTTTCTACTGTTGTCTCTCTACATACTACTCTCTACTGTTGTCTCTCTACATACTACTCTCTACTGCTGTCTCTCTACATACTACTCTCTACTGTTGTCTCTCTACATACTACTCTCTACTGTTGTCTCTCTACATACTGATAGATAGATAGAGAGAGAGAGAGAGAGAGAGAGAGGATGGATGGATGGATGGATAGCTAGATAGATCGATAGATAGATCGATAGATAGATAGATAGATAGATGTGTTACCATCTCTGGTTCAGACGAGGAACGAAGCCTCAAAGACAGCGGGGATAAATGTGCGAGCAGCGAGATGGAGCTGTCCAAGTTTTCTCTAAACGACGTCTCGGTTTCTCGTTCCTGGATCTGCAAAACAAGAGACAATGTTGAGTGTTGGGACGACAACTAATACCAAGCAGGGGCAGCCATGTGTCACATTCATCCTTCAGCCAAAACTCTGCAGCAGCTTATTTGACGGCTTAACAAACTTTCAACTAAAGAGGGGGAGTCATCAGCGAAATGTGAAAACCTGCAGGGCAAACCACACAAACATGGCTGACTTCCTGCACTGTGCTGCTGAACATTTACCATCACACCTATTATAAAGGACTCATCAGTTAGACATTTTAACGGCACTTTTTAAGGGTTTGGAGATGAGAGACATTAGGCCACGGACTGACACAGTTTTGGTCTTGTTTTGCATATGGTTGACAATAAGGGCAGTCAATCAATTGAAATAATTAATCATGATCAATCACATGATTGTCCATAGTAAACTCTTGATTAATTGCAAGTTAATGTGAAACAAAAACTTTGAAAAAAGCATCAAAAAGATTTCAGATTTCAGACATTGGTACCTGTTGGGGTTTCCCTGGCGCAGCTGATCTGGTGTAACTGGTGTTACTGGTGTTGTATTCCTTCCACCACAGAGACACAAACTGGTCCATGGTGTGAGACTGTGATTGGCTGCCGGAGCTCCAGGGTTTCTCTGCTCCCAAGAAATGGACGATCTTTGCATTGTGGCCAAACCTGCAGGAAGAAAACTGTTTTTAAAAATAACTATAAGAAATGTCGAAGAAACAGACATAAATATGCCACTGATTTACTAATGGAGAAAACAGAGTTACAGCCTTTAATGCAAACACATTTGTGTCAGCCTGAAAATGTTAACTCCAATCCATCAATACTAATAGTGTGTGAGCAGAGTTGAGATGTATTCGCACAGGCAGTGCAGTACAACGTTGACAAAAGTACCCACAAAAGCGTCAAAAACATTGAAAAGAAAAGTTAGTTGGTAACTAATAGTAAGTGTGCGAGCAGAGTTGAGATGTATTCGTGCAGGCAGTGCAGACCCACTCACTGTGTGAAAGCAGGGAGGTAGCTGTAGACAGAGCCGGCACTCAGGTTGTAGACAAACGGCAGATGTTTCCTGATGTCGTCCAGCGGCCAGCTGCTGAAGAAAGAGTTCAACAGGCCCTGGTCCCCTCCTACACACACACACACACACACACACGCAAGCACGCACACACACACACACACACACACACACACACACACACACACACACACACACACACACACACACGTTATCTTTCTTTGAACTAACACATTCTCTTGCATCATCTTTTAATTTTGCATGAAAGTATTCTGTTGTCAGTATTCAGAGCACACAGTAGTAGTTTAAACTTCAGACGTGTTTTCGTGCGTTACCGTCAAAGCTGCCGTGCTGCAGGGCGTGATCCAGCAGGCAGCGGTGCGTTCTGAGCGACGGTCTGAAGACAAACACACCAGAGTTGAAGCAGTCAGGCCAGCCGGGATCTGGAGCCGCCGATAACTCATCTCTCTCAAACAGCTCGTCCACGTTACAAAGAACCTGAGAGTGAACAGGGGCATGGTGTCCTTTAGTGTTATACTGGGACACTCTGGGTCTCTGGGGGACATTTAACTGACATCTGGCACAAGAAAGGGTTAGGAAAAGATGGTGGTGGGGTTACAAAATGACACGAGGGACAAGAACATCTGGCACAAGAAAGGGACACAAACCCCGGTCTCCTGGGGGAGAGTCCTGAGTTGTTTGACCAGTCCACCCCCCCCAACCTGCCTCAGTCTTTCATACTACTCTCTACTGTTGTCTCCCTACATACTACTTTCTACTGTTGTCTCTCTACATACTACTCTCTACTGTTGTCTCTCTACATACTACTTTCTACTGTTGTCTCTCTACATACTACTCTCTACTGTTGTCTCTCTACATACTACTCTCTACTGCTGTCTCTCTACATACTACTCTCTACTGTTGTCTCTCTACATACTACTCTCTACTGTTGTCTCTCTACATACTACTCTCTACTGTTGTCTCTCTACATACTACTCTCTACTGCTGTCTCTCTACATACTACTCTCTACTGTTGTCTCTCTACATACTACTCTCTACTGCTGTCTCTCTACATACTACTCTCTACTGTTGTCTCTCTACATACTACTCTCTACTGCTGTCTCTCTACATACTACTCTCTACTGCTGTCTCTCTACATACTACTCTCTACTGCTGT
This sequence comes from Perca schrenkii, assembly GCA_025617405.1. Taxonomy (NCBI): domain Eukaryota; kingdom Metazoa; phylum Chordata; class Actinopteri; order Perciformes; family Percidae; genus Perca; species Perca schrenkii. The sequence continues at coordinate 18,912,406 of CM046810.1, read as the reverse complement.
CTCTCTACATACTACTCTCTACTGTTGTCTCTCTACATACTACTCTCTACTGTTGTCTCTCTACATACTACTTTCTACTGTTGTCTCTCTACATACTACTCTCTACTGCTGTCTCTCTACATACTACTCTCTACTGTTGTCTCTCTACATACTACTCTCTACTGTTGTCTCTCTAGATACTACTCTCTACTGTTGTCTCTCTACATACTACTATCTACTGTTGTCTCTCTACATACTACTATCTACTGTTGTCTCTCTACATACTACTCTCTACTGCTGTCTCTCTACATACTACTCTCTACTGTTGTCTCTCTACATACTACTCTCTACTGCTGTCTCTCTACATACTACTCTCTACTGTTGTCTCTCTACATACTACTCTCTACTGTTGTCTCTCTCTACATACTACTCTCTACTGTTGTCTCTTCATACTACTCTCTACTGTTGTCTCTCTACATACTACTCTCTACTGCTGTCTCTCTACATACTACTCTCTACTGTTGTCTCTCTACATACTACTCTCTACTGTTGTCTCTCTCTACATACTACTCTCTACTGTTGTCTCTCTACATACTACTCTCTACTGTTGTCTCTCTCTACATACTACTCTCTACTGATGTCTCTCTTCATACTACTCTCTACTGTTGTCTCTCTTCATACTATTCTCTACTGTTGTCTCTCTACATACCACTCTCTACTGCTGTCTCTCTTCATACTACTCTCTACTGTTGTCTCTCTTCATACTATTCTCTACTGTTGTCTCTCTACATACTAATCTCTACTGTTGTCTCTCTACATACTACTCTCTACATACTACTCTCTACTGTTGTCTCTCTACATACTACTCTCTACTGTTGTCTCTCTACATACTACTATCTACTGTTGTCCCTCTACATACTACTCTCTACTGCTGTCTCTCTACATACTACTCTCTACTGCTGTCTCTCTACATACTACTCTCTACTGTTGTCTCTCTACATACTACTCTCTACTGTTGTCTCTCTACTTTGTCTCTCTACATACTACTCTCTACTGTTGTCTCTCTACATACTACTCTCTACATACTACTTTCTACTGTTGTCTCTTTACATACTACTCTCTACTGCTGTCTCTCTACATACTACTCTCTACTGTTGTCTCTCTACATACTACTCTCTACTGTTGTCTCTCTACATACTACTCTCTACTGTTGTCTCTCTACATACTACTCTCTACTGTTGTCTCTCTACATACTACTCTCTACTGTTGTCTCTCTTCATACTACTCTCTACTGTTGTTTCTCTACATACTACTCTCTACTGTTGTCTCTCTACTGTTGTCTCTCTACATACTACTCTCTACTGTTGTCTCTCTACATACTACTCTCTACTGCTGTCTCTCTACATGCTACTCTCTACTGTTGTCTCTCTACATACTACTCTCTACTGTTGTCTCTCTACATACTACTCTCTACTGTTGTCTCTCTACATACTACTCTCTACTGTTGTCTCTCTACATACTACTTTCTGCTGTATTTCTCTCTCCGCTTCTACATAATACTCTCTACTGTTGTCTCTCTACATACTACTATCTACTGTTGTCTCTCTACATACTGCTCTCTACTGTTGATCTCTACATACTAATCTCTACTGTTGTCTCTGCTCTACTGTTGTCTCTCTACATACTACTCTCTACTGTTGATCTCTCTACATACTACTCTCTACTGTTGATGTCTCTCTCATACTACCCTCTACTGCTCTCTCTCTACATACTACTCTCTTCTGTTGTCTCTCTACATACTACTCTCTACTGTTGTCTCTCTACATACTACTCTCTACTGTTGTTCTCTACATACTACTCATCTACTGTTGTCTCTCTACATACTACTCTAAACTGTTGTCTCTCTACATACTACTCTCTACTGTTGTCTCTCTACATGCTACTCTCTACTGTTGTCTTTATACATACCTACTCTCTACTGATTCGTCTCTCTACATACTACTCTCTACTGTTGTCTCTCTTGCTACTCTTTTACTACTCTCTACTGTTGTCTCTCTACATACTACTCTCTACTGTTGTCTCTCTACATCACTTTCTACTTTTGTCTCTACTGCTGTCTCTCTACTATACTACATACCTCTACTGCTGTTGTCTCTCTACATACTGCTCACTGTTGCCTCTACATACTATCTCTCTACTGTTGTTTCTGCTATCTTTCTACATTCTACTAGTTGTCTCTCTACATACTACTCTCTACTGTTGTTTCTCTATACTACTCTCTACTGTTGTCTCTCTACATACTACTCTCTACTGTTGTCTCTGTACATACTACTCTCTACTGTTGTCTCTCTACTGTTGTCTCTCTACATACTACTCTCTACTGTTGTCTCTCTACATACTACTCTCTACTGTTGTCTCTCTACATACTACTATCTACTGTTGTCTCTCTACATACTACTCTCTACTGTTGTCTCTCTACTGCTGTCTCTCTACATACTACTCTCTACTGTTGTCTCTCTACATACTACTATCTACTGTTGTCTCTCTACATACTACTCTCTACTGTTGTCTCTCTACATACTACTCTCTACTGTTGTCTCTCTACATACTACTATCTACTGTTGTCTCTCTACATACTACTCTCTACTGTTGTCTCTCTACATACTACTCTCTACTGTTGTCTCTCTACATACTACTCTCTACTGTTGTCTCTCTACATACTACTCTCTACTGTCTCTCTACATACTACTCTCTACTGTCTCTACTACTACTCTCTACTGTTGTCTCTCTCACATACTACTCTCTACTGTTGTCTCTCTACATACTACTCTCTTCTGTTGTCTCTCTACATACTACTCTCTACTGCTGTCTCTCTACATACTACTCTCTACTGTTGTCTCTCTACATACTACTCTCTACTGTTGTCTCTCTTCATACTACTCTCTACTTTTGTCTCTCTACATACTACTCTCTACTGTTGTCTCTCTACATCAGGGGTCGGCAACCTTAGGCACGCGTGCCACTATGGGCACGCGGGACCTTAACCAATGGCACGCTGGCAATATGTGTGCAAGAGAGTTGTTGATGTGTTGAAATTATGGTTGAAATGCTGAAGCACTCTCTCATCCGCATGCCAAATTACAACGTTCACAGTTGTCCACCTCATAGGTGCCGATACCGTGGGTGCTCCGGAGCTTGAGCATCCACGGAAAATACTGAGCACCCACGTGTGCCAGACTGCCAGTTCATTTTTACATTAATTTAATTTTAAACATTGCAGGTGGTGCGAAGTGTGATTGGTCATGTCGGTGGCATTGATTTATAATTTCCCACGAAGCTGATTAAACTTCTCATCCCCAATTCTATCTGTGAGAAGTGGCGCTGTCCTGAGTTGAAAGATAGCTTACTTTATGGCGTGTGTGTTTGTGTCGGCCGCTGTCCATTTCCTAAGGTTCTGAAATGCAAACATTGTTGACTACTTTTTTTTTTTAAACTGTGTGCGCGCGTGAGCACCCACGGAGGAAAACATAAATCGGCGCCTGTGTGCAACCTGTTATTTACGGTAGTTTGATTGACTCATTTCTCTGACTGGGAACAGTACAAAGAGGATTACCAACGGCCCTGGGGCAGATGAACTAACGCTAGTCGTGTTACTGTAAGGAGGCTACAATTAAACCTTCGTGAGTTAAAAGTCAATACTTATCAATGCACTCAACTGTGTAGACCGGCATCAACATGTAGAAAGTGATATTTCAATCTGCTCTGTCTGTTCAGTAAACTCTTGTCCACCGCACTCTAGTTTTACGCAAACACAGCTCTACTCCCCAAATAGCTAATTTTTACAAAACAAGCTAAAAGAAAAGCTGTCGGTTTGTAGTCTATTTATCTTAGTTTGCAGGGAATCTTGAAATTTGGACAAATTCTTATAAACTTAAGCTGTCTGGAGCGTAAATATGGATGCATTATAAGACCAAAACAAATACATGTGGCTACTTAATATGCACGTGAATGACGCTAATCGTTATGTTCTTCTTCATTCTTGATAATGATGCTGGTTGTGTTATTATTATTTTGCCACAGCATCGTTTCATTGAAAATGAGACATACAGGACTTTAATCATCATTAAAGCTGGGCTTTTCCACAACTTTTCGCTTCAGGCTCTTTGACAGTGATATTTTTGTCAGCCCATTTTTCACCAATCAGGACTGGATACTAAAACCATGTTTCCATAATAATATACAATGATAATAATTACAAGGTCCTGATTATTACAGATTCCCTGGATATTACATTTTGATGTCATAAAAAAAATCATGTTAACATGGCACACTAATAAACAAGAAATTTTGAAAAGGGCACTTCATATCAAAAAGGTTGCCGACCCCTGCTCTGCATAATACTCTCTACTGCTGTCTCTATACATACTACTCTCTACTGTTGTCTCTCTACATACTACTCTCTACTGTTGTCTCTCTACATACTACTCTCTACTGTTGTCTCTCTACATACTACTCTCTACTGTTGTCTCTCTACTGTTGTCTCTCTACATACTACTCTCTACTGTTGTCTCTCTACATACTACTCTCTACTGTTGTTTCTCTACATACTACTCTCTACTGTTGTCTCTCTACATATTACTCTCTACTGTTGTCTCTCTACATACTTACTACTCTACTCTTTAGATACTCTACATGCTACTCTCACTGACTATGCTCTCTACATACTACTCTCTACTGCTGCTCTCTACATACTACTCTCTACTGTTGTTTCTCTACATACTACTCTACTGTTGTCTCTCTACTGTTGTCTCTCTACATATTACTCTACTGTTGTCTCTCTACATACTACTCTCTACTGTTGTCTCTCTACATACTACTCTCTACTGTTGATCTCTCTACTATACTACTCTCTACTGTTTCTGTTTCTCTGCATACTACTCTCTACATGTTGTCTCTGTACATACTACTCTCTACTGTTGTCTCTCTACTGTTGGATCTCTCTACATACTTTCACTCTCTACTGTTGTCTCTCTACATACTACTGTCTGAGTATTAGATATAGTAGTCTGTACATACTACTCTACTGTTGTTTCTCATACTACTCTCTACTGTTGTCTCTCTACTGTTGTCTCTACTACATACTACATCTCTACTGTTGTCTCTCTACATACTACTCTCTACTGTTGTCTCTCTACATACTACTCTCTACTGCTGTCTCTCTACATACTACTCTCTACTGTTGTCTCTCTACATACTACTCTCTACTGTTGTCTCTCTACATACTACTCTCTACTGTTGTCTCTCTACATACTACTTTCTACTGTTGTCTCTCTACATACTACTCTCTACTGTTGTCTCTCTACATACTACTCTCTACTGTTGTCTCTCTACATACTACTCTCTACTGCTGTCTCTCTACATACTACTCTCTACTGTTGTCTCTCTACTGCTGTCTCTCTACATACTACTCTCTACTGTTGTCTCTCTACATACTACTATCTACTGTTGTCTCTCTACATACTACTATCTACTGTTGTCTCTCTACATACTACTCTCTACTGTTGTCTCTACATACTACTCTCTACTGTTGTCTCTACATACTACTCTCTACTGTTGTCTCTCTACATACTACTCTCTACTGTTGTCTCTCTACATACTACTCTCTACTGTTGTCTCTCTACATACTACTCTCTACTGTTGTCTCTCTACATACTACTCTCTACTGTTGTTTCTCTACATACTACTCTCTACTGTTGTCTCTCTACATACTACTCTCTACTGTTGTCTCTCTACATACTACTCTCTACTGCTGTCTCTCTACATACTACTCTCTACTGTTGTCTCTCTACTGCTGTCTCTCTACATACTACTCTCTACTGTTGTCTCTCTACATACTACTATCTACTGTTGTCTCTCTACATACTACTCTCTACTGTTGTCTCTGTACATACTACTCTCTACTGTTGTCTCTCTACATACTACTCTCTACTGTTGTCTCTCTACATACTACTCTCTACTGTTGTCTCTCTACATACTACTCTCTACTGTTGTCTCTCTACATACTACTCTCTACTGTTGTCTCTCTACATACTACTCTCTACTGTTGTCTCTCTACATACTACTCTCTACTGTTGTCTCTCTACATACTACTCTCTACTGTTGTCTCTCTACATACTACTCTCTACTGTTGTCTCTCTACATACTACTCTCTACTGTTGTCTCTCTACATACTACTCTCTACTGTTGTCTCTCTACATACTACTCTCTACTGTTGTCTCTCTACATACTACTCTCTACTGTTGTCTCTCTACATACTACTCTCTACTGTTGTCTCTCTACATACTACTCTCTACTGTTGTCTCTCTACATACTACTATCTACTGTTGTCTCTCTACATACTACTCTCTACTGTTGTCTCTCTACATACTACTCTCTACTGTTGTCTCTCTACATACTACTCTCTACTGTTGTCTCTCTACATACTACTCTCTACTGTTGTTTCTCTACATACTACTCTCTACTGTTGTCTCTCTACATACTACTCTCTACTGTTGTCTCTCTACATACTACTCTCTACTGTTGTCTCTCTACATACTACTCTCTACTGTTGTCTCTCTACATACTACTCTCTACTGTTGTCTCTCTACTGTTGTCTCTCTACATACTACTCTCTACTGTTGTCTCTCTACATACTACTCTCTACTGTTGTCTCTCTACATACTACTCTCTACTGTTGTCTCTCTACATACTACTCTCTACTGTTGTCTCTCTACATACTACTATCTACTGTTGTCTCTCTACATACTACTCTCTACTGTTGTTTCTCTACATACTACTCTCTACTGTTGTCTCTCTACATACTACTCTCTACTGTTGTCTCTCTACATACTACTCTCTACTGTTGTTTCTCTACATACTACTCTCTACTGTTGTCTCTCTACATACTACTCTCTACTGTTGTCTCTCTACATACTACTCTCTACTGTTGTCTCTCTACATACTACTCTCTACTGCTGTCTCTCTACATACTACTATCTACTGTTGTCTCTCTACATACTACTCTCTACTGTTGTTTCTCTACACACTACTCTCTACTGCTGTCTCTCTACATACTACTCTCTACTTTTGTCTCTCTACATACTACTCTCTACTGTTGTCTCTGTACATACTACTCTCTGTTGTCTCTCTACATACTACTCTCTACTGTTGTTTCTCTACATACTACTCTCTACTGCTATCTCTCTACATACTACTCTCTACTGTTGTATCTCTACATACTACTCTCTACTTTTGTCTCTCTACATACTACTTCCTACTGTTGTCTCTCTACATACTACTCTCTACTGTTGTCTCTCTACATACTCTCTACCATCTATATGAGCCTATCAATCAACTGACGCCACCTGAGTAACGTGCACACTCGACCACTTATGGTGCGTTCAAATCAACTTGTCAACATGGCCCCTGCATACCCCGTGTCCGCCACGCTTGGTTAAATGTGTTGTGAAGGCTGATACGCATGTTTATTAGGTGCAACTGCCAAGTTGTGGATGGATTTGGTGGGAAAAATAACAGTATTATTGACCAAATTTGCCAAACGATAACAATGAAAACATTCAAGTTCCAGGGTTGTAGAGACATGTGGTTGTGCCAGAACACGATGTTTGCACAAACTTACATACAACCTTGCATACAACCTCTTGACATCATGTTTACGCTGAGCAAACTCAGAAAGAAGAACATACTCCCACATGTCCGCTAACATGCATGATGGGATCGATTTCAACGAGAAAATGTTTGACTTTGCTGGCTGACACGGAGAGATGTGTCAACAGTTTACAACATGAATGGACGAACATTAAACGCAGTATGTTAACTGACTGATAGTGAAGTACAGTAGGTTCATGATGACCAGCTAGGAATTATTCCATTGAAGAATGAGCTAAGCAAAAAGCGTTAAGAAAGCCTTCAAAAAAAGCATATAAAAAAGCACATAAAAAAGCATATAAAAGAGCACATAAAAAAGCATGAAAAGCATTATTTAAATTAAAAAATTGTCGAAAACAAATCTAAAACATGTCAAAAAAGCTGTATTTAGACACTTTTCTGGGAATTATCCCTTTGAAAAGTGATCAAAGCTGTAATTGAAATTTGAAATGTGTAAAACACAACAAAAAGAACAAATGAAGGAATAATGTCTCACATTTTAAGACAGATTCCCTTCATCTGGACCGCTGCAGCCTGTGAAACCTTCTGAAAGCTGCTCATTAAAACAGCAACACCAATCCGTTCTCACCCCGAATTCCTAAAATACAGACATTTGGACAGTGGCTGTCAGTGGCTGTCAGCGTCTGAAGCGACGCAAAAAGCGCCCTTCAGCGTGTTTGTAGAACGCAGCGGGGAGAGCAGCAGCTACTCAGGGTTTGAAGATGACGTAGCACTAAGAGCGACTACGGTAGCGAGTAGTATGAAAGGCCAAAAATCCGCATAGAGAGGTTGGTTCGGGGGGTGGACGGGTCAAACAACACATGGAGACCGGGGTTCATGTCCCACGTGTCATGTTTGCTAAACCCAACCGTCCCGTTCTTGTCCCGCGTGTATGTAAACATACGTTTTATAAGCCCACCCACCATCTTTTCCTTAACTGCATCAAAAGTGATGCCAATAGTCCCGACCAAGCACGTTTATATAAAGTGTGTTTAGATCTGATGCTAAAGGAGACTTTTACCGTCAAGAACAACGCCAAAGGCACCTGACCAAGTGTCCGTATTTTACGAGATGGGAGTGAGAATCTGTTGGCAACACGGATGCATCGGAAAAATTATCAAAAGAATAAAACAAATGTCAATAATGTCAAAAAACGTCAAAAGCGTAAAAGGCATTAAAAATCAAGTCACAAAAGTCTCAAAATTGCGTCAAAAACATTTAAAAAATCTACAAAAAAAGTGTAGAAAGGGTTTTGACAGTAACACAGACTGAACGGATTGGCTATAAAAAACAAAACAACCTATTGTAAAGTGTCAAAGAACATGTCAAAAAGGGTAAACACAGATTGGATATGACCGCAAAACAACCTTCCCCGTCTGAAGTTGTGTTTAGGGACTCACGAGTGTGTCGGCGTCCAGGAAGACACACTTGCTGAAGCGACTGAGAGACCAGCAGTGGATCTTGGTGAAGGTGATGCCGAGCTCGGGACGTCCCAGCAGGGACAGACGGAGACGGTCCTCGCTGTCCATCACGTCCACCGTGATGACATCATCAAACGCTTCCTGCAGGGCAAGCCTGAGGGGAGAGACGTAAAGATTAAAATGTAACCACACAAAAGCACCAAAAACATCAAAATAAGTGATAAAAACTTCAGAAATAAACACCAAAAAAATACCAAAAAGTTGAAGAACAAAAACAATGAAAGAAGTGGCAAAAATGTAGGAAAAAAAAAAAACGTCAAAAATATGACAGAAATAAGCGTAAAAAAAAAGTAATGATGCAAACGCTGAAACGTTAACATGTTGAGTGGTTTCATGTGACAATAACAGAGCCGTACTTTACGTTAAATCAGACTATTCTTCAAGCTATTTTGATAACAGAAAGGCTCAAAATCTTTTGACGAAATTAATAGCGCTTTTTAAAACTTTTTTGTAGCTTTCTCTGATGTTTTTGTCACTTTTATTACATCCTATTTTGTAACGTATTGTTCTCCAACACCTCAAAGATTTGGGGCCCCAGACACTCCGCCCCCCCCTTTAACCCTGACAGCAGCAGTTCTTCAGTTCAAACAGACGTCTGGGACGTTTCACCCACCTCGACTGCTCTGAGACGTTAGGCGTAACCATGACAACGATGCTGCGAGTTGTCCCGTGACGCCGTAAACTCCTGGCCACCACCGTCGCTCCCATACAGTATGAGTCTGTGGTCGCCATGGTGACGAAGGCCTCGTCGCCTGGAGACAGTGAAGAAGTCACCTTTTATTTCTGGTCATAGTGGGACAAAGAGGCTAAAAAAATGCAATTAAAGTGTAAAAAAAGAAGACGGCAAAAGCATCAAAGGCATAGAAAGAAACATCGTGAAAAGAATCAACAACAAAAAATTAAGTGACAAAAAGTCTGCAGCTGAAAAAAACTAAACAAAAGTTACCCTTTTGAGTTTAGGAAAAAGATTGTGGTTTGGATAAAAATAAACATTTACCAAATATAGCAAAACAATTTTTTAAAAGTGTCAAATACAAACAAAACATCCAAAAAAAGCATCAAAGAAGCCAGTTACAACAAGTGGAATAATGCGACTCCACTTTGTCTGTTTGGCGGTCCGTGAGTTTGATTGTTGAGTAAGTGGTCCCTGAACCCCGAACCCAGACTCAACACCTTTTAATTCAGAACACAACTCAACCAACGAGCAGTAGCCTATAGTTTAAATCTTCACCTACCGCACATTTCCGATCCAGTAACTTTAGCCATCCTTAATAATAATAATAATCTTTCATGCAGCAGACGTCTCTACAGAAGGCACACAGTTTAAATAGAGACGGGATGTTTGCTCTATGACACTGTGTGTGTATGTGTGTGTGTGTGTGTGTGTGTGTGTGTGTGTGTGTGTTTACGGGTCATTCAACTAGCGAGCTTTGCCAAGTGTTGAGCAACAGTGTGTCGACCCTCTGTGCGGATGGCTCGGTCACACACAGTTGACCTATATAGTGATGATATGATAGTCTTTCCACAGAGGATGTCTTTAGGAGGGCTGACGCGGAGTGTTAAAAAAAGTGTGAAAAGCGGCAAAAAAAGCACCTTAAGTATTTGAAAAAAAGTGTCAAAAAAAGCATTTAAAAGAGTGTTAAAACGTACAAAAAGTGGCTAAAAAACATAACGCCAGAAGTGTTAAAAATAGTGTCCCCAAAAGTGTTGAAAGCATCAAAAAAGCTTTAAAGGAAAGCACACAGCGTTATCTTCCCCTTTTCAAATTTCACAGAGCTGCTCTTTAGAAGGGCCGACACAGATCGTCATTCATCAACAGCGTAAAAAAAACTAAAAAAGAATCGAAAGCGTTTAAAAAAGTGTTAAAAAATGCTTAAAAACACTGGCCTTCACCCTGGCCATGGAGGTCATCATCTGGGCCTCTCGATGGATGGTTGGTGGAAAGCGAATAAAACCTGGGCTGAGGCTGCCACCGCTCAGAGCCTACATGGATGACCTCACAACTCTCACCACGACCAAGGTTTGCACTCTACGGCTACTAACAAAGCTCCATTAAAACATTGAGCGGGCCCGCATGAAGATCAAGCCGAGCAAGTCCAGAAGCATCTCCATTATCAAGGGGAAGCTGTCAGACCACCGCTTCCACATTGGCGAGGAACCCATTCCAACAGTCTCCGAGAAGCCTGTGAAGAGCCTAGATTGTTGGTATGATGCCTCCCTTAAAGACAAAGAGCAAGTAGAGCAGCTCAGGAAGGAGGTAGCCATTGGCCTGGAGAACATCAACAGAACCCTGCTTTCTGGCAAGCTGAAGCTGTGGTACATGCAGTATGGACTACTTCCACCTCTCCTGTGGCCGCTAACCCTCTATGAAGTCCCGCTCTCAAAGGTGGAAAAGCTGCAGAGACTGGTTAGTTCATATGTAAGGAAGTGACTTGGCCTTCCCAGGTGCCTCAGCAGCATTGGGCTCTACAGCAAAGGGATGTTACACCTGCCCATTTCCAGTCTGGCAGAGGAGTACAAATACGCCAAAGTCAGACTGGAGATGATGCTACTGGATTCGAGGGATCCATTTGTAGCCCAAGCTGCCGCCATCCTGAGCAGGCAACTGAGCAGGCAAAGGCAGCACTCAGGCACAAGGACATTGTGGGCCGAGTGCAGGAGGGGAGTGGTCTTGGCCTTGGGGCCAGTAGGCCTACACCAGCGTTGAGCAAGGCCTCTCCATCTCAGAGACGCAAGCTGGTGGTCCAGGAGGTACGTCGGGAGGAGGAAAAAGGAAGGTGTGCCCAAGCTGTGGCGCAGGCAAAGCAAGGGCCTTGGATGGCATGGAAAGGAGTGGAGAAGAGGAAGATCTCCTGGAATGAGCTGTGGGAGATGGAGGCATTCAGGAAAAGCTTTACCATTAGGGTTGCCTATGATGTCCTGCCTTGCCCCACAAACCTAAGCCAGTGGTATGCCGAAGACCCCACGTGCCCTCTATGTCCAAGTCCAGCAACACTGAAGCACATCTTAGTGGGATGCAAGACCAGCCTCACCGTTACACCTGGCGGCACAACCAGGTGCTAAAGTGTCTTGCAGCAGTGCTGGAAAGCCGACGGACAGGTGTGAATGCCCTTCCTCCCTCATCACGGTGGCAGCCAACACCATTTGTTCGGGAGGGCGAGGGTCAAGCCAGCCTCACCACCATAAGACCAGACATTGGGCAGCTGGGCAGAGCACAGGACTGGAAGTTACTGGCAGACTTGGACAAGAAACTCTGCTTCCCAGCTGAGATCGCAGCTACCAACCTGCGACCAGACATTGTTCTGTGGTCAGCCTCGCTCAAGCTTGTCTACATCATCAAGCTCACTGTGCCCTGGGAGGGTGGAGTGGAGGAGGCCTACGAATGTAAAAGGCTGACGTATGCTGAACTTGCAGCCAATGCGAAACAACAAGGCTGGAATGCGAAGGTACGCCCAGTGGAAGTAGGCTGCAGAGGGTTCGTAGCCACCTCAACATCTAGGCTACTCAGGGAGACGGGAGTGCGAGGGAAGGCCTATCGGCAGGCAGTCAAAGACCTCTCCACGGCTGCTGAAAAGGGGAGCCAGTGGCTGTGGATAAAAAGAAAGGACTCCGCCTGGGCCTCCAAGTGAGTTGATGGCATCTAGGGAGTGAACCTGGGACGCTGGGATTCACTGCTGAGCCCTCTGGAGGTGTCGTGGGCCTATCAGCGAAACACCTAAGAAGGAGGGCGCCCACTTGACAACCCAAAGGGTGCCATGACTCAACTGACCATCCCACGGAGTCTCATCGGTGCCTCATGTACGCATTCATTGAGGGATATCAACATCTAGTCCTACACAACAGATCTTAATAATAAGAAAGCAGACAAACTGTACAACACCGCTTTATTGAAAACGTGCACACACTTTAAATCCACTCACAAAAGAAACATTTGTCTAATCTTTAGATGTAAATATACCGAAAGTAAAACTGAGACACAACAAAACACATGTTCAGACAGAGATCATGATCATTGCAGCATCAGGCCTAAAGCAGAGGATTTATACACATTATTCTCAAGTATTTACAGCGTGCAACTGTTTTTAACATCATAACACAAGCCCCTGAGGCAACAGACGAAAACGTGTGAAAGGGCAACAAAATAGGCAACAAAAAACCTGATGAAAAGGCCGAAAAATGAAATGGAAAAATGCATCAAAAAGGTCGACCAAAAGGCATCAAAAAAGGTGTTAAAAAAGGTGAAAAAGGAAACTAATAATGCAACAAAAAAAGTCAACAAAAACGCTGAAAAAAGGGACAGAAATGCATCAAAATCGTATTGAAGATTCTGACATATTTTCAAGATGTTTCTCAAATGATTTGCCCAAAATGTGTGTATGATCCACCCCCAGAGACAGATAAACCAATCAGGCTTATCTTTCCACACATTGATATCTCATGGGACTTTTTACAGCGTAAAGCCGTCGAGGCATCAGTTCTGATTTTATGAAACTTTACGTGCGTGTTTCCTGGCTGATGCTCTGCTACAGCAAGCAACAAGAGTCAAAGCTGAGAAATAAAACTGATAAAATACACAGACTGCAGAAACTCTCCATCTTATCAGGTAACTTCTGTCTCTCGTTGATTCCTAAAAACGTTATTCTCTCAAAACAAGAAAGACTAAAAGTTGAAACCAAAGTGCAATGGCCCATTGATTGGGGGTGTAATAGGCCCCGCCGACTTTGACCAATCAGTACAAAATTGTAGGCGTGGCCTTCGGAGTGGCCTTAGATGATACCCTCCAAGTTCTGTAAAAATCGCATGAGCCCTTCATGAGATATAAACTTTTCGCATTTGCAGCGCCCCCTAGTGGCCAATATTTGCCAAATTTGTTGCCATACCTGTGTGTCATGGCAATCCAGAATCTCCATTTTAGTGTTAATAACATTTAATTTGATCGAGATAGACTAATGTTTGTGTTTTTGGAGCTAGCTAAAAGAATACATTAATAATTTGTGTATTTTTGAAAACAAAGCTTAATTATTTAAAAAAAGTTTGTTCAGGCCCATCTGGAGATACTATGTGCCACGTTTGGTGCAGATCGGACGCTATAACAAAAATAATAATAATAATAATATAAAAATATGGGATGGTGCAGCTTTAACAAAAACTTCAAGGAATCAAATTACAGACAATAATTTTTGCAGCACACAAATAACGAAAAGCTGAAGCTTACACAGTATGTTACATATACAACATTTGATCTCTTACTTCCAATGCCACCTCACTTTTATTGGATGTATACAGGTTTTACATCACGATCAAAAAGCTCCTTAAGATGGATTTAGATCCAGTTACATAATGATTAAAAGGATAGCTGTAAACTCTCAGAGGTTGGCCTGAACTTCGGTTGCAAAGAGAACCTGGCATTTATTTGTTATTCCAACTCTTTTAGGAGTATATTTCACCATGTTTAAGTTAATACTTTCTGTCGATGTAAACAACACGTCCGCCAGGTTTACATGTCTGTAAAGGACAGTGTTATCAGCGTAGAGTATGAGTCGATTAATTCAGTTTAATGTACATTTAAGCCCTAAGTTAATTCATGTGAACAGTAGTAATAGTTGAAATCATCATGAAAAGCTCCACTGGTTCTAAATAAATGATAGACAACTAATGGTATTTATAGTTCTCAAGTGAGGCTGAAAAAATACAAAAAACTTAAAGAAAAAGAAACTAAACTAAAAAGAAAGAAAGATGACTGAGGCAGAAATTGCAGACTCTGATATCTCAACATCTGGGCAAAGAAAACAACGGCTTGATACCAATGATTTTCTTTTTCTTTTGGATGAACAAACCCTTTAGGATTTAAGGTGCTAAAGAAACAAACGAGTTACAAAGAGGGGAATACCTATCAGCTCACTTAAACTGTAACAAACACCTCGTTTGAGTTGTGCGAGGCAGTGAACAACACAATGTCAAATTGAACACTTATTTTAGTTGAAAGACAGACTTTTATGTAAAAATAGTGAAACTTGTATGATGTCATCTTGTTAAATGTAAATATTTTCTAGTTTATTCTCTCCTCTGTGATAGTAAACTGAATATCTTCGAGTTGTGGACAAAACAAGACATTTGAAATCGTCTTGGGCTTTGGGAAACATTTAAAATCACTTCCATACCGTATCCAAAGTTCTTTTCTTTAATATATTAAAGTAAATATTGAGAGGTATATTTACTTACTTTTCAAAAAGAAAACAAAGAAATATAGGTATTTCAGTTGGGGTAAAATTATGGAACAATGCCAATATAAATTAAAAAATGTGCAACTAATTTTTGTTTTTTAAGAAAATGGTTTGTAATGCTATTTTTGAGGGTTACAAATGAGAATAATTTTCTTGTTTCTTTACTTATATCTTGTTTTTTATTTCCTTTTCCTTTGAGGCAGGTAGATTTAATCGATTTAATGGATAAGATCACATGAGAGGCATATATAAGCTTTTGCTTCAGCCTAATCCTTTCAGTCACTGCTTACTGTTTGATATGTATTTTTTTGATGACTGAATAAAACTCCTACTAAACACTGATCCACATTTTTCAAAAATGTTCTGACGTTTTAGAGAACAAACAACTAATCCATTCATCCAGAGAATAATCCACACATTAATCCACAGTGAAGATTATCAATAGTTTCAGCCCTAAATGAATTCATGTGAATGGTAGGAATAATCGAAATCATCATAAAAAGCTCAGCTGTTGGCCGGGGTTGGTTTGAAATAAATGATGCACAACTAATGGTATTTATAGTTTTCAAGTGAGGATGAAGTTGTGTAAAAGGAAAGAGGAATCCTTCAGACTGAAGATGGCAGTTGACGGACAGTTGGATGAAGTTGAGTTTTGGAGAGAAGGCCACTGAGTTGTCAGATGCAGACGGAGTTTAGGACGTCCTGAGCAGTTCGCTGAAAACTGAAAAGAAAACAACAGTTAATGCAAAGACCGAGTTACAGAGCCAGTAAAACTAGAACCACACTGTTGTATATACATCCTACACACACATTCAGACCTGCTTCGGTTACTTTGTAACTTTGAAGACCAGTTCAGACCAAAAGATTTGTGACAAGGCGAAACCACTTTAGAACGTTAAAGGAAAAGTTGCAGCGGTCTTGAAAAAAATTAACAAAAACATAGAAAAAAGGGACAATCACCAATCTTGCTCATATATGGTAGAAATGTGTATCTAAATCCGGCAAGGCTGTATATACGAATGTTGGTGTTGATGAATAAAAAAAACACTGTGTGAGGGGCGTGGCCTTTCAAAGTTTGGGCCTTAAAGGAACACGCCGACTTATTGGGAATTAAGCTTATTCACCGTAACCCCCAGAGTAAGACAAGTCGATACATACCCTTCTCATCTCCGTGCGTGCTGTAACGCTGCCTGACGGTTCCAGCATTAGCTTAGCCTAGCACAGATCCTGCAGGTAACTGGTTCCAACTAGCCTGCTGCTCCAAATTGTGACAAAAGTGACAAAATAACGCCAACATGTTCCTATTTACATGTTGTGATTTATAGAGTCACAGCGTGTACAAAAAAACAACGTAACATGAGACACAGCCATTTTCTAACAGTAAACAAACCGGGAACTATATTCTCAGACAGGCTTGCTGCGAGCATATCACTCCGCCCAAGTACTATATTCTTCCGCCTGAGAATATAGTTCCCGGTTTGTTTACAGTTAGAAGATGACTGTGTCTCATGTTACGTTGTTTTTTGTACACGCTGTGACTCTATAAATCACAACATGTAAATAGGAACATGTTGGCGTTATTTTGGCACTTATTCGGAGCAGTAGGATTACTGGAACCATTCACCTGCATGTTCTGTGCTGGCCTGATGCCGCTGGAGCCGTCAGACAGCATTACAGCACACACGGAGATGAGAAGGGTATGTATCAACTTGTCTAACTCTGGGGGTTACGGTGAATAAGCTAAATTCCCAATAAGTCGGCATGTTCCTTTAAGTTATAGCGCCACCATCAGGTCGAATGGCATTATATTTTTTGGGAAGAATGAGCACATCATCATCAGTTATTAGATTCAATGGTGACAATGTCCATGTCTCTAGCTCGTTCCAGCCCCCAGTAATTTAAGGCATAATTTAGCATAAAATGCTAAATAGGCCACGCCCACATGCACCAAACTTGACACTTCAGATCCTGGTTACTACTCGACCCCACACCATGTGTACTAATTTTGGTGAAACTATGTACTCCGGGTTTTGTGGTACTTACTTGTTGTATTTCTGGGGGCCCCTATGGGTTAAAATCATTGGTTAGGCCAATTCCTCAAGACGTGTTACAGATATGTTATAAGATATGTTATAAGATATGTTACAAATTTTATGATGATTGGAAAAAACGTTACCAATTTTCTGCTAAGCTCTGGCCCTTTGTGAAGTTCTTTGATTAGATGCCGACATGTTTATATATGGTAGCAAGGTGTATCTCAGTCCAGCAAGGCCGTATACCAATTTCGGTGTTGATAGAATTAAAATTGACAATATTTTATACAGTTTACCGTTTTTCACATTATGTAAATTAGCAAAAAAAATCCATCATGGCGAAACTGTATGGTCCAAGAGGCTTTCCTGTAGAGCACATATGTGTGAGACATTTTAAGTCAATCAGACTCACAGTGTGAGGGGCGTGGCCTGTCAAATACCCTGAATATTTTTCTATGAATTTGGATAAACGTACCTTGGGGATCAGACTGCTGGCCTTTACCACTCTCTGGATCCGCACCTAAACACAGACAAATATGTCGTTATATGTTTTATATTAAATATCAGAAAAGTGACAAAACCTTTGAAAAAAGTGAAAGAAATGTCAAAAAGGGGACAAGCATGTTTTAAAAAAAAAACGTTGAATAAATTGACAAAAAATGCCAAAAAAGCATTTATATTTTAACGATAAATCGAGAAAACAATCTCGTCTGATAGCTAAATATAATTTACTATAATACAATTAATCAAAAGTTGTAATTGTTAAAAACAGAAATAAGAAAGCACAGCGACCTCCTTGTATCTTGAAGCAGAGCTTCTTCTTCTGGTAAGCAAAGTAACTGGACGCCGCTCCGAGCAGCGCCACTCCAATAGCGCTGGCGATGCCCGCAACCGTCCCGGCTCCAGCTTCTGCAACACAAAACACACACACACACACAGTTACAGAAAACACATTTCACATTTCAGCAGACTTTCTTTTGTCTTATGTCGGCAGAAACGTCGACAAAAGCCACACAAATGTCCCATGAGGCAACGTGCCAACATGGGTGTTAGCTTTTTGTAGTTTTACTCATCTTTCCTGTCACCGACTTCCTGTCTTCACTCCTGACACATGAATAGTAAAAAGTATTTTTTTTTAAAGAAGCAGAACAATGCTGCAGATGTTTGTGTGACAGTTCCTGAAATAACCTCAGTTCTCCACAAGGTGGCAGTCAATAACTTCTGATGACGCACAGAACCGCTGACAAGAAACTCCCAGAAACTCCATTTACAGCAGCTACATATCAACTATTATTTAAGATACTAATAATAAAAGGCCTAAACATATTGATCATTTGGGAAAAACATGATAGTTGTATTTGTATTTATTTCGAGCATGTAAATGCAACATAAAAACAGACAACAGCAGTTTGTTAAAAACATATCAAACAGAATAGAAAAAAAAGGTTTAAAATGATATTAGTATGGTCACGAAATCTGACATTATGCACTATTCTTATGACTTTTTCTGAAGTATAAATATTGGCTGCGGTGTACTTTTGTATGTGTTTTCACAAATATCTTCACAGTAATTTAAATATGGCAATATTAATGAACAGTATAGAATGCAGAGTGATTTATGATCCAGTGCATGTTTTGCTTTAGCCAGAACTGACTATTGTATAGAAATATGATTTCATATACTCTTTCAATAATAGTTCCATTAATCTGTACCTGTATTTGAGTGTTAGGTTTATATTTTCCAAATAACATGTTTTGCTCAGATTTAATGATAATTAGTTTTTGTCAAACCATTTTTCTTTTTTATACCTTCTAAACTAAGTCCAAAAGTTCCTGTAAATTCTCCCCACAACCAAAAATGGTTGTGTCATCTGCAAATAAGACACATTTAAATGCTTCAAACACTCTACATATATCATTAATGTACATTAACAATGAATTAGGCCCCAACATTGACCCCTGGGGGACACCACAAGAAAAGTCCAAAACATTCAGATTTATATTCTCCAATCTTCACAAACTGTTGCCTGTTTTTCACACTGTTTTAATTACCCAATTCAACACTTTTCCGCTGATCCCATACCGTTCAGGTGTGATTAATATGTCATGACTCATTGTATCAAATGCTTTGTTTTAGACCAATGAATACCTCAACTTAATTTGTGATTTTTTTCTATTAATTCGGTTAATGCCATATATGTTGACCGGTTTGTTCTGAATCCATATTGACTATGAGTAATTGGTGTTTTTCTATGATTTTTTCTAAGAAGAACCAAGCCTGTAATGTGTGAAGTAGTGTTTGTCTGCAGTTTTCTATGAGGGTATGAATTTTGCTGTTTTCATTTTGTTTGGGAATTGACCGGTTTGGAACATCCGTTTGTTTTCTCAACTCTGCCTCTCTTTTGTAGCTTTTTTCAGAGACTGAAGTTAAGATGTGGTGAAAAATATAAAAATACTTGATTCAAAGTGCAAGCTCGGGCAGGGTGGGGCACAGACACACACACAAAGTATCTATTGTTTTAGTCATAGCATAGGCAAAACCTAACCCACACTTCATCGTACACACACACACACACACACACACACACACACACACACACACACACACACACACACACACACACACACACACACACACACACACACACACACACACACACACACACACACACACACACACACACACACACACACACACACACACACACGCACGCCTGGCTCTTCAGTTGAGCTGTAAAACCACAATGAGTCATGACTCATCAATTCCACGTTTTATTCATTGTGCATCATACATCTCATGACTTTACATTTCCACAAAGACACAAGGCTAAACTAGGAAAAGCTTCCACCAAAAATAAAAAAATACTCTGCCTGTTTCCCAAAAGAGCACACAGAGAACTACTCGTTTCTAAAAAGTGCTGAAGGGGAAAACCGTTGCTATGTGAAGAATGCAAACTGCTCCAGGTGTTCGGACTGACAGTGAGTGTACTGTAAGGTGTGTTTTCACACGAACAAACCAAGACATAATCCTATTTTTTCTGCAAATAAAGAAAGTTTTATTCAACTAGATCTTCAAGTCCAGATCACGTGAACGTCTAAAAAAACTCCAAGTGATCTTTAACTGAGCAGATGGTTATTATTATCCAGTAACAGAGTCACATCTATTCACTACCTCATCAAACACTTCATTTCCTGTCAAATGAGCTTATTTAGTGCCAAATACAATGACCTACACGAATCAAAAACGTCGAGAAAAGCAACATAAATGTTAGAAAAAACAACAACTTAGAAAAGCGGCAAAAACATTGAAGAGAGAACAACAACTTTGAAATAAGCTACCAAAATGTCGAAAAAAGCAACATAAACGTCGACAAAAGCATAAAAAAACTTTGAAAAATGTGCCAAAAACTGTCTCCTTAAAGAAAGGTAACATGAGTTCACACTCCATACTGCTGAGTCATGGCACTGCTGGGTGGAGATTAAAAGAGCAATGAATGAATAGACACACCCAGATCAGTTCAGGGTGTCGAGTAAGTCTGGAATAGTGAGGTTAAGATGCCCGGCGTCGAACATTTAAAGCTTCAATCCATTTTACACAAAGTGTCCATAAGAGAGAGCAAACCAGGGGTCAAAGGGCAGAGGGAGTGTACGTTAAAGTGTAAAAGAATGTCCCAAAAACATTGAAAACGCAGGAAAAATAGTTGAAATGGCGAAAAAAAGGGTAACGTTATCCATCATTAGTAACTGTATTTTTTCCCCAAAACCGAGTCCAAGGAAGTGTACCAAGGGGAGCACACAGAGTACAACATTTTCAAAGTTTTCAAAATAAAAAACTTGATGCTGTCTCCAGCATCATTTAGACATCTACCACACTGACGGAGAATATTCACGAACCTTATGAGCCGCAAATCTCTGTGCAAAAGTCTTGATTAACCCGCAACACATTAGCTTTTCAGCATTTTAGCTTTTCAGCATTTCAGCATTACAGGACATGGCAAGGGAACAAATATAAGGGGTTTTGGATGTATTATTGGTGCAACCAACTACTCAGCAACTTTTTGGCTTTTTGTTATTTTAAATTGGTTAGTTTAAAGTAAAAGTTTGGCGCTATGTTAAACTTTCACTGGGGAACGGGGGATTGTTTGCCCCCAGAAAGGGGCGTAGTAGTATTGCTTTGATATTTCTTGCTGGTCTGATGTATACATTTTACACAAAGTTTCCATAAAACAGAGCATACCAGGGGTCAAAGGGCACAGGAAGTGTACTGAGTCCAAAATGTTAGCTACACAGTTTCAAAATAACTCCCAGAAACCATAAGAAAAATTTTAAAATCTTCCAGAAACTGATTCCTCTCGGATTCCTTTTCAAACATACTTTATATATTTTTTCCCCAAAACCGAGTCCAAGGAAGTGTACCGAGGGGAGCACACAGAGTCCAACATTTTCAAAGTTTCAAAATAAAAAACTTTTTGAAACTGCAAGAAAGATAAAAAAGCATTTGTGCAATCAGAATTTAGCTTTACTTTGATTCCTCACTGATTCCTTTTCAAACACACTAAATATTTTTTCCCCCAAAACCACCCGAGTCCATCAAACGTTGAGCCAAACGTGTAACCCTCAGAGCTGAGAGCCAATCAGAGGTCAGAAACGGTTCACGGTAGAGCCCGCAGCAGATCCGCGGCCCTCTCTATCAGCGGGTTTAACATTTGCTTTAGGTTGGACATCCACACATAGAATTCCTCGGGCATGTTAGCGTTTAGCATCTTCAGGATTTGGCCCCACAGAAGGTCTGGATCTGCAACGACACACAATCGTAGCAGCGATTTAGCCCAAAGTAAACCAGACCAGGGGTACCAACATGAAGAATATAAAACTAAGTTAGGCAGGGTATCACCAAGGAGTTCCCTAATCGAATCCGATCCACAACAGTATTGTTAGCCTATTGTGAAATCTCTAGAATGGCTCTGTGGTAGGAGGCGTAGGTATATCTGAAGCAGACTCTGCTGCTGCCACAGGCAGCTGTGCAACTACACACAAACAAAAAACATTGCAACTCTCCTTCAAGAAAATCAATTCACTAAAAGTGTAAAACAAAAACAACGGAAAAACGCCAATGTTTACATTGACACTGGTATTCTAAAGAAGGGGTTTGTATGATGTATGTGAAAATTACAGCGGCGTTAGGTCTTCATGACGGTTACGTTTAGCCAACAAAACGATTAGTTAGGATCAGAAAACGTTAGGAACTAAACTATCAAAGAACCAACAAGGGAGTAAGACACTCCCTCCAGGAATTAGCCATGATTAGATTGCAACGATTCACGCAAATTCAATCAATCTCCGTGAATTCAGTGCGACCTCGCAATCTTGTCCAATCACCGGAGCTTCGTTAAGGTATGACATCAAAAAGTTTGTTCAATGCACTCTTTACTTCTCCATCCATGGTGTTTCAGGATTTTATTCATCCATAGCAGATCACTCAAACAAAGATCGTTTTCAACATTCAACATCGTTGGAGAATCCAGTATTTTAAGCCAGAACCAAGCCAAGTAATCCCCAAAGAAAAGACCAGTTTCCAGGAAATGAAACCAAACGTACGGCGAGGCTTTCAGAGCCCCGAGCAGAGCGACAAGTCAAACCAACACAGTCAGTGTTGGACCAGCGAAGAAAACAGAAGCCGTGAACACCACTTCCTCTGAGATGGGAAACAATCCCCAACAACAAGTCAAGAGCAGATCAACTCAGCAGGAAGTCATAATGATTTCCACACTGACCCAAAGACAGGAAGTAGAATCAGAGATGGATTTACCTTGAGGCTGATCGCCAGCACCACCTGTCAGGACACACAGAGTCAATATAAGGGTCAGACATTTCTTTGAATTATAAAAGATAATACAAGATTTATACTGAACACACTACAGTTGAGATGTATTATAGACACATAAAAACTAGTGATGGCCAAATGAAGCTTCGTGAACCAGCGTCTTCATTTTCGGAGCCCACTAGATGGCGCTCTTGGTTTTAAAAGAAAGGCCTAAGGCATTGCAATTCAGTGTATTCTCAACCCTTTGTTGCACAGAGAGCGCCATCTAGTGGGCTCCGAAAATAAGGATGCTGGTTCACGAAGCTTCATTTGGCCATCACTACTAAAACCATCTAGATCACTTCAAGAGGATGCTATGTTTCAAATATTTTCTCTGCTTCACCTCGGAGAATTAGATACAAAACAGGATATGAAACAGCGACAAAAACGTTAAAGAAAGGGTTAAAAAGTGTCTGAAAAACCGTCAGAAGTGTCAAATAAAGCTTCAAAATTTCTTAGAAAACAACATGTGTGGAAAAAAGCATTGACAACAGTAAAAAATGTCAAAAGCATTGAATAAAACATAAAAAACAAGATAAATCGTCAAAAGCGTTGAAAAAAATGACTAAAAAGTCAAAAAAAAAGTTTTAAAAACATTGAAGAAAGCAACAAAGGTGTAACCAAAGCAAAAAATGTTACGACACGGTAGAACAAACCACAACCACAGGAATAAAAGCGTACCCTGAGAGTCGTAGCCGGGGTCCACCGCTCGCCCTGGATTCAGGAGAAAGAGAGGAAAGTTAGAAACTGTCCACTCACGCTGCTTCCTCTTCTACAAGATCATTCTGCAGTTAATAACAGTTAGCCGGGTCTCTCCTCCACTCAGCAGAATCAGACCTGACACCAACATGTGGCTCCAGGTACGCTGGGAAAGCCTGGGCGATATTCTTTTTTTATAACTTTTATTTATCAAGTGCAAGAGACAGACATAAAGTGCATACAGGCCTGGGCGTTATTCTGACACTGGGAAAGCCTGGGCGTTATTCCTTTTCTAATAGGAGGAAAGTGTACTGTAGTTGTTGCTGTACCTCCACCAGAGCGTCCTCCATCAGGTTTGTAGTCTCCTTCACTGACCTCGGACAAATCAGAGTCTCCAAACGATTCTCCACCTTCAGGAAACCCACAATGATTAAACACATATACGAAAAAAGCAACTACAACGTAAAAAAAAACTAAAGCGTTAAAAAAGAAACTAAAGCGACTATCACATTGAGAAAAAAGCTACAAAAATGCCAAAACGGCAACTATATGGTGAGAAAATGTACTGAAACAGCGAACAAACAACTTAAACATTGAAAAAAGCAGCCAAAATGTAAAAAGAGACAAATAAATTTGAAAAAGCTACAAAAATGACAAAAAAGTGAGTAAAACATGTGACCTGGCAGACTGACCTCGGGGCTTTGCGGGGTCTGCGGGGTGCACTGCAGGTTTGTCCGGTTTGGGGTTGGGGTCTGAGGGAACAGAGACCCAAAAATCACAGAAATACACAAAGAAACCAGATTCGTTCACCTGGAACTCTCTCTGCCTTGGGCTTTATTAAAGGTAGTCATATCAAAACATGGCAACAAAAGAAACAAGAACATCAAGAAAGAGACAAAAACAGCTTCAACAATCTCCATAAAGTGGCAAAAACTAAGAAAAAAACAACAAACCGTCAAATATTGAAAAAACTAAGAA
>CM046810.1:18837442-18882442 GCA_025617405.1 Perca schrenkii | reverse complement strand
TTTCTGTGCGTAGGTACTTTTCAAGTTTTGGCCGTACGCCATCTTCTGGTATGAAAGCTGCGCAGTCTTTTATACATGAGGCCCCAGGTGTGATTATTGGCTGCCATTCAAAATAATAAAATGGTTTCAAAACCATATCCTGACTAATCACTACCATATACCAGTCAGTGATTATCCACAAACATAGGTTCATCTGATCTTAACTATAATGAAAATAATTCATAATTTATGCTTATTTTACTCCTAAAATTAGGTATTACTTCATGTAAATGAAGTTTATTCACCATAAATTTCAAAAATAAGTGTAAAACTAGTGGTAATGAGATGGAATGAAGTTGTTAAGACGGTGTAAAATAGAATTGGGTGATAATTCATACTTTATGCTTTATTAATAGCCAAAACAGACCGGGTCAATTTAGGCATACTAAATTAACAGTTTATAGTAATTATAAGTATGATAGCAGTATGCACAAAATGTACTTAAACACAACTATAAGTCGCGCTGCAATGCCTTTTTAAGTGTATTTCCATTAGAATGGTGATACAATGCAATTGTACTGTAAGTGTGCTTAATTGCTCATGAATCTTGATTTTCATTAGTGTATTTTAGTGCACTTGTAGCTTAAAAAAAGTTCCTTTTTAGTATACTATTTACACTTGAAGTGTAGTCAAATAGATGTTAAGTTGAAGTTAATACATAATTGAATACACTTAACTATACTTGGATTTCACGAAAATAGTACAAAATGTAGAAAATATACCTCGTACACTTTATTAAAGTATATTTGTAATATAATTATTTTTCACCTCGGGAAGACATTTGCTGTAAGTAAATATTACAATTTTTAAATGTTACCTGGTGCAAACGCATCGGAGAGGTCCAGCCCCCCTGGAGAAGAAAGATAAAGAAGAGATTTAAACATATATTATTTTGGACAAACCATCTGATGCAAACCAAAAAGCAAATAATCCACACATTAATCCAGGGTGAAAATAATTACAAAAACATTGAACAAAAGCATTAGAAAAACAGTTTAAAAAAATTACCAAAAACATCAAAACAAGCGACCAAAACTTTGAGCAGTGTCAAAAACCAGGGTTAGGGATAGTTAGGGTTTTACATTTTTAATCAGGTTTAAAACCAATCATCTCTTGTTTTAGTAGACAATGGATGATCGTTACTAGAACTAATAGAATATGCTCAGACTCATATATATGTACTGAAGACTTTAAAAGGAATTTAATAAAAAGGTATTCAGTGTATTTTTTGACAAAACATGGATGCCTTACACACAGAAGAGCTCAACAATCCCCCCTGTCACCGACTCAGTGGCTGGTTTTTACTTCACAATGTTACCCGCCAAAATTGATTTGTCCTCGCATTTGGCGGGTTGGTGGGCGTCAATTTGAAGCCCTGCTTATTGTCTAATAACAGCTGTTTTATGGGTGACAGGTGAGAGGATACCAACCGTCAGTTTTGGGTTTCTCGGGAGCCTTGGGCTGCTCTTTGGGCTTTGCAGGTGTTGGTAGCGGCGCTAAGGGACAGAAATAACAGAGCAGTGTTACAATCTGACAGCCATCCAGCCGACACATGAACACTGGGAATATGGGAAAAATAAACGGCCATAAAAACATGAACATGATGCTTCAGAGAGAGTTACTCACCCGGACCATCCAGAGCGTCAGACAGGTCGAATCCTGCAAGAAGAGGAAGACACAGGGACTAACAAATCAACACAAACACACTGTATGATAGAGCTGTCAGTCTTCCTCTAGAATAGCATTCAAATTTCATGTTATTTTTTTAATATTCAAATAACATTTGAATATGTAATGCTCAAATACAGCCTGTTATTAATATATACTACACTACTTAGGCTTATTCATTGTCAATGCCACTATAAGCATGTGGTTATTACACGATCAGCCTGGCCTTGAAGGGGACTTACGTCACGGCTCATTGCATTTCTGACATGCCACTCTCTGTTTACATTATATCCATAGACAGTATATGATTATATCCCACCACGAGCACACAGCGACATACACACATCAACAGAGAACTCTGGAATGAAACCTGATCTAACAAGTGGAGTGAAAAGGCTCTGTTGTAAAGGCTAACGGTGCTCGGTTAGCACAATGACATCATGTTAGAAAGCACAGCCAAAACCATTTGTCATAAACTAAGTAAGAACAATGTTAGCCATGATGCTAACGCCATTGATAACTAAGCCAAACGGTGCGGTCACTACTATTTTAGTGATTTATAAGCAACCTGTTTCTTGCAGATTGTCTCGTTACTGAGAATCCAGCTGTTAGAAGGTAATATGTGAAGTAGAAGCTAACTAACATTAACTTTAGCTGTCTCCATCAAGCTCCCAGCTAAGCTCCTATAACTTGCGACGCAGTTAGGAAACCAGAACGAGCTAAATGACAACATAAGCATTTTGGCTCGGTGGATGTCGATTTTAAAGTCTTAAACTATTTCCCATCGTTCCGATTTCCAGCCGCAGCCTGTCATTCATGATTCAAGATTTACTTTGTCATTTTCACGTGTACTTCTGTATGTACAAAAAGATTAAATATGGTTCCCCCAGCTTGTGTCAGTATAAAACAAGGAAATACATAGAATAAAAACACATAAAATACAGCATCGCCACCCCCCCCCACCCCTGTACTACTCGGTACGCAATGTTTTCCACGTATATTATGGAAACATGATACTTGCATTAGGGTTATGGTTATAACTGCATTACTGTTGCATTTCTGACATTTTTTCAGATTTTGTCACTTTTTAAAAGTCTTGTTTCAACATTTTTGTTGCCTTGTTTGTAACTTTTTTCCACAATTTCTTGCACCAATGTTTTTGCCATTTCTTATCTGCATAGGTAGAAACTGTCTATTTATGTTTCTATAAATCCCATAACATAGGTAGAAACTGTCTATGTTTCTATAAATCCCATAACATAGGTAGAAACGGTCTGATATTTCTGTTTCTATAAGTCCCATAACATAGGTAGAAACTGTCTATTTATGTTTCTATAAATCCCATAACATAGGTAGAAACGGTCTGATATTTCTGTTTCTATAAGTCCCATAACATAGGTAGAAACTGTCTATGTTTCTATAAATCCCATAACATAGGTAGAAACTGTCTATGTTTCTATAAATCCCATAACATAGGTAGAAACTGTCTGATATTTCTGTTTCTATAAGTCCCATAACATAGGTAGAAACTGTCTATTTATGTTTCTATGAATCCCATAACATAGGTAGAAACTGTCTATGTTTCTATAAATCCCATAACATAGGTAGAAACTGTCTATGTTTCTATAAATCCCATAACATAGGTAGAAACTGTCTATGTTTCTGTTTCTATAAGTCCCATAACATAGGTAGAAACTGTCTGATGTTTCTGTTTCTATAAGTCCCATAACATAGGTAGAAACTGTCTGATGTTTCTGTTTCTATAAGTCCCATAACATAGGTAGAAACTGTCTGATGTTTCTGTTTCTATAAGTCCCATAACATAGGTAGAAACTGTCTGATGTTTCTGTTTCTATAAGTCCCATAACATAGGTAGAAACTGTCTGATATTTCTGTTTCTATAAGTCCCATAACATAGGTAGAAACTGTCTATGTTTCTATAAATCCCATAACATAGGTAGAAACTGTCTATGTTTCTATAAGTCCCATAACATAGGTAGAAACTGTCTGATGTTTCTGTTTCTATAAGTCCCATAACATAGGTAGAAACTGTCTGATGTTTCTGTTTCTATAAGTCCCATAACATAGGTAGAAACTGTCTGATGTTTCTGTTTCTATAAGTCCCATAACATAGGTAGAAACTGTCTGATATTTCTGTTTCTATAAGTCCCATAACATAGGTAGAAAGTGTCTGATATTTCTGTTTCTATAAGTCTCATAACATAGGTAGAAACTGTCTATGTTTCTATAAATCCCATAACATAGGTAGAAACTGTCTATGTTTCTATAAATCCCATAACATAGGTAGAAACTGTCTATGTTTCTATAAATCCCATAACATAGGTAGAAACTGTCTATTTATGTTTCTATAAATCCCATAACATAGGTAGAAACTGTCTATGTTTCTATAAATCCCATAACATAGGTAGAAACTGTCTGATGTTTCTGTTACTATAAGTCCCATAACATAGGTAGAAACTGTCTGATGTTTCTGTTTCTATAAATCCCATAACATAGGTAGAAACTGTCTGATGTTTCTGTTTCTATAAGTCCCATAACATAGGTAGAAACTGTCTGATGTTTCTGTTTCTATAAGTCCCATAACATAGGTAGAAACTGTCTGATGTTTCTGTTTCTATAAGTCCCATAACATAGGTAGAAACTGTCTGATGTTTCTGTTTCTATAAGTCCCATAACATAGGTAGAAACTGTCTGATGTTTCTGTTTCTATAAGTCCCATAACATAGGTAGAAACTGTCTGATATTTCTGTTTCTATAAGTCCCATAACATAGTTAGAAAGTGTCTGATATTTCTGTTTCTATAAGTCCCATAACATAGGTAGAAAGTGTCTGATATTTCTGTTTCTATAAGTCCCATAACATAGGTAGAAACTGTCTGATTTGCCGGTCTAGTCAGAGACTATTTTAAAACCCTCAAACATTCGGGGCTTTGGAGGAAACATTCAGGGCTGAAGACCTGAAGCTCCGCGCCCTGAGTCACAGTGAACAGTAGCTCCAGGGGTTTCCCTTCACGTGTGTTGTGTGTGTGTTTTTGGTGTTGCAGTGAATCATGCAGTGTATTTACTGGTTGGTATGGCAACACCGCTGCTGACTGACCGACACACAGAGTGGCTTTGAAGTATGAGTCACCTACTGTACGCAGGAATCAGACTACAAAATGAGTCCTGATAGGAGCTGCACGGAGCACACCACTGCAGTTGAGCATGGCAGCTCATTGCGTGCCTGTGGTTTCCTGTACCAGCGCTCAGCCTCGTTATGACAGGAAGCAGACCCAGATTAAGCAGACACTTCCTAGTATGTATCTATAAAAAGAAAGGGTTAACCATGATTTCTCAAGGCTTTTAGCTGGTTTTTAGGCAGGTTTCTGATATTTCTTTTGTGTGATTTCCGTATTTTTTCACTCTTTTCTGATTCTAAATAGACAAAACGATTCATTAAATAACAGATCTTCAGCACAATCAATGATGAAAATAAGGACGTATTTCCTTGCCACTGGTGCACCAAATGCTTACTCTTTGGGGGGGGGGGAATAGTTGTGTCTCTGTAAATTATAGAGTGTGGTCTAGACCTACTCTGTCTGTAAAGTGTCCTGAGATAACTCCGGTTATGATTTGACACTGTTAATAAAATAACAAACAGGGTTCCAGCCAATAACCGACAAGAAGGAGCTGGTTGAGTCATGAATACACATTGTGGAAGTAGCCTACGTGCTAACGCTGCTGCAGTGATGGCTCAACCAGCTCCTTCTTGTCAGTTATTGGCTGGAACTCTGTTTGTTATGGCTCGTGGTGCAGGTTGGCGCAGTTAGTTTTTGTTCCCGTTTGTGGAGCCTGGGCTGTCTCCAGAGACCACGTTTTTTACAGTGTGTTCAGGGACAGGCAGCTAGCGGATAGTGAGGAGATGTTTGCTGTATGTGACGAAAAATGTCGTAGCCTAAAAAACGCGTCACATCACTTAGAGCACCTTTAAAGCAGCTTCTAGAAAAGGTCAGCTCATAGCCAAAAACCTGTTGATATCAGAGTCTTTGATCATGTTTAAAAGTAGCTGAGTTTCTCCTTATCAGGTCTGCAGCCTGCAAACTGTTGGCTGGTTGGTTTGTGTAAAGCAACCATAGCAACGCACTGACCATAATCCTGTGGTGAAAACCCTGATTGAGACGCATATTCCGAATGCGCTGTATACATGTCCAAAGAATGCTCTAAAGGCTGAATAATACCGGAATAACACACACGGACAATTCTATATTCAGAAAAATGACTTAATGTGAATATCCAACCGGAATATGCGGTTTACATGTCCTGTATCAAATTCAGAATATAGTGGAATATTGGTGTGCATGTAAACGTTCTTAGTGATCCAAATTGTTCACATTTTTCTGAAATTTTAGAGACTAAACTACTAATCCACTTAAACATACATACTTCGACCAACATGTTAATATATTTGGAATTGAAAAGATCAGAAGCTAAAGGATGATAACAACCCTAAAATAAATAAATTAATAAATAAAGCTGCAAGCAGTGATGGACGGGCCCTCGCGCCTCTGCACGCGTCAGGGTTACTGCCGGACGCCGCTCCTTGTGACCGTGCATTTGCGCGGCACTCAGACGCCGCAAACCGTCACCAATGAAAAGGGAACACCCTGCTGAGTTCAACCATACCTCACACAAGACTCTACGTCATACGGTTCATTAGCTGTCAAAGGGGGCGTGGCCAAACCATCACCAATTAAAAAGGAACTCTCTGCTGAGTTCAATGATACCACATTACCAACATAAGTTTCTGAATGCAGAACTTTAACTATACTTCATCTGTGTGTGTGTGTGTGTGTGTGTGTGTGTGTGTGTGTCTCCTCTACAAGTGCAATTTTGGCTGTAGAGAAATATTGTACTTTTTACTCCACTACATTCATCTGTTACAGCTTTAGTTACTTTAGTTACTCCACTACATTCATCTGTTCCAGCTTTAGTTACTAGTTACTTTAGTTACTCCACTACATTTATCTGTTCCAGCTTTAGTTACTTTAGTTACTCCACTACATTCATCTGTTCCAGCTTTAGTTACTAGTTACTTTAGTTACTCCACTACAGTCATCTGTTCCAGCTTTAGTTACTAGTTACTTTAGTTACTCCGATACATTCATCTGTTACAGCTTTAGTTACTAGTTACTTTAGTTACTCCACTACATTCATCTGTTCCAGCTTTAGTTACTAGTTACTTTAGTTACTCCGCTACATTCATCTGTTCCAGCTTTAGTTACTAGTTACTTTAGTTACTCCACTACATTCATCTGTTCCAGCTTTAGTTACTAGTTACTTTAGTTACTCCGCTACATTCATCTGTTACAGCTTTAGTTACTTTAGTTACTCCACTACATTCATCTGTTACAGCTTTAGTTACTTTAGTTACTCCACTACATTCATCTGTTCCAGCTTTAGTTACTAGTTACTTTAGTTACTCCATTACATTCATCTGTTCCAGCTTTAGTTACTAGTTACTTTAGTTACTCCACTACATTCATCTGTTCCAGCTTTAGTTACTAGTTACTTTAGTTACTCCATTACATTCATCTGTTCCAGCTTTAGTTACTTTAGTTACTCCACTACATTCATCTGTTCCAGCTTTAGTTACTAGTTACTTTAGTTACTCCACTACATTCATCTGTTCCAGCTTTAGTTACTAGTTACTTTAGTTACTCCACTACATTCATCTGTTCCAGCTTTAGTTACTAGTTACTTTAGTTACTCCACTACATTCATCTGTTCCAGCTTTAGTTACTAGTTACTTTAGTTACTCCACTACATTCATCTGTTCCAGCTTTAGTTACTAGTTACTTTAGTTACTCCATTACATTCATCTGTTCCAGCTTTAGTTACTAGTTACTTTAGTTACTCCACTACATTCATCTGTTCCAGCTTTAGTTACTAGTTACTTTAGTTACTCCACTACATTCATCTGTTCCAGCTTTAGTTACTAGTTACTTTAGTTACTCCGATACATTCATCTGTTACAGCTTTAGTTACTAGTTACTTTAGTTACTCCACTACATTCATCTGTTCCAGCTTTAGTTACTAGTTACTTTAGTTACTCCGCTACATTCATCTGTTCCAGCTTTAGTTACTAGTTACTTTAGTTACTCCACTACATTCATCTGTTCCAGCTTTAGTTACTAGTTACTTTAGTTACTCCGCTACATTCATCTGTTACAGCTTTAGTTACTAGTTACTTTAGTTACTCCACTACATTCATCTGTTACAGCTTTAGTCTAGTTACTTTAGTTACTCCACTACATTCATCTGTTCCAGCTTTAGTTACTAGTTACTTTAGTTACTCCATTACATTCATCTGTTCCAGCTTTAGTTACTAGTTACTTTAGTTACTCCACTACATTCATCTGTTCCAGCTTTAGTTACTAGTTACTTTAGTTACTCCATTACATTCATCTGTTCCAGCTTTAGTTACTTTAGTTACTCCACTACATTCATCTGTTCCAGCTTTAGTTACTAGTTACTTTAGTTACTCCACTACATTCATCTGTTCCAGCTTTAGTTACTTTAGTTACTCCACTACATTCATCTGTTCCAGCTTTAGTTACTAGTTACTTTAGTTACTCCACTACATTCATCTGTTCCAGCTTTAGTTACTAGTTACTTTAGTTACTCCACTACATTCATCTGTTCCAGCTTTAGTTACTAGTTACTTTAGTTACTCCGCTACATTCATCTGTTCCAGCTTTAGTTACTAGTTACTTTAGTTACTCCGCTACATTCATCTGTTCCAGCTTTAGTTACTAGTTACTTTAGTTACTCCGCTACATTCATCTGTTCCAGCTTTAGTTACTAGTTACTTTAGTTACTCCACTACATTCATCTGTTCCAGCTTTAGTTACTAGTTACTTTAGTTACTCCACTACATTCATCTGTAACAGCTTAAGTTACTAGTTACTTTAGTTACTCCACTACATTCATCTGTTCCAGCTTTAGTTACTAGTTACTTTAGTTACTCCATTACATTCATCTGTTCCAGCTTTAGTTACTAGTTACTTTAGTTACTACGCTACATTCATCTGTTACAGCTTTAGTTACTAGTTACTTTAGTTACTCCATTACATTCATCTGTTCCAGCTTTAGTTACTAGTTACTTTAGTTACTCTGCTACATTCATCTGTTCCAGCTTTAGTTACTAGTTACTTTAGTTACTCCGCTACATTCATCTGTTCCAGCTTTAGTTACTAGTTACTTTAGTTACTCCATTACATTCATCTGTTACAGCTTTAGTTACTAGTTACTTTAGTTACTCCGCTACATTCATCTGTTCCAGCTTTAGTTACTAGTTACTTTAGTTACTCCATTACATTCATCTGTTCCAGCTTTAGTTACTAGTTACTTTAGTTACTCCGCTACATTCATCTGTTCCAGCTTTAGTTACTAGTTACTTTAGTTACTCCGCTACATCTGTTCCAGTTTTAGTTACTAGTTACTTTAGTTACTCCACTACATTCATCTGTTCCAGCTTTAGTTACTAGTTACTTTAGTTACTCCGCTACAGTCATCTGTTCCAGCTTTAGTTACTAGTTACTTTAGTTACTCCGCTACATTCATCTGTTCCAGCTTTAGTTACTAGTTACTTTAGTTACTCCGCTACATCTGTTCCAGTTTTAGTTACTAGTTACTTTAGTTACTCCACTACATTCATCTGTTCCAGCTTTAGTTACTTTAGTTACTCTAGTTACTAGTTACTTTACACATTAAGATTCCAGCTCACTAAACACTGAGTTTTTAAAGTAAACTAGCCGACAATATAACGGCCTAGAAGTCACGCTGAGATGATGAGACCATTAAACACACAGCTGGTTGGATCCTTTACTCTTTCTACAATGGGAGAATACTTTAACTACATTTTCCTGATGATACTTACAAACTTTTACTGCAACAGAGTATTATTACAATGTGGTGTTAGTACTTTTACTGCAGTAAAGTATCTGAATACTTCTTCCAGCGCTGTCTTTGCTTAAAGACACAAGACACTAATATACATACCACAGCCGCCATGTAATGTAGGCTAATCACTGTAACTTACCGTCGTCTGTTAATGTCCCAGCAACAAGAAGAAGAAGCAGCACACCAATCCTCAAACCGATCATGTTGACGGTAACTGGGCTCTTTCTTCTTTCTTTAAAGTCAAACTTGTGGAGCGACGTTTTCAGGTTTCAGCTGCAGATATTTGTGGCCTCAGACTGCAGGGCAAACCTCGCCTGGTGTCCTCTTACAGTTTGTTATGAGTCAACTTTGCCGATGAAGGAGTGGCACACACGGTCGGGTGTGGCTGCCTGCAGCCTTTCAGAGGCTATAGAGTCACATAAGAGTCAGTAATATTCACAGTTTGGATTTTTTTGTAGCTATAGATTGATTTGTGCATCTCAAAATAATGACTTATTATCTCCATTTGTTTGTGATTTTATAATTGAGTCGTGCAAGTATAAAAACCGTTTTGTAGCTATAGAATTATTTTGTGCATGTGTGAAAAGGTTTTGTAACTAGAGTTTTTGGACACGTTTGTTGAAGTTTTAGTCGCTTTTTTGATATTGTTGTTACTTTTTCCAACGCTTTTTGGGGATTATGGGGGGAATTTTTTAAAAATCACATTTGTGACATTTGACGCTTTTTTGGGCCTGTTTGTTTTTTTTCCAAAATTTTACATTACATTTTTCTTTGCTATTTAAATCACTTTTTTGGGGATTAACTACGCACATGCAAAAACCAATTCTACAGCTACAAAGCTTTATTTCAAGTTAAAAAAAAAAGTAATGGGCCTTATTTGACCCTATATCAGAGGGGCGTCTCATGCACCGTGAAGAAAGTTAAATTAACCCTTGAGCATATTACTTTATCTATGAGACATGTGCAAACATACATACATACATACATACATACATACAGATGAGGCCGACTTAAACCTGCCAAACTTTCACTAAAACAGTTCGCTTACTGCCCACAAATGGGTTCATTTATGTCAAGCAACGCTGAACCAAACTGCATTTACATATTTCACAATTTAAAGTATTCTTGCTCGTCAACAAAAAACTCTGACTATGGTAAAACTTTAAAGTTGATGTACACATTACTACAATCTGTTTTTTCTATTCGGCATACATTCTGGTCCTATTGCAGATCTCATTTTGAAAAAATATCAACTTGTATATCCCATTGTCACGTTATTTGTCCATAGACTTTACAGGAGTAAAACAGTGTAGCTAACAGCGTGGTATGGCAGTTGGTCAGTAAGGTAAGGTCATTTCTGCCAGTATGATAAAAACAAAAAGATTCGTGAATCATTATAATGAGAAACTTTTTTTTTTTTAAATAAGGACATAGTATCTCAAAATAATTACTTATTATCTAAACAAATTACTAAATATCTCAAAATTCTGATGTAATATCTCAAAAAATAACTTTGTATCTCAAAATAATTAGTTACTTTCTCAAAATAATGAAACTTTTCTCACTTTTTCAATGTGTGGGACGCTTATTATATTACATTACATTTATTAACTTTGTTCCGGACCTGTTTCTGTCTCTGACTTTAATAGTTTTAAGACCCAGCGGCGACCGCACCTTTGCCCCCTCAGTTGAATTTTCTGACCCCTTGTTTCAGCATCATACATCCATAAAACGTACAAACACAACAACACAATTACTGTTTCAAGGTCTCATTGGCATCTTTATCACAGGGGGCTTTCCACTACGAACAATGTTATCCCATCAGCGGCGATATTTGACACCGATAGAGAGCGCCCCAGCCGCGCTCCAGCCGTCCTCTCACTTCATTAATAAGTCTATGACTTTAACCCGCTTATAAAAACTGCTACGCTCAGACCATAGCCGTGTAATCTAGCAAAGTGCATTGATTACATATCTTTTGACATTACCAGAAGCTAGAGCAAGCTAGATTTGGACATGAGTGATGGAGAATTGGATCGGGGAGAGATCAATGACCCAATGACCCGCCATTTTCATCTGAGGACGAGTGTGCAGCTCGCATGTATCATGGCAGCGCAGCAGCCTTTAAATAGTTACTTTGTCAAGTCCTAAGCTACTTATTATAAAAAAAAAAGAAAGATAAAAAGAGACACCGTAACTGCTTCAAGAGATGCCTTATTTGTGAGTGGTATGATTCAAATGTGTATTACTAAGCAAATACAAAACTCAGAGATGCACTATTTGTTGAACATAAATACAACAATAAACAGCATGTTAAATCAGCTGAGCTGCTGAATTCCTCCTAAAAATAAAGACACATTCCATCACAGGGTTCATTTGGCTGATGTTGAAACGTTGAACACAGACAGAGAGTTAGCGGTGAGTTCCTCCCTGATCTTCTTACTCCTACTACTCGCTTTATTCAAAGTTTTTCGATGTTGATGTTGCTATTTTATGGCTCTCTTATTGTTTTGGCGCTTTTTCCAGCTTTTTTTGTCATGTAGCCTATTTCAAGGTTCTTTGTTGCTTTTCAACATTTCCGCTGCTTTTGTCAATGTTTTTGGTACTATTGTATATGTATACGTTTGCCTTACTTTTTTGTCTGTTTTTGTCACTTGTTTCGAGGCTTTTTCGATGTTTTCGCTGCTTTTGTCACTGCTTTGGCGCAATTTCCGATGTCTGGCGACTGGCGCTTTCTTCTTCTAATCTTTAACTTCTCTTTACTCGTCTGGACTGCCGAGCTTTTGCCTGTCCTGCCCCGGGCCGAATCTGCTTCTTAGGTTTCTTTAATTATCAGCTGTTATTCTGTAAAACTCTGCCCCCTCGATAATCTCAGGATTCAGCTGATCTTGATCAGTCAAAGTGGATTTTCCTCTCCTATGGAACCGCTTCATTTTACAATACAACGCATTTATGAAATGTAACTTTCTCAGTTATTCTGCAACGTTTGGGCATCTTGTGACGCAGTCAAAACATTGAAAGAGTCAGAAAACGTGTCTAAAGAAAAATAGAATGGTACAGCTCTGATGAACTGTCATTGGTTCCCCTCCCCCCAATGTTCACAACGTCTGGCTCCATATTTGGGCATCTTATGACGCAGTTTCCTCGGAGGCGGAACCACGGAAAGATAAACTCGGAGCCGGACTCATTAGCTTGACGCACAGCCGCACTCGGAAGCTGTCCGGACGTAAACAGAGAGATGTGGCTGCTGTCAGTGCTGCTGCCTCTTCTCAAGCTCTATTTCTGCGGAGTCAAAGTGCTTCTCTATCAGACCTTCAACAGAACTTTCACGCTCCCAGGTCAGAACAACTTCTCTTCTATACATGGCTCTTTCGGGCTTCTTTAAGGTATCGTTTCCCCGTGGGAACTCCAGACTCCGTTAGAAAATGTCACAGTTTACAGACGAATCCGGTTATTTATAGATTAATGAACATAGTTGATGGATTCTGACTTCAAACTTTAAAAACACCATCTCTTGTGATCAGTTCGGCGTGTATGTCATACGCAAAGCGCGTGCGGTTTAGAGTGTTCACGCGATATGGCCTAATCTCCCAACAACTGCCAGACTCCGTTAGAAATAGGACAGTTAACATGCATGCATATTAGACCTACTTATTCGCTGTAAAAGTATAGTTTGATTATAAAAGTTTAGTTTCTGATTATAAAAGTGTAGTTTCTGATTATGAAAGTGTAGTTTCTGATTGTAAACGTGTAGTTTCTGACTGTACAAGTGTAGTTTAAAATCTTGTAGCTGTGGGATTTTATCCTGAGAACTAGTGAAAGTCTTGAGTAAATCCCGGCATTACCAGATCAAATCCGTCCTGCATTCTTTGTGAGATTAGAAGTGTTTAAACCTCCCGGAGACACATGAACACATTCCTGATTTGTGCTTTCACACACCCACTTTCCTCTTGGGCTTTGGCTTCAAACTACAAAATATTAGCAACAAAAACTTTGAAAAAACGTCGGACAAAAGGGTCAAAAACTTAAAAAAAAAAAATAACTAAAACGTCAGAAAAATCGTAATAATATAATAATAAACTTCACAAAAATGGTCAAACACTGTGAAAGGCGCGATTATTAGGAGGAAAGGGTCAAAGCTGCTTTTGTTGCTTTCTTAGAATTTATTTTTTTTTTTTTTTAAATATCACTTTTTGGACTTTTTTTTCTTCTGTGTTTTCGAACGTTTTTGTCTGCAGTCTGTACCAAGGAGGTAAACTGTGGAGCCATAAACACTGAAGTAAACAAGGCGTCAGTGAAAGCACCTTTAGTTCCAGATTAGACATAGTCCAGAGCTTATGTAACACACTAATCAGGGAATAAAGGAAGAATCTCACTAAGTCATGTGTTGTTTCAACGTTAGTGTTGCTACTTTTAGATTTTTTTTCCCCCATGGTATTTGCTACTTTTTGAATTTTTTTCCCCATGATATTTGCTACTTTTAGATTTTTCTTCCCCATGGTATTTACTACTTTTTGATTTTTCTTCCCCATGGTATTTGCTACCTTTTGATTTTTTTTCCCCCCATGATATTTGCTACTTTATTTTTTTCCCCCATGGTATTTGCTATTTTTTTCCCCCATGGTATTTGCTACTTTTTGCTTCAGATGTTTGTTTGTTTCTTCTGATACTTTAAATGTAATGACACGGTTTTTATGAAGTTAGTTTTCCCCCCGTTGTCTTTGTTGCTTCTTGGATGCTTTTTCTGACATCTTTTAGTTTTTGACGCTAGTGTGAACTTTAGGCACGTTTTTAAAACGTTTTTGTCTCTCCAAAGGTTTTGTAACTAAACATCAGGGAATGTGTCTCTCCTCTCAAAACAGTTTTACCCAGGCAGGATGGAAGAGTTGCCATGGTTACCGGGGGAACCAGAGGAATGGGTTATGAGACAGCCAAACACCTGGCGAAGCTCGGCATGCATGTTGTCATAGGTATTGCTCCCGTCCAATCACATGCCTTCAGTAATATACATCTCTCCATCTTATTTTACTGTTTTACTGTCAATCAATCAAGAAAATACTGTTAAATCCTGTTTTTATTCAAAAATAAGAAATTAATGATAAATAAATTGAAAAATTAAAACGTAGCAGTGTAGATGTACTGGGGGGGTTAGTGAATATCTGCTTGACATCAGTCTGATCTCTTTCACCTCCAGCAGGGAACAAGAGAGAAGAAGGTGCAGCGGCCGTCCGGAGGATTCAGGAAGAAGACAGCCAGGGGAGAGGTACGACAGCCAGGGGAGAGGTAAGACAGCCAGGGGAGAGGTAAGACAGCCAGGGGAGAGGTAAGACAGCCAGGGGAGAGGTAAGACAGCCAGGGGAAAGGTAAGACATTACATTACATGTCATTTAGCTGACGCTTTTATCCAAAGCGACTTACAATTAAGTGCTTTCAACTTTGAAGGTACAAACTCAAGACAACAAGTAGTAAGTGCAAGTACATTAGCTTTAAATAAGCAAAGCTACAAAGAGACATGAAAGTGCAGGTTTAAGAGTTTTTTTTTATTTTTTTTTTTTTTTATTACTATCAGAGGTGTAGTCGGAAGAGATGTGTTTTTATAACCTGACTCCGCCTGATGGATCGCTTCGCATTTGCTCGGCCTATCCATCTGGGAACTTTCCGTTGGAGAACTTTTGGAAAGGGGTGAAAATACTGGTTAGCTGATTGGATGAAGCATCTGTCTATCACCACCTATGTTGGTGATAGACGGGCCAAATCAACCAATCAGATCCACGAAGCGTATGAAAATACAACCACAAGCCCGCCCCTGCTGCTGCAGGCAAAGCATAGCTCGTTAGCTCAGCAAGCAGGCAACATGTCGGTAAAGGATATTTGCCGTTTGTGTAACGAGAATTTAGGAATAAAAGACACCATTTCAGGTTCCCAGACCGCTGTCTGAAAATACTGGTAAGCTGATTGGATAAACCATCTGTCTATCACCACCTAACCCGCCTCAAAACCAACGATGATTGGCCCTGTCGTGTGGCTAATGGCTCCAAATTTTCTCTGCCTCAAGATGCCAGACTGATCTGAGAGTGGAAAACTGGAGCTCGCGAGATCAGGACGGTCTCACGAGGCTAGTGTTTTTAGCCTTCGGCGGAAGATGTGTAGGCTGTCAGCCATACTGATGTCGATGGGGAGCTCGTTCCACCATTTAGGAGCCAGGACAGTGAATAGTCTGGATTTGGTTGAGTGATTAGTTCTCCCTCGCTGTGAGGGGGCAGCAAGTAGTTTGGCTGATGTAGAGCGAAGTGGGCGGGTTGGGGTGTATGGTCTGACCATGTCCTGGATGTATGCTGGGGCTGATCCGTTCGTGGCCCTGTATGAGAGTACTAGTGTCTTGAAGCGGATGCGGGCAGCAATTGGTAACCAGTGAAGAGAGCGGAGGAGTGGTGTAGTGTGAGAGAACTTGGGGAGGTTGAAAACAAGTCGAGCTGCTGCGTTCTGAATGAGCTGCAGGGGCCGGATGGCACATGCAGGCAGGCCAATCAGGAGGGAGTTGCAGTAGTCTAGACGTGAGATGACTAGAGCCTGAACCAGAACCTGAGCCTCCTTCTGCGTTAGAAGGGGACGTATCCTTCTGATGTTATGCAGCATGTATCTACATGATCGGGTGGTTGCAGCGATGTTAGCAGTGAAGGAGAGTTGGTCGTCAAGTGTCACACCCAGGTTTTTAGCAGTCTGGGTGGGGACTACCACAGAGTTGTTAATTGTTATAGTCAGGTCCTGGTTAGGAGAGCCCTTCCCTGGAAGGAAAAGGAGCTCAGTCTTGGCAGCAGAAAGGTCCAGAAAGATGATGATGGAAGAGAGAGAGGCTGTTCTAGCGATGTGAAGCTGCTCAGTGACAGCAAGGAGGGCAGTTTCTGTTGAGTGACCAGCCTTGAAGCCAGACTGGTGGGGATCAAGAAGGTTGTTCTGGTGGAGATAGGTAGAGAGTTGATTATGAAGAACAGCCAGGGGAAAAGGTAAGACAGCCAGGGGAAAGGTAAGACAGCCAGGGGAAAGGTAAGCATCTGTCTGTCTGTCTCGGTCTCTGCTGTCCTTCAGCCAAAACATATCCAATCTTAAAACAGGTTTAAAGAGGTCAAACTAAGTCATCAATTCATATTCATGTCTTTAGATGAACTTTGTTTTCTGTTTCAGTTGAGTTTGTCTTCGTGGACCTGACCTCTCTGAAATCAGTGCGACAGTTTGCTCAGACTTTCCAGAACCGAGGGCTCCCCCTCCATGTTCTGGTTAACAACGGTACGCTGCACACACTCTCCCATGATATTGTTTTAACACTTTTCTCAATGTTTTTTGGCCCTCTCTTTCAAAAGTCGCTTTTTTTCAAAGCTTTTGATGATTTTCGTCGGGGAAATGACAAAGTTGAAGTTATTTTAAAACCCTCAAATCTTCACTCTGTAGAGCCAGAAGCTCCGCCCCTGAATGACCTCTCTAAAACGCTGTGTCGTTCTCTGGTGTAGCAGGAACCATGATGGTTCCTGAGGGGCAGACGGAGGACGGCTTTGAGATCCACTTTGCTTTGAACTACCTGGGTCACTTCCTGCTGACCAACCTGCTGCTGGACACGCTGAAGCACTCGGGCCGGCCGGACCGCTGCTCCCGGATCGTCAACATGTCCTCGGCCACGCACTACGCAGGAGAGATGCACATGGACGACCTAAACAGACAGTGCGGCTCTCTCACATGATGCATCATATCATTACATTTCATTACAAAAAAGTTAAACCATTCATCATTTATTACAAAATACGGAGAAATGTATTATACAATGTGGATGTTATTCTATAATGAAGTGAAACTGTATTACATTTTGACGTTTTATTACATAATGCAGTGTTACACACCTGGCAATAAATCTACATATACACACTTTTAACTTTGAAATCAGAAGTCTGAGTATATTTGACTCTGTGCAGGATCTGCTACAGTTCCCACGGCGCCTACGCCCAGAGCAAACTGGCTCTGGTCCTCTTCACCTACCACCTGCAGGAGCAGCTGACGGCCGGCGGCTTCCCGGTGACCGTTAGCGCTGTGGACCCCGGCATGGTGGACACGGCGCTCTACGACAACCTGTGGAGTATCGCGCAGGCGCTGAAGAAACCTGTGGCCAAGATCCTGTTCAGGGTAACGTCTTAGGCCGGCTACACACTGGCTGCGTGGCGTGAGCGTGTCAGCTGCGTGGCGTGTCCGTTTTTATTTGGGCTCCCATGTTAACAAGTTAGAGCTTACACTGCCACGCACGTATCACAAAAACGCGTGCATGCTAGAAATAGAACCAATGCCTATTTTTCACGCCACACGCAAGTGTGTTGAAAGCGTTACCAGGCAACATAGAATACAAAAAGATGTTTATATGTCATTTTGACACAAATGCATATTAATAAATTACATTTGAAAGTCTCAGGGTTTTGATATAAATGCAGATATATAAATGTAATAAAAAAAAATTGCACCTGTCAATACATAACAAAATATTCTGGAGCCTATTTTGCCATCAATACTGCCGACGTTGTCTTTGCTGTAATCAAA
Source organism: Perca schrenkii (assembly GCA_025617405.1). NCBI lineage: Eukaryota > Metazoa > Chordata > Actinopteri > Perciformes > Percidae > Perca > Perca schrenkii. The sequence goes on along the minus strand of CM046810.1, from coordinate 18,864,200 downwards.
TCAGTATATATTTATGTTTAACATGGTATTTCATTTTATCAATGGGAAACATACATGTGTACAGACAAGGCTAGCAGCAGCAGCACGTTTCTGGTGTGTAAAGACAGAAAAACCACGCACACGCCAGGCAGGCAGTGTATAGCCGGCCTTTTCTAAATCTGTTTTTGCCGCTGACAGACTCAGATTATTAATCTAAGTGTCTGACAACATTATGGAAAGGATCCCTACAGAGATAGACCTTTTTGTTAAAGAGTAACATGAAACCGCCCCGAAATCACCATCACTAAACCCACGAGACTCCATTTAGGTAAACAAACGGACGGTGAGCATCTATTAATGTTTCATTGCATTGTTTGTTTTGCTGCTGCTGTCTTGCTTAATACTGGACCAATTTCTTAAATTGTTGTTCCCACCAGTCCTTTAGACACCAAAGTAAAACTTAAAAAAAAAAAAGGGGGGACCTCAGATCCTACCCTGTGGAACTCCTCTTCTTTCACTCAAGTGAAATTGAACCTTTACTTTGTATTTCTGAACTTTTTTGCATCTTTTGCTAAGATTAACCCCCAAATTTATTTTTTGTTGCTTTTTCAAAGTTGTTTTTAGTTTTGGAACTAAAACTCCTCTCGTTTCCTTTGTAGACTCCAGCCGAGGGAGCGTCCATATCGGTGTATGCTGCAGCTGCCTCTGAGATGGAGGGGGTGGGGGGCTGTTACCTCTACAACGGCCACAGGAAGCAGTCCTCTGACACTTCCTACGACTCAGAGCTGCAAGCCGAGCTGTGGAAGAAGAGCTGCAAGCTGGTGGGCCTTCAGAAGGCCTGACTCCTCCTATACTCAGTCGGATGAACTGTACACACGACCGGGCCAATCAGCGTTGGTTTTGAGGCGGGTTAGGTGGTGATAGACAGATGCTTCATCCAATCAGCTAACCAGTATTTTCACCCCTTTCCAAAAGTTCTCCAACGGAAAGTTCCCAGATGGATATGCCAAGCAAATGCGAAGCGATCCATCAGGCGGAGTCCGGTTACCTATTCTCAGCTTGAAATAAAAGAAAATATCTGAGATCTTAAATGTGCAACTGCAACAAGGCAGAAAAAACTGTTTTTACAAACTGCAGGGGGACATTGTAAAGTTTCACAACACTGATACACGATAAACCTTTTACGGTAGCTTTCCTACCAATCTGTTATGATCACACATATTTTAGCCAGCAATGCAGTTTACAATTCCAAAGTTTTTTACATTTGTCCCTTGTACAAAGTTGCATAACTGAATAAGCATGTATAGTGCTGGCTGAGAGGGAGCAGCATGAGGCTATTAAAACAAAGGTGGAACGTTAAAATATACTGGCTTTTTTTCACCAAATCCATGGATTTAAAAAAAAAAGTCAGAATATTTTGCAAAAAAGACTTGCACTATTTTGAGAAAAACCTTGAATACTTAAAGAACAAAAGTCGTAATATTTTGAGAAAAATAGCCGAAATATCGTTCTTTTAGTGCATGACAAAAAGGTGGAACATTAAATCCATGGATTCGGACATGTGGATTTCGTACCTCGTTCTTCCAGTCCATGGCAATCCAGAGGGAACTTACTCTGCTAAAACTGATCCCAGACAAAGACACCAAACACTAACTCTCTACCTCAGTCAGCGAGAGCAAACTGGTCCATCTCTACGGGTTTCTTCACCCAGGTGCCCAGCCCGGCTGTGTGGAAAGCTCTGAAGAGAGTCTGCTTGGCGCTGTGGTACTCTGCCGCTGACGCCTTGGCCTCCTGGTAGCTGCCAGGTCGCACTGTTCGGATCCGCAGGCTGGACGACAGCTACGGGACACAAAGGGGTCTCACAAGACTTAGGTCTGGGGGCGACAACTTTCAATCTGAATCAGAAAAAGGGTTTATTGCCACAGTAAGGCTACATCTCCACCGCTACGTTTTGGTTTAATAAGGAATATCTTCTGCTACGTTTCCCCCTCTCATTCCCCCTGCTCTGGCGTGTTCGCCTCTCATTCCCCCCTGCTCTGGTGTCTCCCCCTCTCATTCCCCCCTGCTCTGGTGTCTCCCCCTCTCATTCCCCCCTGCCCCCCCCTGCTCTGGTGTCTCCCCCCTCTCATTCCCCCCTGCTCTGGTGTTTCCCCCTCTCCTTCCCCCTGCTATGGTGTCTCCCCCCTCTCATTCCCCCCTGCTCTGGTGTCTCCCCCCTCTCATTCCCCCCTGCTCTGGTGTTTCCCCCCTCTCATTCCCCCCTGCTCTGGTGTTTCCCCCCTCTCATTCCCCCCTGCTCTGGTGTTTCCCCCCTCTCATTCCCCCTGCTCTGATGTCTCCCCCCTCTCATTCCCCCTGCTCTGGTGTTTCCCCCTCTCCTTCCCCCCTGCTATGGTGTCTCCCCACTCTCATTCCCCCTGCTCTGGTGTCTCCCCCCTCTCATTCCCCCCTGCTCTGGTGTTTCCCCCCTCTCATTCCCCCCTGCTATGGTGTCTCCCCACTCGCATTCCCCCTGCTCTGGTGTCTCCCCCCTCTCATTCACCCTGCTCTGGTGTTTCCCCCTCTCATTCCCCCTGCTATGGTGTCTCCCCCACTCTCATTCCCCCCTGCTATGGTGTCTCCCCCCTCTCATTCCCCCCTGCTCTGGTGTTTCCCCCTCTCATTCCCCCCTGCTATGGTGTCTCCCCCACTCCCATTCCCCCTGCTCTGGTGTCTCCCCCCTCTCATTCCCCCTGCTCTGGTGTTTCACCCTCTCATTCCCCCCTGCTATGGTGTCTCCCCACTCTCATTCCCCCTGCTCTGGTGTCTCCCCCCTCTCATTCACCCTGCTCTGGCATTTCCCCCTTTAAACAGAGATTAGTTCTTCTACTGGAGATAAAAACACTTAAAAACCAAAACACAGCTGTGTAAATGTAGTCTGAGTTACACCTACATGGAATCTGTGATTGGTGGATACACACACAAACATATTAAACATAAATAAGAAATAAACAATACAGAAACAACAACAAACATATTTGGGAACAAACAATGAAATGACTTGTAATGTTTACTTATTATTAGTAACGTATGATACTTTATCATAGGCGTAGCGTAACATATAATATCTTTATACATGTAGATAGATGGTTAATACTTTTCTACAAAAAAACAGAACATTTTGAGAAAAAAAAAGTCTGAATATTCTGAGCAAAAAAAAAAAAAGCAGTCTTTGAGTTCTATTTGAAGCCAGACCAGTGTCAGCTGTGCAGTTTGTCAGCGGTGCGGTATGCCGAGTGTCAGCAGGGTTACCTTGCAGTGGAGGCGCATCCAGCGGCTGAACAGAGCGTGTTTGCAGAGCCGCGAGGGTCGGCCCAGATCATCTTTCCCCGTGGTGGCATTGATCACCTCCAGGCCTGGGTCTCCCAGCGCCCAGTTCATGCTGATGTTAGGAGCTTTTCCTGGCTGACGAGCCTCCGCGTTCGTGATTCCTGTAGGCCAGCGGTGGAAGAGCTATTCAGACCCTTTACTGCAGTAAAAGTACCAATAGCACAATGTAAAACACTTTCACAAAACGGTCAAAAAAATTGCATAAAGGGTGTCAAACAAAGCATCAAAAGCATATAAAAACAATCAAAAAAACATTAAAAAACCCTTGAAGGCGTCAATAAGGTGTAGCAGCAGGAGGATCTTTAAGATTTATTTAGGGGGAAAAACTGCTTACAACCAGTTGTGGAAGTATTCAGATCCTTTACTTCAGTAAAAGTACCAATACCACACTGTAAAAAAAAAAAATGTTTAAAAAAACAGAAACAAAATAGCATCAAAAGTATATTTATGAAGTCAGAATATTTTGAGCTAGTCTGGTGGAGTTTGGTGATGGGGATTTCGGGGCTGTTTCATGTTAAACTAAAGGATCTTACTCTTTAACGAAAAGGTCTATCTCTGTAGGGATCCATCCCATAATGTTGTCACACACTTAGAATAATAATCTGAGTCTGTGAGTGTTTCTCACCGCTGAGCAGCGGTCTGTTGAGGCTGAAGGACTGCGGCAGGTCCTGGATCTGGGTGATCCTGTGGTACATGGCTCTGGAGCAGTGGTCTGCGTGGTACAGGCTGCCCAGGATGATGCTGGAGAAGTAGACGGCCTCGGTGAAGTAGCTCATCAGAGAGCCCTGCAGTCCAACCACGTTCCACCTGAAGGGGGGGTAGAACCAATCACATTTTATTTCATCAGGGGAATACCTATCCTGTTTGTCATAGGGGCAGAGTTTCTTCACATAAACGGTATTAAAAAAAAAAAAAGTAAAAAAAGTAAAAAGCGACAAAAGATTTTCAAAGCGTTTTCGACTGGCTTGCAGCCCGTACAGATAGACCTGCCCACGGGGGAAACTCCCGGTTCTCCCGGTGGCCAGTCCATGCCACATAACCAATTTTCTAAAGTGTCAACAAACAAACATGTCAAAAAGTGTCAACAAAACATATAAAAAAAGAAGGTTAGGGTTAGGGATGTTATCTATCATGTTTTTCCCAAATGATGATCAGATTTTTAGTTATTTTGTTATTAAATATCTTGAAAAATTGTCTGCCTGTCTGTCTATCAACATACATACATCTCTTTATCACATCTGATTTCCTGGCTTTGTAGTTCCTTAATATTTAAGTCTCTGTGTTTGTAGAGACGTATTCTTACAAATGGAGACATTTTCCTCCTATATCTCCATTTCTAAAGCTATACATTTGTCCAACAAATGCATACAAGTGAATAAAACACACTTTTTGAAACCATAACCAGAGCCAGACGGTTGTCACTTTTTTCAAAGTTTTTAATGCTTTTTGGCTATTTGGCTACCCCCAATGTTTACAATGTCTGGCTCCGCCCTGGCAGGAAGTGCTCATGTTGTGTCGCTTGGTGTGAACAGGAAGTAAAACAATCACAAACCTGGCTATCTTGTCACTGCAGGACATGGTGAGCAGCCTCTCGCCCTGGAGAACCCCGTCCCACGTCTGAATGGTGTTACTGGAGCGGACTGGGATGGTTCCTTCCCCAGACTCGATCTTAGTGCGCAGCTGCCCGCGGGCCTTTCTGTTTGGGTGTCTATCGCCCTGATCTGACACAGCAATCACTCAATGTTTTATTAATAATAATAATAATAATATCCATAATAATACATTTAATTCATGGGCGACTTTCTTGATACACGTTACATGAACAAATAGTAAAAGATAAAACGGATGCACAACAAAGACTACACAGAATTACAAAGCAATGAACAACAGACAAATCCCATGAAATGATACGGAGTATGCCAGTTTGAAGAGGTAGGTTTTTAGATAGGATTCAAATATGTGGAGAAAGTCAGTGTCACAGATGGAGTGAGTTTAGCATGTATGTGTTGTTGTTTTTTAACCCTAACCCTCTGCAATATGTATGAATAAAAGACAATCCCCTGTTCAGTAGAGCCAGCTGTGCCGAAATCAAGTTACATTTTCATTTTTATTTCTCTGCTGTGTAGGCAGGTTCATGGGGAATCTCAACAGACTCTGTACTCAACAGGCTGTAAAAGTGTTATTCTCCCTTCTGACCACTAGAGGCTGCTCTCGGTCCTTTCTTAGAATCAGAATCAGAATCAGAAAGGGTTTTATTGCCAAGTACGTTTTTTGACACATACAAGGAATTTGTTTTGGTGTTGTTGGTGCACATCACACATTCTCTAAATGTAATATTAAACAATATAAGTATAGGTATAAACAATATAAGTATATGTACACAGTATGTATTAAATTAAAAATAATGATAGAAATAAAATAAAATAGATAAATAAAGAGCAAAGAGCATTAGAGCAGAGAGAACAGTGGCATGAAGAGCCAGGTGGAGAGTCAGGGTGGTTTCCGGGCCTTGTTAATAAGGCTAGTGGCGGAGGGGAAAAAAGCTGTTCATGTGGCGTGAGGTTTTGGTCCTGATGGACCTCAGCCTCCTGACAGATGGGAGGGAGATCAAAGAGTTTGTGTCCGGGGTGGGAGGGGTCAGCCACAATCTTTCCAGCACGCTTCAGAGTCCTGGTGGCGTAAAGGTCCTGGAGCGGCGGCAGATTGCAGCCAATCACCTTCTCAGCTGACCGAATGACACGCTGCAGTCTGCCCTTGTCCTTGGCAGTGGCAGCAGCGTACCAGATGGTGATGGAGGATGTGAGGATGGACTCAATGATGGCTGTGTAGAAGTGCACCATCATTGTCTTTGGCAGGTTGAATTTCTTCAGCTGCCGCAGGAAGTACATCCTCTGTTGTGCTTTCTTGACGAGGGAGCTGATGTTCAGCTCCCACTTGAGTTCTTGGGAGATGGTAGTTCCCAGGAAGCGGAAAGACTCCACAGTGTCAATTGTGGAGCCACAGAGGGTGATGGGGGCAGGTGGGGCTGGGTTCTTCCTGAAGTCCACAACCATCTCCACTGTCTTTAGAGCGTTGAGATCTAAATTGTTTTGGTTGCACCACTTCACCAGGTGGTCAGCCTCCGACCTGTAGGCGGACTCGTCTCCATCAGAGATGAGTCCGATGAGGGAGGTGTCGTCCGCGAACTTCAGAAGCTTGACGGACTGATGACTGGAGGTGCAGTTGTTGGTGTAGAGGGAGAAGAGCAGAGGCGAAAGAACACAGCCCTGAGGGGATCCGGTGCTGATGGTCTGTGAGTTGGAGACGTGTTTCCCCAGCTTGACATGCTGCTTCCTGTCAGACAGGAAGTCAGTGATCCACCTGCAGGTGGAGTCAGGCACACCAAGCTGGGAGAGCTTCTCCTGGAGCAGAGCCGGGATGATGGTGTTGAAGGCAGAGCTGAAGTCCAAAAGCAGGATCCTGGCGTAGGTTCCTGCAGTGTCCAGGTGCCGGAGGATGTAGTGGAGGGCCAGGTTGACTGCATCAACTACAGACCTATTGGCTCTGTAGGCAAACTGCAGGGGGTCCAGGAGGGTGTCGGTAATGGCTTTGAGGTGTGAAAGCACAAGGCGCTCAAAGAACTTCATAACCACAGAGGTCAGGGCGACAGACTAAACCCATTACCACATATTCTCCATCAAAGGTGAAGCTTGTCAGGGTATTGAAAAATAACTTGAATCATTTTACAAGAGAAGAGAAGCATTACTGTGGCTTACAGGAGAAACTAATACCCGCAAGACTACTTAGTGAAAGCAAAAAATGAAACCACGAGGACAGAGGGACATTTTCTAAACACCAGACCTGGGGTCCATTCTTCGTACGTTGCTTAAAACATCCGAGATCAAATGACACATCCTAGATGATATCATCGTGCTAATCATGATCTGGCTAATTAGGTTCTTCGAACACACCTGCTGTTGATGATTAGTATAGCTGGATTGAGTTAGTGAGATGATTGCGCGTTCATGCGCTTGTTTAAAAGGGGAGATGTATCGATAGGAGAAACATTGATCAGCAACGCTACTATTGGCTGCTCAACATGGCCAAAGAGCGCGCTCAGTTTTTCAACGCAGCAGAACAAGAACTATTACTGGAAGGGTATGCTGAGTTTGAAACAATAATTAAAACGCCAGGGAACACCTCAAAGTCTGCAAAAGCAGTACAGTCATTCCAACAGATAAATACTGAGTCAATTGCTTTGACTTGTGAAGGTGAAAACTGCATAACTTAATGTAGTAATGTTTTGCAATATGTTATTGATCATATTTTTTCCTAGTGTAGTTTATTGTAATGCCATTGTGTTCTCTTTTCCGACGAGTCAAACTTTTAACGTGTGGCTCCAACAAGTTGATAATGTAGATGAGACCCTCCCAAAAAAAAAACGATATCTCTCAATCAGTAGATTATCGCGCTGCGCTAAAGGATCCTGTCGATCTCGCAAAACGCGATTGCTTTAAAAAGCTCTTTGAATTATTCTAACACCTTCAGCAACAGGTTCCTGACGTAAAAACGGACAAGACATGGCTGCGACAGACTTCCCAAATCACCTCCGTTTATATAACCGGGATCTAATCGTGTTGACATGAAATAAGCCTGCTCGCGAGCAGGTTTAAGATTGCGAACCTGTTGCTATGACAGCAAGTCCAGGATGAGCGTCGAAGAACTAAACAATCCAAGATCATGCCAAATCGCCAACAATCAAATCCAGCTAAGTGAGTTAGCGACGTACGAAGAATGGGCCCCTGGTTGCACAATAAATATAACAAAAATGTGTTTAGGACAAAACACCACAAGAATCCAGCTTCCAGCAATTGGTCCAGGGGAACTTTAAAAAAAAGTTTTTGTCACTTTATTTTACATTTTTGACACTTAAGCGACATTCCCCTGAACAGGAAGCAGGGAGTCTGGTTTATTTACACTGTGGAACAGAAAGGCAGCTGTATTCTCCACCCACTCACCCTCCATGGCGGCTTCATGTGGAGAGAAGATGCGGGCGTCTCCGCAGGGCGATGTGCTGATGTAAAGGTGGAACTGAACGTTTTCCTTCAGTCTAAAACCTCGTCTGTGTTCACACTGGCTGAAGATGGACTTCTGCTGCTCCTCTTCCTGGTCACTGGAGACACAAGTGCGAAAATCAGTTGTTTTTTTTCGGAGCTTTGGCGAATGCTACAGAAGGTTTGTGATTGACTGGTAGCCTTTAAACTATAGATCAATAATTCTGCAGAAAGAATCACAAAGTTAAAAGGAAACCGATGCACCTGAGGAAATGCTCCAGCTGCGAGTACAGGAACCGGACGAGCGAGCGGCGAGCCAAAACCTCAGCGTGGCAGTCGTTGAGGGCCAAACCTCGGTCGCTCATGTATTCCCCGTTGATGCACTTTGTTCCCGTGGTAACGCAGATCACCTGAGCCTCTTTCACATCCGCGCCTGTAAAGAAAAGATAAAAGTCTAAAGATCTGGTGTCATGAAATGGCACACGTCAAAAAAACTAATTTAGAATAAAGCCAAAAAAATGTCAAAAATGCGAAACAATCACCCGTTGTCATGACGACACCAGCCAGAACTTTCCGTTGAGCGTGTGGAGCCTTGAAGTCCTCGGTGAGTTCGCTGAACTTTTCGACGACCAGGCGAGAGACGGAGTCTGCCAGGACCTGGGGGGGGGCAGGCAAACCAAAGAAAAGATTACACAATAAATGTAATAACCTGAGGGAACAAACGGTACAAATGATCACAGATGAAACAGAATGACATAAAATAAAGAAAGTAAACCACAGGGGCAGAGCCAGACTTCTTTCAAATTCATCGAGAAAAGGACAAAAACTTGGTGAAAAATGTCTAAAAAAAAAAGAAATCAAAAGCTTAGAAAAAAGCAACAAAAACATATGTAAAATTTGTCAAAACAAGCGACGCATACAAAAACTTTGGACTCAAGACTTTTAATTTGATCGTATCTTTTTACGAGACAAGACAAAACCGGTAAAGTAGGCAACAAAATATTGGGGCTCTCAATGGTCTCAATACCTTTGTCCATGCTCACCTGTGGCAGGTGAAGCTGCAGTCCTTCTCTGGGTATCGGCTGTCTGGACGGAGCCTGATCCAGCTGCATGTTAAACAGAGAAAACAGAGCGGCCTGTGCAGCCCGGACCTTGGCCAGCCTTTTGTTCCGCCCTGAACCCTGGAAGTTCTGCGCATCTACGGTCACGGACATGACAAAGTTCTTGCCGTGGCTCACCCCGATCTCTGACACAAAGTCATACTTTAGGCCCGGCCGCAACTCATTCAGGATCATGACAGGGTTCTTGCTGCTTGTTGGTGACATGAAGGCGGATGGGGATGGGGGTAAGGGTGCCCCGATAGGGTGTGGGGGTAAGGATGCACCCATAGGGTGTGGGGGTAAGCGTGCACCCATAGGGTGTTGGGGTATAGGTGGGATAGGGGAGGGTAGCAATGGGTACTTGATTCCGAAAGAGTTGTTGGATGCAAGGTCAAACGGGTTATCTACGGGACTGGATGTCTCAAAGGCGTTGAAGAGCATGTGAGGAAAGTCCGCCTGGTCCGAGGTGAAGTCTGTGTGACCAGACCGAGACCGGCCCATGGCCATGTGCGCTCGGATGCGTTGGGGGAACTGCACGAAGGAGCGCAGGGCCTTCTCCGCTGCGTTCAGCTTGGCCTTCTTCTTCGTAGGACCAGAACCCTCGAAGAGCAGCCCGTTGACCTCTACGGTCATCGCGAAGACGGGCGCATGGACCGGCCCGGTCTGAGAGAGCAGTTTGTACTGCAGCCCTTGCTTGAGCTCATTTAGCTGCATTAGGGCATTCTTAGGCAGAATGGGCCCAGTGACTTTCTTACGCTTCTTGGGCCTGTACTTGGAATGGGTATGCCCATTATTGCCCTCCTCTAAGGGACGTTTCCTTTTCTTTCCACCCCCAGCACTCCCATTGGGGAGCTGAGTAGCGTCAGCTGCAACCCCCTCTTTGGAGAAGAGGTTGTCCGAGTTCCGGTTTTCCTTAACATCTGTGCGCCGTGAACCTGCAGTGCCCAGAAAGAGTAACGCACAATGCCTTCGTTGCAGGATCTTGTAAATGTAAAATTTAGACCTTCCTTTAGAGATTCTCTCTTTGCAACTGAACAAGTGATGTGTGTTCCTTAATCAATACTTCTGTAGGGACATAAAAAAAATATATAGTGGCAGTAAAGTGTATTCTAAACATTCACTGATTTATGACGAACAAATATGATACAAATTCAGGACTAATCTGCACTAGGAAAATCATTTAAATCTTATATTTCAGCAATGATAACTGTCAACATTTAATACTCCCCTGACCAAAGTAAAATCTTAACTTTAACCATTTGTTGTAGTGCTCAAATTTAGCAAATTAGAAAACAAAATACAAACAGCTCTTTTAAAATGCATTTCTTAAGTGTCCTTTTCCAGACGATCTTCTGTGTTTTGGGAACACATATCACCAGTTAACAAAGCTGATGGAACTGAATTTAAATTTCCATTTACAACATCCTCCAGCAAAAGCGTAATAAGTTACTCCTTTCGGTGCTCAAGACAGAAAACAATCCTATAAAATGAATATTTAGTTAAGAAGGGTTGTGGGGGAAAATGGGGGTTCAAACAAGGGTGTCAACCTTTCCCAAAATAATTCTGTACCCCAACTCAGCCTGAAGAAAAATACCAGAGAAATAATATACACTTTTAGCATTTAATTGGTTACATATGGCAACTTTAGACAGTATGTACGAGTACGTAATTCATGTGACAACTGTAGGGATGGGTTTCAATATCCGGTTCCATTTTGGATCTGACTTGAAGATGAATTCCTTATAGAATCTTTCATTCACAGTCTCTCTTTGAGTGTCTTTGACTTTTTTCTGACACTACAGGCATCTGGAAAAAAAACTGGTGGCATGTAAAAGCACTCTAATCAATACTGACTGACTGACAATAGCAGCCCGCCTTAACTTAAACATTCCAAAGTGTGGATACACTTCACCAGAGTCAACCAAACTCCTGTGAAATGCAGAATATGGTGAGGGGAACAACAAGTCCCTGTTTAAATATTGATCTCCTGTTCATCATGTTAAAGAGCTGAGGCAATAACAACATTTATTTTTGTATGGCCAAAACCCCCACTATTGCTGCTTTGTTCCTGTTGTCACAGATACCAGAAAAACAACAACCACGTTGTATGTGGATTAATAATACCATTCGGTAAAGCTCACAGCTAAGCCTTCTCTGGGAACTCATGTGACATCTTTCTTGCAGCACTACTTGAGGGTCAGATTTTGCTGTAATTTAATTTTGAATAAATGGATCAAAAGGAATTTAAAGAAAATCTGAATTCATGCCCGGTTTGGATCGATCAGGGCTTTGAAGAAGAATCTCAGCGCTGATAGGCTTTTGCAACACAGTGTCACATGAATGACACACAATTTGAATGGCCGGCCTGGAATAAACTTGTTAGGAAAATGTTTACTGAGGTAATAAATCCAGTGAGAAGAAGGCTCATAGCGCGTAGAGTTGCCCCCTGCTTTAAGGAGCTTTAGCAATAGAAGTCGCTGCTTGGGTTAAGAAACCCAGAGTCGACACCCCAGTGGTTTCGGAACTGGACTCCATGTAAATAATAGAGTACTTTTAGCGTGTAGAGAGCCAGCATATTTCCACCAGACTCCATGTAAATAATCTGGATTTTTAGCGTGTATAGAGCCAGCATATCTCCACCAGACTTCATGTAAATAATCTGGACTTTTAGCGTGTATAGAGCCAGCATATCTCCACCAGACTCCATGTAAATAATCAGGACTTTTAGCGTGTATAGAGCCAGCATATCTCCACCAGACTCCATGTAAATAATCTGGACTTTTAGCGTGTATAGAGCCAGCATATCTCCACCAGACTCCATGTAAATAATCAGGACTTTTAGCGTGTATAGAGCCAGCATATCTCCACCAGACTCCATGTAAATAATCAGGACTTTTAGCGTGTATAGAGCCAGCATATCTCCACATGTAAATGGGTGAATTAAGGGTTTATTTCAACCAAACCAGAGTGTTGATTGTTGGAACAGTGGAAAGATGAACCAAGATGGCTTTTGATAGTTTTATGTTGTTTCTGTCCACTTTGAATGAAGTGTGTTTTATGCTGATAAAAGTACTGATTATTTACATGGAGTCTGGTGGGTTTAGCTATAGCAATTGTGCTGACGTTTTATATGTTTAAAAAAAGGATCTTCCTCTTTAACTAAAAAGGTCCATCTCTGTAGGTATCCTTTCCATACTGTTGTCAGACACTTAGAATAATAATTTGAGTCTGTCAGCGGCAAAAAAAAAGCACTTTAAGTGGAAGCTAACTGACAGTAAACATTTGTCCTACAGGTTACATTGCAGCTTGTTTCGCTGACTGCCGACTCTAGCCATCTTGTCAAAGACAAAAAACATGGGAAAATAGGGTCCTGGTTGAAAAATAAAAACAAAGTTACCCTTTAAACACTTTATTTGTGTTAACACAGCAGTAATCCTGTCCCTGTTCTATGTTAGCCAAAATCAAACCAGTTGGGAAAACATGGATTATGTCTGACAGTGTAGGGAGAGAGTTGGTTGCAGTTGCTTAAGGTTGTTCAAGGGCTTTTTGGTAAAATTAAAACAGCAAGTCATACAGGAAATATGAAATATCAGATGCCAGGTAACACTTTTAGTTCTGAAATTACAATGGGACACATTTAGACTCTTAGATGGTTGACTTTCTAGCCTGATGGATTCACTTTTCAATCAAATAAAGCAATGTCTGTTTCTGCTTTGTGTTTTTTGCTTGCTGAGCTGCAGCGCTCGCTCTTTCAGTAACAAGAACAATGTTTCTTCCCTCTTCCCCAGCAGACCTATAATCTTTCCCCCCTCTTGTTGCTCAGGGCATTATCGTTCTTTTTTGTTTTTCATGTTTGAGTTCTTTCCCCCTTTTGCATGCTTGTTATTTACTTTGCCTACATTTGTCAACTGGCGGTGACTGAAAGCTAAACTCTGTTTGGGCACTGTGCTCTAGTTAAGGAGGAAGAGATGCACATTTCATATTGGAATCATAAAGGTAAACTTAGAGTTGGTTAGGGATGGCCTTCTATTTCTATTTATCAAAACAAAATCCACTTTGGAATCTTTTCGTCTCCCTTATCGAATCTTTTCAGGTAGTGTTTCACATAATGGGGGGAATGAAGATGATTTGCTGTTTGGTGATGGGGATTTCTGGGCTGTTTCATGTTAAACTAAAAGGATCTTACTCTTTAACTAAAAGGTCTATCTCTGTAGGGATCCATCCCATAATGTTGTCAGACACTTAGAATAATAATCTGAGTCTGTCAGCGGCAACAACAGAACTTTTAGTGGACAAATGACGATGCACATTTGTCCTAAAGGATTATTATATTGCAGCCCGGTTCACGGCTGCCGATCACAGCGCTGTCGCTAAATACTGGACTAATTGTAAAGACTGTTTTTCCAATCAGTCACTAAGACACAAAAACATAGGAAAATAGTGTCCAAGTCTGGAAAAACAGAAGTTACGCCTCATCAGTTAGCGTTGGGGCAAAGAATCGGCAGGCCGATTCACAATGCTAAGTGACTACCTGCTTCACGTCTTCAAGCTCACAGACTCCGTTCAGCCTATCTGACAAACTTAAAATAGAGTCTCGTCTCAGCTGGATCGTATCAGTTTTGCAAATAAATAGCCAGTTTATCAAACCGCGCAACCTTCTGCCATCCCTGTGAAGCGGCTTTCAAAAGCAAAAACAGGCACACGAATAGTGTCAGATGAAAGTAAGGCTTTGCCCTGCATATTAACATCCCTTAGATGCCACATCCATCTTTTCCATAAAATCCTATTGAGGCAGGTTGTTTTAGGGCTGAAACAGACCTACATTCCAAATCCAGAGATGGCTCTCAAGGGGCTTTAGGGAGCTTTTCTGTTAAGGGCAAGGGGGACAAGCTTAGAGTTTGTCATCAAAATGGACTGACATCTCACAGTAGAAACCCCCTGACCCTGGGATTATGCTCTGATCTGCACCCTGAGCCGGCCAAAAGGAATGGGATGGTGGGGACAGTGATACAATGCACCAGGACTCTGGATTTCCTTTACCTAAATGCAAGGGCGTAACTTTGGGTTCAACGTTGGGAGGGGTGAGATCTCTACTTTCGAGCAAAATTGAAATTTTGAACATCAAACATTTTTCTGCAACAATTTATATTGCAAATGTCTTTATTTATGTAAAAGGAAATTATACTAGGTTTTAGGGTGATTGCACTGGCCAGTTTTGATTATTGGGGGAGTTGCAACCCCCCCCACCCCCTTCATTAATTCCCAATATTTGTTCCAAATGTAACACTATTCATTGTTTAAAAAGGTGGATATTGTTAATTAATTCATTAAACTGAACTGTCAATATGTAGGATGGTTTTGGTCAGAAATCCTACTACTACTACTACTACTACTACTACTAACACCCTTTTACAACTTGGAGTGAAGCTAAATGTTTTAAACCTTTATCCATTAACTTTACTTTTAGCCATTTAACTCTCAACTGCTTAGTCAGTACTTCAGCCTAAATATTTCAACGGTTTAAGACAGTACTTTTAGCTAAATATTTCCTCTTTTTAGTCAGTACTTTTAGGCTAAATATTATTAGATAGTTATTAAGCTATTTCAACTGTTCTAACTAGTTTTTACTCTTACATAACGGCAACATTTAGTGTTGAGTTGTTGACAGCTGACTTCATGTTAATATGTGGATACATTCTTCCAATCAAATCATAATTTTTTTTAATTTTCTTTTTTTATTATTAGTTGAGCTACTACAATCTTCCCACCCCTGGCAACTGCAGAAGTAAACCCTTGGGTACTTGTACACTGGTTGGTAATCAGTGCCATACCCAACCCACGTCTCAGTAGAATTCTAAGGCCGGTTACACACTGCACGCGTCTCGCGAGCGTGGCGTTTCTGTTGCGTGTCAGCTGCGTGGATTTTTCTGTGTCCTCTACACCAGAAGCGTGTCTGACGCGGCGCTGCTCCTGCTGCTAGGTAACAGGGAGGGCTGATCTCGGGACATAGTGCCGACAGATTCAAACTCTGATAAATGGGTAAGTGGGCTGTCTGTTTAGAACAACTTAGTGTAGCTGTAAAGAGCCGATATAGCCTATCTGATGTTGGACCATCACTCAGAACACACACTACGTTGTTATCGTAGCCTATCCTATCATTTATATAGAGCCTTCTGATTTGATTAAAGCAAGACAACATCGGCAGTATTGACTGCAAAATATGTTACAGAATATTTCGTTCTATATGACCAGTGCAATATTTGAAAATCTTTTCCCTGAAATTTTGTATTACATTTATATCTACATAGATGTCAAAACCTAGACTTTAAAACATCAAGCTGTCATTTATTAATATACATTTGTGTCTAAATGACATATAAACATATTTTCCCATTCTATTTTGCCTGGAAACGCTTCCAACACGCTCGCGTCTCGCGTGAAAAATAGGCGTTGGTTCTGTTTCTAGCAGGCACGCGTCTCAGGCGCGTCTTGAGCCGCGCATCTCACGCCAGCAGTGTGTAAGCTCTAACCTGTTACCATGGGAGCCCAAATGTAAACGGACACGCCACGCTCGCGTGACGCGTGCAGTGTGTAACCGGCCTAAGGTATAGAAAAACTGAAAAAGTTTTTGGATCAGAATGTCTTGTTGAAATATGGACTAATTGACTCACTCATGCTTTTAACTTCGTCCCTGTCTATGGTGAGGAGCCTCCGCTGGTTTGGAGGTAGCTGATCTCCCACTCGACCTGGAGGAAACACACAAAGTTCTAAAGTTCAGTCACAGAAACCTTTAGTGGATGAGCCAAACAAACAGAGCTACATCACGTTCTGCCTCACATGCTTTTTTTCTAAACGTTAGCTTGATAGCTCGGAGGTTGTTCTTGCAAGAGGCTTCGCCGGATGTCAGGGTTATCGTGGCAATGTACTTCCATTGATCCAGACTACTCTAAAGCCAATAACAATGTTCAGAATGTCTCATTGGCTGGTATCCTCAGTGTAGTCCACTTACATGTTAAGACAGAACCATTCCGACCAAAATTTGTTATCTTTTAACTAACTCTGGCAACAATTTATGGTGAGGAAACCCTTCAAAGGTCTCCAGCCCTGAATGTTTTCTCCAAAGCCCCCGAATCATTGATGGTTTTAAAATAACTTTAACTTTGTGAACTAACCAACTAAAAACCTCAACGATTATCAGGGCTTTGGAGAAAACATTCGGGGCTGAAGCCCCAGAAGCTCGCCCTTGTTTCCATAAAGAAATGACATTGAGACATATAGAGGAGTCCTCTCAGTGTACGAGGATATGGAACATTGAGCAGTAACCCAAAACGCCATCCACACATTGAAAAGAAAATGAGATTGTGGAGGATAAACAGCCGGCAGGAATGGAGAGTGGCATGTGCGTTAAAGGAATCCGTGGCCTGCCATCCACGTCGCATGGAGAATTAGTTTATCAGACGAGCAAACAAAAAGAAATAAATAAAAATCTATTTACCGCTGCCGACTGCCACGCTCCGACACACTTCTGCCTCCCATCATGCATCACAGCACATCGACGACAACGACACACTCACATACTGAGTAGGCAAGACTCTTCAAGTTTAGCAGCAGGCAGGGGCGGAGCCAGACGATGTAAGCATTGGGGGGCGGAGCCAGATGGTGTAAACATTGGGGGGTGGAGCCAGACGATATAAGCATTGGGGGCTCATCTCTTTTTTTTATTGCTTCTTTTGACATCTTTGTCGCTTTTGTCCAAAAAGACGCAAAACAATCACACAGAATCTTTGTGGCGAAAGGAAAAAAAAGATAACAAAGAAAAACAATCACAAAGATGCAACATGACGAAAAATAAAAGCACAACAACCGCAAAACAGCAACTTGAGACCCTTGAAACTGAGTGCTCCTTTGTGGACTGAAATGTTTTTTTTTCATGTTTGAATGTATCAAATATGCATTAATGTGCAGCACATCCTTCATGGATGGATTCAATGATTAATAAACATCCTTTAACAACACATTCTCACTCCCAGTGCTTGCTCAGGTTTCTTTAGCATTTGTTATTGATGCAGAAAGTCTCCTTTAGCGTCATATTGAGATGCTCTGCAGCGCGAGAACGGGACAGTTAGGTTTAGGAAAGGATGGTGGGGGGGGGGGGGGGGGGGCAGTTATAAAATGTATGTTTCAGTGACATGTGGGACAAGAATGGGACATGAACCCTGGTCTCCTGGGGGAAAGTCCTGAGTTGTTAGACCCATCCACCTCCCCAACCAAACTCCTTACGAGGACTTTAGGTCGTTCATACTACTCTCTACCGTTGTCTTTCTTAATACTAGGTCATCTTACAGAGCTGCTGCTCTGCCCGATACGTCGCGTACAGATGCCAGGGGGGGATTTTAAAAGCCACTGACCAAGCAGCAGTATTTTACCATTTGGGAGTGAGAACGGGTTGCCTTTAATCTCAGCCTACACAAACTGGTTCTATGCTATTGTATGTGAGCTTATAGAGTTGGATTGCAGCTGTGAATGCTGACAGCCTCAGGACTCTCTGCTGTCTATTTTGTGAAACTTTGCCAGTTCACACCCCCCCCCCCAAACCCCTCCGGTTCGCCTGGCACACTCATTTTTCATTTAACACCGTCACAGCTAGCCGTGGCCTGCTGGGCCTGAACACTGCTGCTGACTGCATGCTGAGGAACCAGTAGAGCAGTACATCTCCTTACACTGGCCATTTAAATGGGAAAGAAAGGTTTTACAGCTTAGATTTTCCAAAATTCCTGCTTAACTGAGAAGTCTATGGGCTATAGTGTTATTTTCTCTGGTAGTCCAACAAACTAACAATCCAACGAACAAAATGAGCTCCTCTAGCCAGAGATCTGAGGTGACAGGCTGATGTTATTTCTCAGAAGGTCGGTCTGACAAAGTCGCTGACCCTCCTCCACCTCATTCTCTCGGAGTCAGCGGCCTCGCCGCGCACAACAGACGCCGATCACCGCTCCCTTCACCCAACCACTGCCGGCCGGTCCTCCGTTATCTCCACACACAGAGAGAGAGAGAGAGAGAGAGAGAGAGAGAGAGAGAGAGAGAGAGAGAGAGAGAGAGAGAGAGAGAGAGAGAGAGAGAGAGAGAGAGAGAGAGAGAGAGAGAGGCTCAGGGCTGGGGTCGAATTTTACAGCCCATAGCGACCGACAGACAGACAGACAGACAGACGTCTCACACTTCAGTTCAGGAAGTTTCTGAACTTGCCTGAATCCCAAGTATCTACAACCAACAACGGCTGCTTCTTATTTTTAACACATAAACACTATTTACCTTTCTCTCTTCATGAATAACAGTTTGCTTAAAGTCAGAAAAAGCAGAGTGCAAAAAAGCATCAAATAAAAGAATTGGCTACTAAAAATACATGTTTCATTCTCACAGAAACATGATTCATTTCCACTTGAAATCTGTGTCTATGATAAACAGAAATGAAAAAGATAACCAGGGAAAAAGCAAAGCAGTAACAATGGATGGCTTCAAACCGAAAAGTCAGATCCTTCAGGAGTCATGTCAACAGAAAGTAAAACACGCAGCGGTGTGAAACTAAACGGAGGATACCTCTGCGCTCGCAGCGTCTCTTCCTCCTCCTCCTCCTCCTCCTCCGCCCCCCCCGGCAGCGCCGGCCGATCACACAGCAGACGGCGGTAGCGTCCGACAGCAGAGCCATAACTAATTTGTCCCCTGCAGCATAGAGTCAGAGTGTACTTCCACAGACGACGGAGAGCACAGACAGAGCTGTGGCCTCATTGGCTGCCAGATAAATAAATATGCTGGGATGCCTCCTCCTTCTCCTCTGAGCTGGGAGGAACTCGGCATGCAAGCGCTTAAAAAAACAATATATAAAAGCGTCAAAATGCCAAAAAAGGCGTTGAAACGCCAAAAAATTGTCAAAAAAGCATTAAAAAAAACAACTAATTTGGACAGATGAGGGGAGGCAGTGGGGGAGGCAGGAAAGGCGCTGTGGCCTCATTGGCTGCCAGATGAATAAATATGCTGGGATGTCTCCTCCTATGAGTTGTGAGAAACTTGGCATGCAAACACGTAAAAACAGCATAAAAAACGATCACAAAAGAAGTGTAAAAAGCCTAAAACAAAGCGTGTAAAGCAGCGGCACAGAGCTGTGGTCATGAAGTAAACTCTGCATCCATCACTTTACAATCTGTGGGAAGCTGTGGGAATCAGGCTTGTGCACAAATCAGAACTGAATTGATAATGACTCTAAATTCCAATTCAATTCTTGAATTATTGTCAAAAATAAGATCTAGAATTACAATTTGCATTTGAATTAAAGGAAGCACAATTGCAATTCAATACAAATTCAAAGAAATTCATACACATAATTTAAGTGTTTAACAATGAAGCTTTACAATATATGTCAGATATGATTGCATTACATATTCTATGAATGATATTAGTTTGAACTACTTGTACAGATTACATTAACAGGAAATGTTTCCCCCCAGCAATGAATGTTAAAAGCTCTAGTCGCAGAACAAATAATTAAGTTTATTGTAACACAATTTGATGGTCAACACTGGACTTTTTAAGTTTCAGAAGTCCCTTACAACGTCAGATTACAAACGTTTATAGATTTGACACCTGTAATAACAGCGACATGGAAAATAATAGCAGGCCTAAAAGGTCATCTGTACTAGTTCATTTTGAAGAACCAATTCCAACACGAACACCTGGAAACCACAGAGCCATATGCAAGCACTGCAGTGCTCCAGTCTGTGGCTCCATCAAGGCTACTTCACATTTCATAAGGCATCTACAAGGAAGTTAACAGACAGACCATCTTGTGATGGTATTATAATTATTACTACTGATATTTGATATCATCAGTGTTGGGGTCACTACTCAAGAATGTGTAATACACATTATTCACTTTTACCCTAACCCTAAACCCATAATGCATTACCTTATTTGTTATTCTCTATGGATAGTAACTCATTACTCTACTCATTACATTACTGTATGCAACACAGCAAGAGCCTGGCATAGAGCTCATAAAGGGCTTAAACACACCAACTCACAACACAACAGTAACATCAATGACATCTCCGACTCACAGACCATCAGCACTGGATCCCCTCAGGGCTGTGTTCTTTCTCCTCTACTCTTCTCCCTGTACACCAACAGCTGCACTTCCAGTCACCAGTCTGTCAAGCTTCTAAAGTTCGCGGACGACACCTCCCTCATCGGACTCATCTCTGATGGAGACGAGTCCGCCTACAGGTCGGAGGCTGACCACCTGGTGACCTGGTGCAAGCAAAACAACCTAGAGCTCAACGCTCTAAAGACAGTGGAGATGGTTGTGGACTTCAGGAAGAATTCTGCCCCACCTGCCCCTATCACACTCAGTGACTCCACAATTAACATTGTGGAGTCTTTCCGCTTCCTGGGAACTACCATCTCCCAAGACCTCAAGTGGGAGCTGAACATCAGCTCCCTCGTCAAGAAAGCACAACAGAGGATGTACTTCCTGCGGCAGCTGAAGAAATTCAGCCTGCCAAAGACAATGATGGTGCACTTCTACACAGCCATCATTGAGTCCATCCTCACATCCTCCATCACCATCTGGTACGCTGCTGCCACTGCCAAGGACAAGGGCAGACTGCAGCGTGTCATTCGGTCAGCTGAGAAGGTGATTGGCTGCAATCTCCCACCGCTCCAGGACCTTTACGCCTCCAGGACTCTGAAGCGTGCTGGAAAGATTGTGGCTGACCCCTCCCACCCCCGGACACAAACTCTTTGAGCTACTCCCCTCTGGCAGGAGGCTGAGGTCCATCAGGACCAAGACCTCACGTCACAAGGACAGCTTTTTTCCCCTCCGCCACTAGCCTTATTAACAAGGCCCGGAATCCTCCCTGACTCTCTCCACTCCCACCTCTGGCTCTACATGCCACTGTACTTAATCTGCTCTTTTTATCTTAACTGTTACTCTTATTTTATTATGTTACATCCTGTGTGTGTACATATACACATATATTTATATATTTATACTTATATTGTCTGTTCTGTTAACCTGTTTGTTTAACTTATTTTAGATAATGTGTGACATGCACCTACGACACCAAAACAAATTCCTTGTATGTGTAAAAAATGTACTTGGCAATAAAGCTTTTCTGATTCTGATTCTGATGTGTTACATTACTCAGTTACAGCCAAATTTGATTATATTATGGCATTACTTCGTAAGGAGTAACCCCCAATACCAACCCAAACCACATTTAATATGGGTAACTTATTAAGTAAGCAATTACATTTCCAAATTAACCTTCCTAACACTGACTGGATGTGAGATTCAACACATTCGGTTGTGTGACTGTGTGGAATTTCTTTGAATTGCCATGAATTTAATTCCACTTCCTGTCATTCAAATTCAACTTCCTGTGGAGCAGAGTCAACTCAATTCAAATTCCAAATCATGAATTGAATGGAGGAGAATTGAATTCTGAAATTCTGAAGTTTGCACAAGCCTGGTGTAAATGTGTGTGAATCTGTGTGAATATGTTTGAACATGTTTTAATCTGTGTGAATATGTTTGAAGAGGTTTAATCTGTGTGAATCAGCCAGTCAAGTGCTCCGAGGAGCTGCCAAAGTGCCTTTAGACTGAGAGAAAAAGAGCATCACGGAGAGAAGAGAAGGAGAGCTGGAACGGAGGAAAGAGCTGCTCTTCCCTCTGCTGTACTGTCTGCCTTGTGGAACTCCTTCCCGCCAAAGTGAAACTGAATCTTTTTTTTTTTTTTATCGTATTGGTGAACTTTTTTTTTGCATCTTTTGCATATATTAAACCCAAATTTAGATCTTATTATGCCCTTAACAAAAAAAAAAAAAAACGTATTTAGATTTTTACATTACAGTTTGTTTCTCTACAGACCAGTTTCAGAGAAAGTAGTTTCCCTTTAAATATAACCCTACAGTTATTTTAAATATAATGAAGTTAATAAAGAGAAAAAAGGGTGAACCAACGTGGTTTGTGTCTTCTTCCTCTTCACAGTCTGGAAGGATTTCTCCAACTCTGCGTTCTGAAAAAAAGACATTTTCATCGTTTCTGTTGCCTTTATTGTTCCGCCTTTGTTGGCGTTTTTCGCCGAGAGGCAGAGGAATGCTTGTGATGTTTTCCTCCATGTCAGAGATTTTATCTGAGCAGCTGAACGAGTCCCCAGAGCGCTGTCCAGTTACACCGCTGTGTGATTGGCTGTCTCCAGATGTATTGGAAACTGGACGTCTGGATGGAAACAGCTGACACACAAACACACACAGGGCCTTTCTCAATACCAAAAATGCATAGTACGGACTTGTGTTCTTGGGGAGAACGTTCTTGCTGGTTGTTCTTGGAAGAATAAACTCAAGTTCACAATAACAGAAAACTCTGTTAACAGTTTGAGACGATGCCTTCTTCCTTTTATTGGTCAACACCCCCCCCAGCACAGAGGCTACCTGCAAGGCTCCAAAATAACAGCTAGATATAAAAACCACAACAATATAACCACTTTGTATTAAAACAATCTCCGGACAAGAAAACCTCATAATGCTACAACTATTGCAATAATATTGAAAAATAAAACTAATTGAGCATTAATTTTATTGTTTATGGTTTAGCTCAAACACCCTTTACTTATTCAAAGAGTGGAATGCGATCCCTATTATTAGTGTATAAGTTTAAGTCAGTTTAAATTAAATAAATAAATAGGCATATGCACTGGTGTGTCCTATGTGTTCCTATTAGTATTATGTGGAATTATCATTTCTATATTATTGTAGTACACTGTATATGCCCAGGGAGATGGAAATTAGAAATTCAAATTATAAAGGTTGGTGTCTCCCCTTTAGTCTACATAACATGTCATAGCATGTTACCACTTTATGTACAACTGTACATTTATCATAAAGACTGAAACTCAATTTATAATATATCAGAAAACAAATACACCAAAAATATGAACTAAATACAAAATATAATGTAGGCTATAGCATATGGCATAATTTAAACAATCTCCGAAAAGAAACGGGTGTATCTCATAGACTAATAATATACAGTCTATCTATGGTATATCTCTCCTCTGCCTGCTGCGTGTGTGTGTGTGTGTGTGTGTGTGTGTGTGTGTGTGTGTGTGTGTGTGTGTGTGTGTGTGTGTGTGTGTGTGTGTGTGTGTGTGTGTGTGTGTGTGTGTGTGTGTGTGTGTGTTGAGTTTAACTCCAAAAAGACCGTTAACACAGGTTCCCGTTAATCTTATGATGTGTTGTGATATTTAAACAAACAATCCATCAACGGCGAAATAAAAGCCTCTTATTAACGGGACCGGTCTAAAAGACCTCCGGGGTCCTACAGCGGGGTCTCCGAGTGTGTCTGTCCGAGCGCCGGCAGGCGCAAGCTGGCGGCCGCGTCAATTTATGGAGCTCCAAAAACTCCAAAAACTTTGGAGCAAATTGTCAATTCGGCAAAGATTTTCGCAAGACTGCCTATATTCGAAATATAAACCTTTCATTTCTCGCCTAAAATGTTCTCAGAAGGGAATTTAGTGATGAATAAGATGGCGAAAATTGTTAAAATTGTCCCATTTTTGGGCTGTCTATGTACTGGAAATCCAACCATCATTGAATGCCGAAATGAATGTTGGGATACAGGTGCTGCGAAGTTCATACAAGTTACCAACCGATGTATCCTCGGTAAATGGGCGTGTCAAGAATACATCCGGGAATTTTAACTGTTCTTGGTGAAATGGGAACTTGTGTATTGGGACAGTACTTTGGCAACACGAGATGACGTTTCACAGGGACACAAGAACACAAGTCAATAGAAGAACACAGATTGGGAAACGCCCTGTGTGTCTGCCACGCTCACCGGCAGCAAGATTCATCCACAAAGTGACAGTAGGGAGGCCCCCGAGGGCCACGTAGACTCAGAGCGGGTCACATCTCTGAGACCATTAGCATCGCTACACATCGATTACATCTTATGGAGTTGCTTATTTGTTGCTGAGGATCTTGTTTGTTTTTTATGTGTTTTATGTTCCATACATTGACTAAAATCTTCAAATAAAAACCTCAATAACAGCATCAAAAACGTTGAAGAAAGTGACAAAAAACTTCATTTTTAAAACCGAAATCTTGGCACTCGGGCGATAAATCAGTGATATAATCAAACAGCAGCGTGTTTGCTCTCGTTCTCGATGCTTCGTAAGAAATATTAAAGCTGCTCGGATCCTGAAAACACACAGAGGAAGAGGAAAAAGAGAGAGGGAGGGAGACAGGAAAGCTGAAGAAATAGCGCTGACTCGAGTCGTCGGATTCTGGGAAACTCTCACATCAGCGTCTCAGAAACTGAGGCAGCAGAAAGACGAATATATCGACACAAAGGTCTGCAAAGAAAAGACGAATATATCGATACAAAGGTCTGCAAAGAAAAGTAGAATATATCGACACAAATGTCTGCTTATTTTCTTTAAGAAAATGGTCCAAAGTCACCGTTAATAAAATGACAGGCTGTTAACATCTTTAACATGAAATCTTCGCATTTAAATTAAATTAAATGTAATCACATGTGTAAATGAACAGTTTACAGTATTTATGTAGTTTTTATTGGTTTGCAGTTTATATTGGAGAGACCTGGGAGGACAAGATGACGAATGAAGAACTGTTCACGGTCACAAATTCTGAACCCTGTCTTCAAGGCTGAAACTCAATCGTGTGAGATGGGCCGGCCAGGTCAACAGAATGCCACGATCTGGCATTCCCCGCTCAGTACTACGTGGAGTAGTGAAGGAGGGAACTTGGCATACGGGCAGACCTAAACTGTGCTTCAAGGACGTGTTAAAGAGAGATCTCATAGACTTTGACATAAAACCTGAGAGATGGACAACACTGTCACAGAATCGTGACCAATGGAGAACAAGCCTCTAGCACGGTAGAGCATGTGACCAAGATGGGAACCTACAGAAACTGAGGGAGAGACGGTTTTGCTCAGCTAACAAGAACTAATGTGAGAAAAGCACTACGCATTGTTATTCATGACAGAAGCATGCCAAAGAGAGGATAACCTGAATGAAACATCAAAAAGGGACGACTGCGAAAATGATGAAAACAGCATTGAAAAAAGGAACAAAAAACTCAACGGAAATGCGACACAGAACAAAAATTTTAAAAAAGGCGACAAAAATGTAAAATGTCAGAAGGGAAAGTCTAGCAGCTCAGGTGAGAAACTGCAGCAGAAAGAAAGAAATTAAACAAACTGATATGATGTAAACCCCCAGCATGCTTCACTCCCACAGCCCCGACACCTTTAAAACATTCCTGATTGGCATAACTGACCTGTATCTCCACTTTAACAAACAACTGGAGCTGCTAAAACAGCCCAAAATACCCTATAACTAACCCCAACCCGATAGATGGAGCCAAGGGTTTGAAAGCATAACTGCATATGAACGCTGTGTTGCGGTTACTGCATTAAGATGAATAGTTGTGTGAATGCTGTAAAGGTCATTGTCATGTACTTCAGTCCCACATTTCATTAAGAAAATAAAGCTAATCAAACTTAAATTATAGGTTGCAACATGTAGCCTGTACTCATTTTAATTGTATTGTCAAAAAACGTCCAAAAAGCATCGGTTGGGTTTGAACACTACGAGTTAGAAAAGCTTAAAAACTCTGGAAGAAGAAGAATATGTGCAATAAAAATACAATGTGTCTGTTTTTAATCTTTAACTAACACTACGGGAATCTTTTAATGGAAGTTTACAGCTAAAATCTGTTTTAATGTTCTACAGGATCACACTGTAAATGGCAATGCATTCTGGGAGAAAATAATAATATCACAGCACTATCTGTGAATGCTACAGATTACAGGAATTTACTGTTAATACCAATGCATCTTGGGAAAATAAAGGAAAAGGCGGGAATTACAATGCAACCAGAATATTACTGTAAATTCAAACAATACAGTAAGAAACGGTCTATTTAAAATAACTTAAACTTTGAAACCAGTAGGCATGCGGTTAATAAACAGTAGTTTACTGGCAACGCTGCTGCCAGAATATTACTCTCAATTTACAGTGAAATGTTTTACAGTGTATGACAACGAACATTTTCAAAAAAGCTTTGAAAAAATGCACATAAACAGGTCTAAAAAAGGGTTTTGGAGAAGTGTCAATTCAAAAAGCTTCTAATTTTATTAGGTGAGTCACCTTTAAATGAAGTTTATCTTACTATGTAATAATGGGAAGTTAACTTGATTTA
>CM046810.1:18672442-18832442 GCA_025617405.1 Perca schrenkii | reverse complement strand
CCCCAAACAATGCATGCAGAGCAGAACTCGGTATATTCCCTCTGAAAATTCAAATCCAAAAAAGGTCAATTAAATTTTGGCAGCATTTAAATCAAGCTGATAAAAATTCCATTGCATACAAAGCTCTCCTGAGCAACCAGCAGTGTTCAGATGTCCACCCCCTGGACCAGCTGGCTCGGAGGTACACTGAGCTAAACATGGTCAGTAGTAGACAGACAGGTAGAGAGAGAGACAGGTACACTGAGCTAAACACAGTCAGTAATAGACAGACAGGTAGAGAGAGAGACAGGTACACTGAGCTAAACACGGTCAGTAATAGACAGACAGGTAGAGAAAGAGACAGGTACACTGAGCCTCAGAGCCGCCACAGACACAATCCTCAGTCTTCAATCAAAAGATTTGAAACTAAATTAAAAGACAAGTATACAGAACAATGGCAAAATGAAAATAAAATACAACACAAACTCCTCTGTTATCACTCCCTGAACAGAGATATCAAATTGGCTGAATATCTCAATACAAAAAATCCAAAAGAAATACGAATTTTAACAAAATACAGAGTCAGTGACCATGAGCTTGAAATTGAAAAAGGTAGACATTTAAAAGTGTGGAGACCAAGAGAGGAACGAGTCTGTACACACTGCCACCAGGATATCCAAACACAATTACATTTCCTATGTACATGTCCCAAATATGAAGGCTTAAGAACCAAATATTTCCAAAAATTCGAAAAACATATACCAGGCTTCACTACCTATACTGAGGACAAAAAGCTTCCCTTTTTATTAGGGGAAGATAAAAACACGGCATGGCTAGCAGCTAAATATGTCTTCTCCTGCCACAATACAAGGAACAATAAATAGAGAACTGTATAGATTATCATTTTTTTTTATAATTTATTATTTTAGTTATTTGTATTCTTTTTTTTTATATACTGTTTCAATGTACCCTCTGAGGGAACGGCATAGAAGTTGTTTAGTATCTG
The DNA here is from genome assembly GCA_025617405.1 of Perca schrenkii. Classification (NCBI taxonomy): domain Eukaryota; kingdom Metazoa; phylum Chordata; class Actinopteri; order Perciformes; family Percidae; genus Perca; species Perca schrenkii. The sequence goes on along the minus strand of CM046810.1, from coordinate 18,831,457 downwards.
CATTTATATCATAATTATAATAGTTTACTTGTATTATTATTATTATTATTATTATTATTATTATTATTATTATTACATCAGATGTATTTACTCCTTGTCATTTTATATGTATGTTTGTTCTTATGCTTTGGCAACACAGATGTATTTTTTTTGTCATGCCAATAAAGCAACATGAAATTGAAAAATTGAAATTGAAATTGAGAGAGACACAGAGAGACACACAGAGAGAGACAGAGAGAGAGACACAGAGAGAGACACACAGAGAGAGATAGAGAGAGACACAGAGAGAGACAGAGAGACACAGAGAGAGACATAGAGAGAGACAGAGAGAGACACAGACAGAGAGAGACACAGAGAGAGACAGAGAGAGACACAGAGAGAGACAGAGACGGAGACAGACAGAGAGAGACACAGAGAGAGACACAGAGAGAGACAGAGAGAGAGACAGAGAGAGACACAGAGAGAGACACAGAGAGAGAGACACAGAGAGAGACAGAGAGAGACACAGAGAGAGACAGAGACAGAGAGAGACACAGAGAGAGACAGAGAGACAGAGAGACACAGAGAGAGACAGAGAGAGAGACACAGAGAGAGACACAGAGAGACAGAGAGAGAGAGACAGAGAGAGACACAGAGAGAGACACAGAGAGAGAGACAGAGAGAGAGACAGAGAGAGACACAGAGAGAGACACAGAGAGAGACACAGAGAGAGAGAGACACAGAGAGAGACACAGAGAGACAGAGAGACAGAGAGAGAGAGACACAGAGAGAGACACAGAGAGAGACACAGAGAGAGAGAGACAGAGAGACACAGAGAGAGACAGAGAGAGACACAGAGAGAGAGAGACAGAGAGAGACACAGAGAGAGAGAGACAGAGAGACACAGAGAGAGAGAGAGACAGAGAGACACAGAGAGAGACAGAGAGACACAGAGAGAGAGACACAGAGAGAGACACAGAGAGAGACAGAGAGACACAGAGAGAGAGAGAGACAGAGACACAGAGAGAGACACAGAGAGAGAGAGAGACAGAGAGACACAGAGAGAGACACACAGAGAGAGAGACAGAGAGACACAGAGAGAGACAGAGAGAGACAGAGACAGAGAGAGACAGAGAGAGACACAGAGAGAGACACAGAGAGAGAGACAGAGAGAGACACAGAGAGAGACACACAGAGAGAGACAGAGAGAGACACAGAGAGAGAGACAGAGAGAGACACAGAGAGAGACACAGAGAGACACAGAGAGAGAGAGAGACAGAGAGACACAGAGAGAGACAGAGAGAGACACAGAGAGAGACACAGAGAGAGAGACAGAGAGAGACACAAAGAGAGACAGAGACGGAGAGAGATAGAGAGAGACACAGAGAGAGACAGAGAGACACAGAGAGAGACACACAGAGAGAGACAGAGAGAGACACAGAGAGAGACACAGAGAGAGAGACAGAGACACAGAGAGAGACAGAGACAGAGAGAGACACAGAGAGAGAGACACACACAGAGAGACACAGAGAGAGACAGAGACACAGAGAGAGACACATAGAGAGAGATAGAGAGAGACACAGAGAGACAGAGACACAGAGAGAGGCAGAGAGAGAGACAGAGAGAGAGACACAGAGAGAGAGAGACAGAGACACAGAGAGAGACACAGAGACGGAGAGAGACAGAGAGAGACACAGAGAGAGACAGAGACGGAGAGAGACACAGAGAGAGACAGAGAGAGAGACAGAGACGGAGAGAGACAGAGAGAGACACAGAGAGAGACAGAGAGACACAGAGAGAGAGACAGAGACACAGAGACGGAGAGAGACAGAGAGAGACAGACAGAAACACAGACAGAGACACAGAGAGAGAGACAGAGAGAGAGACAGAGAGAGAGATTTTTGATTTGTAAAGGAACTTTATTCTATCAATGTCAATTTTCGGGTTAAGGTCACTATTCGGGTTTCTGAAACGTTCTGAATAACCCGTTTACATGTGTGAGCAGAGAGAGTTACTCTTCTATACATGGAATATAATAACATGTTTACATGTGTGAGCAGAGAGAGTTACTCCTGTATACATGGAATATAATAACATGTTTACATGTGTGAGCAGAGAGAGTTACTCCTGTATACATGGAATATAATAACATGTTTACATGTGTGAGCAGAGAGAGTTACTCCTGTATACATGGAATATAATAACATGTTTACATGTGTGAGCAGAAGATTTACTCCTGTATACATGGAATATAATAACATGTTTACATGTGTGAGCAGAGAGAGTTACTCCTGTATACATGGAATATAATAACATGTTTACATGTGTGAGCAGAGAGAGTTACTCCTGTATACATGGAATATAATAACATGTTTACATGTGTGAGCAGAGAGAGTTACTCCTGTATACATGGAATATAATAACATGTTTACATGTGTGAGCAGAGAGAGTTACTCCTGTATACATGGAATATAATAACCTGTTTACATGTGTGAGCAGAGAGAGTTACTCCTGTATACATGGAATATAATAACCTGTTTACATGTGTGAGCAGAGAGAGTTACTCCTGTATACATGGAATATAATAACCTGTTTACATGTGTGAGCAGAGAGAGTTACTCCTGTATACATGGAATATAATAACCTGTTTACATGTGTGAGCAGAGAGAGTTACTCCTGTATACATGGAATATAATAACATGTTTACATGTGTGAGCAGAGAGAGTTACTCCTGTATACATGGAATATAATAACATGTTTACATGTGTGAGCAGAGAGAGTTACTCCTGTATACATGGAATATAATAACATGTTTACATGTGTGAGCAGAGAGAGTTACTCCTGTATACATGGAATATAATAACCCGTTTACATGTGTGAGCAGAGAGAGTTACTCCTGTATACATGGAATATAATAACCCGTTTACATGTGTGAGCAGAGAGAGTTACTCCTGTATACATGGAATATAATAACCCGTTTACATGTGTGAGCAGAGAGAGTTACTCCTGTATACATGGAATTTGTAATCAACTGGCAATATCCCGATGTAAACGGCGACGCATGGTTATATGCATGGGGATATGCCAATACGGATTTACATGAACAAAATTTCGGGTTAGAAAAGGGGTAACCCAGGGATCATTTTCGGGTTTTTACAAACAGGATTATGAGCATATTCGTGTTTTTGCCGGTGTTTACATGGCCGTGCGCGACCGGGTTATTGCTAATATTCCGGTTGTGAACGGGTTATTGGTTGCTTGTAAACGTAGTGAATGTTCCATCCTGTTATTTACAAAATAAACTCTTTTCAACAGGCCAATAAAAACGTACATACATAAACACTTAAATACATGACATCACCTCCTGAGAAATGATGAGCTGATCTCCTTCAACAGAGCACAACACATCACCATGGGCCCAGATCACATCCTTCATCTCTTTAGAATAATTTAAATCAATCCTGATTCTGGCTTCCACCATCCCGAGTAAACAGTAGATTCACATCAATATCAACAGTCATCCACCTTCCTCTTCCTGCTCACATACACCGCCATCTTTGATTGGCCCAAGATGAAGTTAAACAGCTGACATTTATATTTAGCAAACTTACTGTACCTGAACCGAAGGATGAACATATGTTTGGAGAAGACCTCCCCTACCTTACTGAACCGTTTCTCCAGCAGCAAGAACAACGGCGGCAGGCACACACACTCACAATAACAATGAAACACGGTTTCTTTTTCATCACAATAAGGCCATTTGTTGCTAACCCCAGGGTTGCGATTTTTTCCCCCAAATATTGCGATTGCGATTCGATTGTTTTTTAAAGCTCTTTGTCTTCTGTATTATTCAACAAAGAAACAATAAATCATTGTATAGTATGAACAACACACAATTACACACTAGACAGTTAAATAAGTAAAAATATAGTGTGTGTGTGTATATATGTATGTATGTATATATGTATGTATATATATATATATATATATATATATATATATATATATATATATATATATATATATATATATATATATATATATAAAAAATAAATAATATATAGGGTTAGGGTTAGAAATAGAATTACTAGTACATAAAGATATGAGACATTATTGATTTAAACATGAACCAAGTTACTGTACTAAATATTTATTGTAATTAGGGGTGGGCGATATGGACAAAAAAATAATATCTTGATATTTTTGCAGATTTTGACGATAACGATAATTAGACGATATCCTTTAAAATTGTGTTTTTAAAAGTCTGAGTTACTTATTTTTTTTATTTTACCTTTATTTAACCACGAAAGTCCCATTGAGATTAAAAACTTCTTTTTCAAGGGAGTCCTGGCCAAGAAGCAGCAAAAGAGTTTCAAACATGCAATACAATTACATACACTTAATCACTGATTATAATAATGGGCACAATGTTCACAAACAATTCTTATTTATTTTCTTTAAAAAGTAAGTATTCAAGTAAAAACAATTTAAAGACAAAATACGAATACTATACTAATACTAATTGAACTACTATAGGAACACTGAACTCTGAGTAAACATTCAGTTGTACACCTCTGTTGTAATGTAAATTGTGCAGCATACAAGCAAGATTAAATCATAATAATAAAGGGCTCTGTTCTGTAACATATTGCACACAACCATGTCCTTATTGGAAGCAGTCCTGGAGATGAGATAGGGTAGTGTCAGGCCACGTTCTGATAGTCCTTCTACTTGGCTGTATAGTCCTTCTGACCGGAATTTATGCTGGGATCAGAAATAGTTGGATGTGACCTGACTGGCCCAGGTGAGGTAGAGGCGCAGTTCTGTGTGCTATGTTAGAGTACATGGTCTAGTGTGTTCTTCCCTCTAGTAGCACAAAGCTGCATGCTGGAAAAAGCTGGGGAACAGACTTTAAGGACGCCTTGTTAAAGTCCCCTGCTATAATATGTATCCCCTCCAGGTGATCGCGCTGGAGTTTGTTCATTATGGTAAGCAGTGAGCCAAACTTGTGCTAACGTTAGCATCGGGGGCTATGTAGACGGCAGTGTGCTGTTTTCGTGGTAAATAAAATGGCCTGTATATTACCGACAGGGCTCCAGGTCAGGTGAGCCGTGCTGGGCAATGATCCTGCAGTTGGTCCATTCATCTTTTTGACATGAGTGAATGTGTAGCGTTCCAATGCGTGTTTTGAAGTGTTTTTTTCTAAGTAATTTAAATACTCGATAATGTCAATTTGCACATCGTTAACACAACAATGACGATATTATCGTAAACGATATATATCGAATTACTAGTACATAAAGATATGAGACATTATTGATTTAAACATGAACCAAGTTACTGTACTAAATATTTATTGTAATTAGGGGTGGGCGATATGGACAAAAAAATAATATCTTGATATTTTTGCAGATTTTGACGATAACGATAATTAGACGATATCCTTTAAAATTGTGTTTTTAAAAGTCTGAGTTACTTATTTTTTTTATTTTACCTTTATTTAACCACGAAAGTCCCATTGAGATTAAAAACTTCTTTTTCAAGGGAGTCCTGGCCAAGAAGCAGCAAAAGAGTTTCAAACATGCAATACAATTACATACACTTAATCACTGATTATAATAATGGGCACAATGTTCACAAACAATTCTTATTTATTTTCTTTAAAAAGTAAGTATTCAAGTAAAAACAATTTAAAGACAAAATACGAATACTATACTAATACTAATTGAACTACTATAGGAACACTGAACTCTGAGTAAACATTCAGTTGTACACCTCTGTTGTAATGTAAATTGTGCAGCATACAAGCAAGATTAAATCATAATAATAAAGGGCTCTGTTCTGTAACATATTGCACACAACCATGTCCTTATTGGAAGCAGTCCTGGAGATGAGATAGGGTAGTGTCAGGCCACGTTCTGATAGTCCTTCTACTTGGCTGTATAGTCCTTCTGACCGGAATTTATGCTGGGATCAGAAATAGTTGGATGTGACCTGACTGGCCCAGGTGAGGTAGAGGCGCAGTTCTGTGTGCTATGTTAGAGTACATGGTCTAGTGTGTTCTTCCCTCTAGTAGCACAAAGCTGCATGCTGGAAAAAGCTGGGGAACAGACTTTAAGGACGCCTTGTTAAAGTCCCCTGCTATAATATGTATCCCCTCCAGGTGATCGCGCTGGAGTTTGTTCATTATGGTAAGCAGTGAGCCAAACTTGTGCTAACGTTAGCATCGGGGGCTATGTAGACGGCAGTGTGCTGTTTTCGTGGTAAATAAAATGGCCTGTATATTACCGACAGGGCTCCAGGTCAGGTGAGCCGTGCTGGGCAATGATCCTGCAGTTGGTCCATTCATCTTTTTGACATGAGTGAATGTGTAGCGTTCCAATGCGTGTTTTGAAGTGTTTTTTTCTAAGTAATTTAAATACTCGATAATGTCAATTTGCACATCGTTAACACAACAATGACGATATTATCGTAAACGATATATATCGCCCAACCCATATATATATATATATATATATATATATATATATATATATATATATATATATATATATATATATATATATATAAACAAACAAACAAATAAACAAACACACACAGGTGTATTTTTTTTTACAGTGCACAGAGAGGAGCTGCCTCCAGCCCCTCCCCCTCATGAAGTTGCATGCCGTGTGCATGACACCGTCCAGACACCGTCAACGTTGCACTAGCTCAGAGAGGCTATCGTTACGTTAGTTTCTAGTGGTCTTGCCGTGGGATTAACTGTACTAATAAAACCGTTGAAACACCGCGGCCACCCTGCTGTGAAAACTCCCCGGACGTCATTTATCAGTCTGATTGTTACCCCTCTCCTCCACTCCATATCTTTATAACGGAGCTAACCGCTAACCGGAGCTAATCGTTGCCAACCGAGCCTTCAGTTCTGCGTGCCTGTATCCATTAACTGCATGTATGGACTCGAGCCTGAACAAAACCCTTCATTTTTTTAAAATGGCTGTAAAAGTTTTAAACTTCAACTCAGAGTTGTTTGAATGACAAATCAGCTCAAGGTACGGCGTAGCGTTAGAGTGCCAAGTTGATGCTTTCTCTGCGGATTGCAGACTGATTTGATCTCACGAGTCATGTGACCAAATCGCAGCCTTTGCGATTAGGAAGTCGCGTTTTATCATATCACGATATTATCGCAAATGCGATTAATTGTTCAGCCCTAGTCTAAAGTGCAGTGCTTTACATCTAAAAAAACAACCAACATAGTTAGAAAGACTGGGACGGACACAGGGAAGGAATCATCAGATTGAGGTGTAATCAGACCAACATTATATGGACTGTTCTTATATAGCGCTTTTCTAGTCTCAACGACTACTCTATATAGTATATATAGACTATATTCCTCCAACATTACAGATTTGTGTCCAGACATATTGTACTTCCAGTGATCCAACAGTTTGGTGATGGTTCTAACTGATCTCACACCCAGGACAGCTGCCAAAGCAGTAGCATTGTTTAGTTTCGGACCAGCGATATCCACCACATTCCCCAGCATGAGCACCCGTGCTCTGCAGAACGCATCAGAGATGGCAGAACCTTCCCAGCAGGGGTAATCCAACCGTTCTCCGTACACCACAGGTTCCTGTAGCAGCCAGTGTAAGGAGTCACCTTGCACCCGTCTCTCTTTGATCAACAGCTTACACACTGTAAACACGCCACGATAGAAAGGAGGCAACGCCTGGAAACTCAGCTTCCTTACATCCATCAGGAACAGAGAATCTTTTAGTCCAAAACCCTAGGGCTGTCCTCGACTAAAGAAATTCTTAGTCGACTATCACTTATACGATTTTGTCGACTAATTGATTAGTTGATTTAATTGACAGAGCTGTGCGCTTTGAGAGGTAGTTAAGACTAGAAAAGCACAATATAAATGTAGTTAATTAACCATCTGTAAAACTGAGTTTCTCCACAATTAATCCTGCAAAAGCACCACTTTAAATCTTGTGTTTACCATAAATGTGCTCAGAAGTTTCTTGGAAATGAGTAATTAAGCATGAATAAGCATAAAAAATGACTAATCGACTAAAGAAATCTTAGTCGACTAAGACCAAAACGACCGATTAGTCGACTAATCGACTAAGAGGTGGCAGCCCTACAAAACCCTTAACGTTTTTCAGCACCCAATGGGCTAGAGGTCTCCAGACCAAGTCTTTAGGGCCAAACAGTAATCTCTGGATGAACTGCAGGCGGAAAGAAGCGCCCCTGCTGGACAAATGAACAAGTCCTTGTCCTCCTTCTTCCTTGGGAAGAAACAGAACAGACTGGGGAATCCAGTGCAGCTTATCCCAAAAAAAATAACTAAAACAGCTTCAATCTCTTCTAAAAGTAAATTAGAAGGGGGATCCACACAAGACAGTTTATGCCACAGAGAAGAGGACAGCAGATTGTTAATGACAAGTGTCCTCCCTCTATAAGACATGCTCGGTAAGAGCCACTTCCATTTCTTTAACGGCCTTCTATTTTTTCCAGAGCGTTATCCCAGTTTTTTTGCATCACACATTCTTCACCCAAAAACACACCCAAATACTTTATCCCTCCTTTCTCCCAGGTTAGCCCTCCTGGTAGAGATAGAGTGTTCTGTAACCACCACAGCTTCACTCTTTTGCCCAGTTAACTTTAGCAGAAGAAATATTATTAAAGACACTCACATTCTCTACCAAAGTGTTGATATCTGTTTGCTTGTTCAAAACAACCACGACATCGTCTGCATAAGCTGATATTTTAACTGCTGAAGCACACCCAGGAAAATACACACCCAAAAGTTTATTGAGCAGAGGCTCAATAGCAAGGGAATAAAGCATCCCCGACAGAGAGCCCCCCTGCCGTACCCCTCTCTGCACATTAAAAGGTGCAGCCAAACCACCATTGACCTTTAATATACTCACAATGTCACGGTACAGTACCTGAATCTTAGCTATGAAACCTGGGCTGAAGCCAAAAGCATTGTTTGCCACAAATACTGATGTTCAACCGGGTCAAAAGCCTTTTCCTGGTCTATGGAAATAAGACCAGTATCCATACCCAGGGAGCTAGAGACGTCCAAAACATGCCGAACTAGGAGTGATATTATCACTCATTAACCTGCCGGGCACACAGTAAGTCTGGTCGACATGAACCACTTCACCCATTACCTCCCGAAGCCGAGAAGCAAGAGCTTTGGACAGGATCTTATAGTTGCCACACAGCAGAGAAACAGGTCTCCAGTTCTTTAATTCCTGTAAATCTCCTTTCTTTGGCAGCAGGGTAATGACTGCCTTTCTGCAGCTCAGCGGCAGACGTCCTCTGCTCAAGTTGTCCTGAAACACCTCCAGCAGATCTTCTCCAATCATGGGCCAGAAGGTCTAGTAGAAATCTACAGGCAGCCCGTTGATGCCTGGTGCCTTACCGTTCCCCAGACTCATCAGAGCAACATACAGTTCATTTAGGGACAGAAAATCATTCTTTGACCATTCTTATGCTCCAGACCAAAGAAAAACTGCGACGGGGCATCCATCTGGGAAGCGTTCATGAAGTGGCAGCGGACCAGAGCCCCCTGTGCTGTAATGCCCAACAGGTTGGCTAAAGCAGCCTTTTTGACTTTAAAAGGAACCCCGACTAGTATGACATGTTGGCCTTGTAAGATTAACGTGGGCGTCAGTTATAAAAAGGTGGTACAAAAACACTCCAAATGTTTTGGTTTTTGTAAAAAAAATGCAGAAAATCCGTTCCCTCGTAGGCTGCCATGGTTATTTACGTCTCAACGCATTCTGGGGTAATGACGTGTATAGGTTGTATCCCAAAGTACCGGCTATTGACAGTACAGTAACAGCAAGATGAACACGTTTGCCGTTCAGCCTTTTCAGTTTGAACCCAAGCACACCATAGGCTTACATCAGGAGAATAACGCGCAAGATGGTAGGCCTGCTCAAGAGTTACATGAAAATCAAGACTATCAGAGTTGAGGAAGCGAGAGTGGGGCAAAACCGATGGTGTCTGTGCGGCAACTGTTTGCCAATGCCAAGCGAGAACTTGGCATTCACGTTAACCACAGCATGACAACCTTTGAGTCTATATAACGTTTGTAGAAGCAGAAAAGTATATAAATCCCAGTTTAAGGATTTAAGTAACTGGTTAGTGTGAGTGCTAGCTAACACGATATCAAGTCAACTAGCTGACAGTTGCCAAAGAAACATTACAGTTAATGCTAGCTGTCCTCATGTTAGCTAACGTTTATCAACCATAGCAATGTAAAATCGAGACAAACTAACGTGATCTTAACTGTCAGGGGCACTAAGATAACTCGATCTTTAGTGCATCTTTAGTGCATCTTAGAAGTTGGATCTTCAGTAGCTAAATCCCTGTCACATGGATTACTAGCTAGCTCCAAAACCCTAGCTAGCTAACGCTAAACACTTTAAATGTGGTGTGTGTGACTGTGACACGTAGCTCCTCCTAGCTTGGCTCACTCAAACAGCCCAACACAGAACTTCAAGTTGTACCTTAGCCAACAGATAGCTAATGACATTAAGCTAACGGTGGAGTGAAAATCCTAAAACCTTAAAATAACACCTTAATATAAGACACTTATACACTGGGGTTGTGTCATTTTTATATAAATTCGACGGCACAAACACGGTCGTAAAAAGTAGCTACAGGCTGATGGAGGCTGTTTTCATGTGCTGTGATACACGGAGTATCTGTAAATATAATCAAAGCAACTTATATGTTTTACTGTATATTCTCATAAAGCAAACGATGGTGGTAGATGATTATGAAATTATTTATACTGATAATACGAAGAACTAAGAAAGTGGAGCTTTTTACAGCAAACACTCGTTCTCGCTTGGCATTGGCAAGCAGTTGCCACACAGACACCATCGGTTTTGCTCTCGCTTCCTCAATTCTCTTTAGGCCGGTTACACACTGCACGCGTCTTGCGAGCGTGGCGTTTCTGTTGCGTGTCAGCTGCGTGGATTTTTCTGTCCTCCACACCAGAAGCGTGTCTGACGCGGCGCTGCTCTTGCTGCTAGGTACAGGGAGGGCTGATCTCGGGACATAGTGCCGACAGATTCAAACTCTGAAAAATGGGTAAGTGGGCTGTCTGTGTAGCTGTAAAGAGCCGATACAGCCTATCTGATGTTGGACCGTCACTCACGTTGTTATCCTAGTCATCCTATTACCCTTTATATAGAGCCTACTGATTTGATTAAAGCAAGACAACGTCGGCAGTATTGACTGCAAAATATGTTACAGAATATTTCGTTCTGTATTGTTGGTAGAGATGCTTTTAAAAGGGGAGGGTTGCTGCCAGTTCATGTTAGAGTGGAGCAGTTAAAGTTGAATCATATGTTTAATGTTATAAATGGCTCTGCTCCCAAATATTTACATTCCCATATAAAAATGGTTCATACACAGCATAATCACAATACTCGGGCCAGTGTCCGTTCTTGTAAAGTGCCCAGAGTCAACAATGCAGCTAGAAGTTCTTCTTTTCTTATTTTTTTTATACAGGTATAACATTGTGGAATAATCTGCCACTTTCCCTCAAAATTGTAAATACCAGGGGGGCTTTTAGATATAAAGTAAAGGTATCTTTATGGAATAGAGTAGCCAATATTTTTTAGTTAGAGTAGATTGATTATTTTATGTGATTTATGATTCTTTGATTTTAGAATGCTTTTAAACCTTGGATGATTTGTATTATATGTTATTGTTTTTGACCAGAAATAGGTCTTTGTTATGTGTTGCATGTTTTAACACCAAGGACCATGTTGGAAATAAGTGTTTACACTTTAACATGCTATCCTGTGGATTATGTTGTTTGTCAAATCCAAAATAAATCAATCAATCAAAATCAATATGACCAGTGCAACATTTGAAAATATTTTCTCTGAAATTTTGTATTACATTTATATCTACATAGATGTCAAAACCTAGACTTTCAAACATCAAGATGTCATTTATTAATATACATTTGTGTCTAAATGACATATAAACATATTTTCCTATTCTATTTTGCCTGGAAACGCTTCCAACACGCTTGCGTCTTGCGTGAAAAATAGGCGTCAGTTCTATTTCTAGCAGGCGCGTCTCACGCCGGCAGTGTGTAAGCTCTAACCTGTTAACATGGGAGCCGAAATATAAACGGACACGCCACGCGGCTGACACGCTCGCGCAACGCGTGCAATGTGTAACCGGCCTTAGTCTTCATTTACATGTAACTCTTGAGCAGGCCTACCATCTTGCGCGTTATTCTCCTGATGTAAGCCTATGGTGTGCTCGGGTTCAAACTGAAAAGGCTGAACGGCAGACGTGTTCATCTCGCCGTTACTTTACTGTCAATAGCCGGTACGTTGGGGTACAACCTATACACGTCATTACCCCAGAATGCATTGAGACGTAAATAACCATGGCGGCCTACGAGGGAACGGACTTTCTGCATTTTTTAAGAAAAACCAAAACATTTGGAGTGTTTTTGTACCACCTTTTGATAGCGGACACCCACGTTAATCTTATAAGGCCAACATGTCGTACTAGTCGGGGTTCCTTTTAAGAGTTTCAACATGCCCTTGATTTCATGTGGAATCCACCAAATCCTGTAATTCCACTACTTGAATCTCTAGGTCGTGAAGAGACCTGGTAATGTGCTTGGTGACATTGCGAGTATATTGCTGACAAAAAAGTTTCACCTGAACCTTTTCAATATCCCACCACTGCAACGATGGAAAACTGGACTTTTGACTCTGGTGTATACACCACATACACTCAAACCCCTCTTTAAAAGAGCTATCATTTAAAAGTCCAGCATCAAAGTGCCAATATGTGCTGTGCAATTTTACATTTTGAATATAAACAGAGCACTGGACAAGACAATGGTCAGTAAAACCAACAGAAGTAATTACACACTGTTTAAACACACCAAAATGGTGCTTAAAACAATCAAACTGATCCAGCCTGGCCAAAGACAAAATGTTGTCTCTGGAGTGACTTCAGGTGTACTGCCTGTCATTGATGTGAAACCCTCTCCACACATCCTTCAGCTCACAGCCCTCCATCAGACGCCTGAGTCTGGCCGAGGAAGCAGGATGAGGCTCCAGGTGATTCCAGCTGGGATTCTCTGTGCAGTTAAAGTCACCTCCCAAAAACAAAAGGTCATCAGTACAATCCTGAATGACATCACACAAAAGGTTTAAAAATGTCATTCGTTCAATGGCCGAAACTGGAGCATACACATTTACAAAAATAAGTTTAACATGTTCATACTGAACGTTAATTTTTATAATGTGCCCACATAAGATCTCCTCCACACTAAAGGAGCCGGGACGAAAGCCCTTAGAGAAGAGCACCCCGACCCCCCCACTGTTAGAGGCTTTATGGCTGAGAATAACTTCCCCAGGCCACTGGTAAATCTCTTGGATAGTGAACCCCTCGCCATCTTTCCTCAACCACGCCACAGATCTGATAAACCCTCTCAGATCAGGGAAAAACTGCTCCGTCTCAAACGCCTTGATGATGAAGCCATCAGCCTGTAAACACTGGGCTGGATGTGAGAAAGCTCAGATTTCGTAGTGATTCCCATCTGATTCCTGAGAGTGTGATCCGTGGAGCCACTCTCGGCTTTCAGTAGCCGTTACCTCCTAATTATAATTACCGGCTGGACAGGAAACGGCTCGTGTTACCCAGCAGCCATTGATTGGCTGCGCGGCGGCTTCGGTTTCTGATGATGATGTTAGAATTACACAGAGACACAAAGATGGACCCAAAACTCAGAGACTCGCTCCTTTATAGCAACATTAACTCTTTCTGCAACAGATTCCCATGAAATGTAGAAAAAAGCAACAAAAGAAGTCCAAATCAAAGCTTTAAAAGCCTTGTAAAAAGGGCCCAACACTCAGGGACGTGCTCGTTAAGAACAATCAACTTTTTTCAACAGATGAAGATAAAAACCTAGTAAATGGCATCAAAAAAGTCCAAAACAAAGCCTCAAATCATTGAAAAAAGGGTCCAAAAAGTCAATAAAAGGGCCAAAAATGTAGGACACAAATGGCATAAATGTCAAAGAAAGCATCAGAAAGCTCTGAAAACTGATACAAAAATGCAGAAGAGTCCAAAAATGTGGAAAAAGAAATGCCCAAAACGTTCAAAAAAAAAAAAAAAACTCACTGTTGAGCCATTTGTCTCTCCTCTCCTTCATCTTCTCTTTCTTTGTCTTAACTTTCTTCTCTTCTGGACCTGAGAACAAACACAGGTACACAACATGAACCTGGAGCTGGAGGAGACTAAGAAATGGATTCAAAGATACAGACAGACAGACAGACAGACAGATAAAGAGAGAGAGAGAGACACACACAGACAGAGAGACAGACAAACAAACAGACAGACAGACAGACAGAGAGACAGACAGACAGACAGACAGACAGACAGACAGACAGAGGTATACATACAAACAGACAGACAGACGTTACAAACGTCAAAAATGTTGAAAGAAATTATCAAATAGTTTGCAAAGAAAAGTCGCTTAATAAAGTCGAAATTATTTTTGGACAAAAATGCTGAACAAAGTGCAAAAAATATATAGCCACTGTTTACAGAGCCAGATCCAGGTCAGAATATTAGTGTGCATGTAAAGGTACTCAGTGTCATAAGACATGTCATGTTTAAGAGCTTTTACAGTTGTGTTATCTGTAGTCAATGTTAGAGCCCATATCTGTGTAGAAGCCCAACCCTGCGGCGTGTCAAGCGTTATCTGCAGAGATAATCTGCTGTTTCTGGGAGAGAACAAGCAGAGATGGAAATCTGCTGCAGATACACAGATGTGGGCAGAGGGGGGGGGGGGAATCTGATCTGCCTTTAGAGGGGGGTCCCAGCGGGAGCATCGTCTTCCCAACGTTAGAGCAAACTGATGGCTGTGATTACCCACACACTGTTCACCTTCTAACCTTCCTTCAACTCTGCTTCTTTACACTTTCTGTCCCTCTTTTTCTAAACTTTTTAGACACTGTTTTTAAAGCTTTTCTCAAACCTTTGGGGTGGCCTTCAGCTCACCCAATAAGAGCGTGCGACCTATGTAGGCTGAGTCCTTTGCAGCGGCCCGGGTTACAATCCAACCTGCGGCCTTTTTCTGCGTGTCATCCCTCTCTTTCCTGTCTATCCACTGTCATTATCGAATAAAAGGAAGACGGACACGGTTTGGACAATTTCTTTACGCTTTTTAGACAGGGTTTTTTGTCGCTTTTTCAAAAAATTAAAAGAAAAAGTCTAATTATTTTAAAAGAACAAGTCGTAATAGCTAGGATTACTCCGACATGAACAGAAGGTTTTCAGAGGGATGGCAGACAGCACTTTGAGGAAAATATCAGATGCCCTCCCAGCATTCAAAGCTCCAAAAACAAGATGCATGCTGGGATGGGAGTGTGGGATGAGTGACTGCAGACGGAGACTCAGGAACACACTCACCCTTTATTATAAAGATTCACACATTTTCTTCCTAAATATTCACACTTTTTTTTTCTCAATTATTTTTTTACTTAAACTTTTCTGACTTTTTTTCTAAACTACTCAATGTTTTCTTTTAAATATTGTGTCCTCGCCAAGGGGGTAAGCGAGCCTCTGCAAAGCGTAGCTCCTATGGCGCCATTTTGATGCTAACAAGCCATCTCCTCCCGTTAGCATCCCATTGACTCCCATTCATTTTGGCGTCACTTTGACAGAGAATAACTTTACATCTGAAGCGTTTAAAGACTCTATTTGTCCATTGTTTATTTCTAAAGAAACACGACAATGTATAAAAGGCTCCATTACCTTGTAGCTCACGTTATGGCTCCGTAGCAGACGCTTTTATAAAAATAGGCTAACGATTGGGTCATAACCACAAGACTTACTGTCGCATATAGGAATTACCGTATAGTACAGGAGAAGCTCACAGGCATTTTGGACTTCCATTAGCTGTTTAGGTTTAATTACTAATGTTAACTAGCATGTTAGTGATCAATAATTACTAATGTTAACTAGCATGTTAGTGATCAATAATTAGCCTGTTCCTATGTTGTCTCCTTACATATACCTACACTCTCCGTCTCTGTGAGATTGGGAATGATTGAGATTTCTCTCGGCACAGCTACCAGAAGACTTCACACTTTCAGACAGGTTGTTCACGTCACATCTACGTCTTCAAGCTCAGTTGGAAGCTGCTCAGTAACGCTCAGCCAGCACCGGGAAAGAGACTTCTGATATCCTTCACTGGTCTCGGTCCAGAGACACGGGGTCTGGTGCTCCAGTTTATATAGTGTCTATGGTCCTAGCAGACTTCATTAGAGCCTCAGAAATCTAAAATCCTTCCTGCAGTCTGCTGCAGAATCACCAGTCTGTACCGCCCTCTAGAGGCAGGCAGACAGACAGACAGACAGACAGACAGACAGACAGACAGACAGTTTTGCTTTTTTCTGCACCTTCAACTTTTTTTGTCATGTTTTTTTTGTCTTTTTTATTTACCACTTTTCTTTTATGTTTCTTTGGCACTTTTTGGGCATTTTCTGTAATGCTTTTTGATAATTAACATTGGGCCTCATTCACCAACCGTTCTTACGAAGAAATGTGTTCTTAAACCCTTCTTATGCACTTTTTTACGAAGATTATGGCATTCACTAATGTTTTCTTAACTTGGATTTGTTCTTAGCTAAGAACAAAATCTACGAACACTGAAAAGCACTCTTACACACATTTGAGTGATGACAATTTGCTCCAAATGATTGCTTACTGCATTTTATTTAATTCTACAGTCGTTTACAATGATAGTATTGTACTGTAATGTATTTCTGATCATTTGTTGATAAAAAATCATATTATTCAAAAAAGACACTAACACTGCAATTTACATCAGCAATTAAACTGATTAAATCCTGTGTTATTTGGTGATTGATCGCTATTTATAGGGCTGAAATGCAGTGGTAGAATGTAACAAAGTACAAATTCGTCCTAACTGTACTTAAGTACATTTTTCACGTATCTGTACTTTACTTAAGTAGACTCAATAGTGCATAGCCTACTTTTGACTTTTACTTTGTTACATTTTGCAGCAATTATCTATACTTTCTACTCCACTACATTTCTACAATGTTACGTTACATTTTCTGATCAGTTTCTCCCCTCTGCCAAAACGTCTTCCTGACCGTCACACGTTTGTCTCACTAGTGAAGTTTTGTTGCCGTAGATACTGTATATATGGGTTGCCATAGATACTGTATATATGGGTTACCATAGATACTGTATATATGGGGCACCGCTGATCCAAGCCGGCTCCGGTGCTCCAGAGCCCGGGTGAAGCGCCGCTGACCCTCGGTAATACAGCCTCCGGTAAAAGTGAAAATGAAAACGTTTGTTTTTTTATTATTCCCGTTTTTAAATCAAAGTTGCTATATCTATTTCTCTCCATCGTTTACTCCTCCGCCAGGCTGTGTAAGACGCGTTCATATCTTATTTATTTGGCTGGACCTCTTCACATCTCCCCATTTGCGCTGCTTCACACACTTTATTTGCTTACTTGCATGGTTAAAGAAAATGAAATACATCCATGAATAAAACCAACCGCATTCCGATTCTAACAACATATTTCCGTTTCATGGTTAGGATAGGAACTTTTCTTAAAAGCCAGGCCTTGTTTGTGGTTGTGGACACCTTCTACTTTTACTAAAGTAAATATGTCTCTGGTTATTTACTTTTATTTAAGTACTGAGATTCAGTACTTCCTCCACCGCGGCTCCGACAAGCTCCGACAACCTGTCTCCCAGGAGGTGCACAGGAAGTGTCATGTCCTTATATGGGCATTTTTGGGGCGTTTTCTTATGCTAATTAGGAACAACTGGCACGCGCGTTCAGTTACGAAGACGTGGGATTCATCAATCCTAAGAACACAGGTGCGAACAAATCTGCTGTTTAAGAACACGTCATGAATCCGGCGTAGACTTTTCTTAGAAACCTTCTTAAGAACATATTTAAGAGAAAACTTAGGAAGATATTGGTGAATGAGGCCCATTGTTTTGTGGTTCTGTTCAGGGGAAAAAATTACTAGGGACTGTTCGTTTACCGGAGGAGTTTTGGGATCTTTATTCAAAATAAACCTGACCTTCCCTTACAACACGATGGAGCCAGCAAAGCAGTTTTGTCTTTTTGTAATTTTTATATGTGCGAGCGGGATTTATTCAGTTCCCACGGTCTCTAAAGCTACAGCTCAAAATTGTCTGGCTGACTAAACAGGGAGGGACCCATCTGCTAGCGATAGGGCCGAGACTGAGAGAGCTACATGGAGCTACATGGATAAATATGCACCAAACAAGCCACTTTAAAATGTTGCTGTTCTCTGAATACAAAAGTTGGGTGACCATCCCCCTTAGACAAAACAAAATTTGGATGACCCTCCCATCAACAAAGAATAAAAAGACATGACCCTCCCCTATTTTCCTCCGTGGTCCATTCCATAAATACCAAACGGTCCTCTAATCATTTCGTTTTTGAGCATAATGTCTTTTGGTGCTTTTTATGACGTTTTCTTGACACTTCTGGCGCTTTTTTCTGAGCTTTTTCAACATTTTCGGTGTTTATTTAAAACCTTTTTCGGACGCACTTTTCTTTGGCTTGTTGGCGCTATTTTCGACGTATTTGATGCTTTGTTTCGACTTTCTTTCTTGAAACGTTTTTGGCGCTTCTGCCGCTTTTCCCGGCGTATTTGATGCTTAGTTTCGATATATGTTCTGCTTTTTTGCCTCTGAGCGCTGACAGTCTGCAGATGTTACCTTTCTCTGCAGCGGCGGGAACATGTGGAGCTTTTTCCTCAAACTGGAGACTTTGTCGCAGAGCATCCGGAGTTATCTTTGTGCCGGCGAAGATCCCCGAGGGGAAGCAGTTCTCCGCCGGAGCCTGAGAGTTCACAACATAAATAATAATTATTCAGTTAGCGTCCAATAAAAGTTCTGTTTTGCCGCTGACAGGCTCAGATTATTATTTTAAGTGTCTGACAACATTATGGAAAGGATCCCTACAGAGATAGACCTTTTAGTTAAAGAGTAAGAGCCTTTTAGTTTAACATGAAACAGCCTCAAAATCACCATCACCAAACTCCATGTAAATAATCAGGACTTTTAGCGTGTATAGAGCCAGCATATTTCCACCAAACTCCATGTAAATAATCAGGACTTTTAGCGTGTATAGAGCCAGCATATTTCCACCAGACCCCATGTAAATAATCAGTACTTTTAGCGTGTATAGAGCCAGCATATTTCCACCAAACTCCATGTAAATAATCAGGACTTTTAGCGTGTATAGAGCCAGCATATTTCCACCAGACTCCATGTAAATAATTAGGACTTTTAGCGTGTATAGAGCCAGCATATCTCCACCAGAGTGGTGATTGTTGGAACAGTGGAAAGATGAACCAAGACGGCTTTTGGTAGTTTTATTTAGTTTCTGTCCACTTTGAATGAAGTGTGTTTTACGATGATAAAAGTCCTGATTATTTACATGGAGTCTGGTGGGTTTGGTGATGGTGATTTCAGGGCTTTTTCATGTTAAACAAAAAGGATCGTATTCTTTAACAAAAATACGTTAAAGTAGACCTTTTTGTTAAAGAGTAAGATCCTTTTTTAAACATAAAAACATCCGCGAAATTGCTATCGCCAAACCCACCAGACTCCATGTAAATAAACAGTGATTTTATCAACTTAAAACACACTTCATTAAAAGTGGACATAAACAAAATAAAACTATCAAAAGCCGTCTTGGTTCATCTTTCCACTGTTTCAACAATCACCACTCTGGTTTGGTTGAAATAAACCCTTAATTCACCCATTTACATGTGGAAATATGCTGGCTGTATACACGCTAAAAGTCCTGATTATTTACATGGAGTCTGGTGGGTTTGGCGACGGTGATTTCGGGGCTGTTTCATGTTAAACAGAATGTATGAATAAACTCTTGGGCTGCATCCCAACAGACCTGTGTGTCTCTTCTGTTGTTGTGCTGTTGTTGCCGGAGTATTGGAGCAGAAACAGCCGTTAGCTCCGTTAGCGATGATGCTAATGCTAACCCGGAGCCGGGGCGCACCGCCTCTTGGTGAAGCTTCTGTCGGACATGTTTTATCTTTCCCACCATGTTGAAACCCTTTAAACTCAGACTAACACATATATAGCAAATTTTGAGTAAAGTGAAACAAAGTAACGCTTTGTGTGTGTCAACAGCGCTTGCTGTCCTGCTGTCAAGTCAGCGATAATAACCACCGGAAGTGATTCTGTAAAAGTCACTTTTAACACTTTGTAGCTTTTTCGACATTGTGTCATTTTTTTCCACGTTCTTTCTCGACGTGCTTTTCACCGTTATTGTAATTTTCTACCGACATTTTTTCACTTTTTCCAAATTTATTTGTAAAAGCATTTGGCATTTTTATCACTTTTTGTCACGTTTGTGCATGTGTATGTAGGTGATGCGATAGACATTCCTGCTGATCCGTTTCACACTGTTTACCAAATTGACTTGAACAAGTTTGTTTGTGTCTGTCCTCAACATATGTCAAACCATTGTAATTAATAACTTTGCAACCCTTACAGCAATGAGGGAAGGTTTGTCAGCATGTTCACTCAAAGTGAAGTATATTCACTTTCTGCACTTTTCAATTTTTTTATGTTTTTGTCTTTTATTTCGACAGTTTATTCCTTCTTTTCCGACACTTGTTTTACCTCTGTTGTAGGAACTCTTTTTTGGGAATAACTCCATCTCGTTTTCAACAACACATAAGTAGCCTAAAATACAAACATATATAACATATTTCTTACCTACTGTATAATAAACACTCAAAGGACGTGATTCTCTGTACACTCATTCAATTTAATATCAAATAACTTGTAAATAACAAGTAAAAGCCAAAAGGAAAGCTTTTATTCTGAAAGGTAATCCCTCATCATAAAAACATGTTTATGCTCCCGCTAGCTTGACAGTTGTTGACATGCCAAACGTGACTGTGTCCCGGGTAAATTGACCGATGGAAAACAGTGCAGACGGAAGGTTCCAGTGATCAACTTAAAGGGTTTATTATTGTTTAAAATTTCACTATTTTGACATATTATTTTGAGTTTTTTCATAGCACCTTTTATTAGAGATATGAACTAGTTATTCTGAGATACTATGTCATTATTTTGAGATTTTAACAATGTTTTCTAGCTGTTTATCTTTCGTAACAATCCTTGTTTCAGACTGGTGGAAACAAAACATCTATGTTTCTTCACTTTGTCTGTTAGATTTCTTCTAAATCCACCAAATAATAAGTGTTATTGTCAGTAATCAGCAGGGGAAGTTTCATTCTGATATCTGTTAGTGTTTCCCCTTAAAATCTTTGTTAACCTCAAATCGGAGAGGCAGTGGCAGCAAAAACTGTCCTGTCCTATTAGTACAGTAGTGTCCTGAGGAGTGTCCCGGGACAGTCAGATACTGTCCTGTGACTCCCAGACACTGTCCTGTGACTCCCATAACTGTCCCGGGACAGTTTCTGGGTGTCACAGGACAGTGTCTGACTGTCCCGGGACAGTCATGGAGTCACAGGACAGTCTACAGGACAGTGTCTGACTGTCCTGGGACAGTCATGGTGTCACAGGACAGTGTCTGGGAGTCACAGGACAGTATCTGACTGTCCCGGGACACTCCTCAGGACACTACTGTACTAACAGGACAGGACAGTTTTTGATGCCACTGCTGTTGGGTTCAGTTTAGTCCGGACTAATAATAATAATAATAATAATAATAATAATAATAATAATAATAAGCAACAGAAGACCAGAGGCCCGTTCAAGAAAGCAGGTTTAGTGAAAACTCTGAGTTGGTTAACCCTGAGATGAGGGAAACTCTGGGTTTCTCCGTTCCAGAAAGAGAAACCTCGGAGTCAGTTACTATGGTAACTGAGTCTGTGAACCTAACCTGGTCGGGAGCAGGTTTTCTTCAAGAAACCTCGAGTTTCTCTCAGTCTCCTCCCACTCAGAGGGAGGGGAAACTCATTTCCTCATTCATTCATTCAGTCTGTATCAGGCGCATTTTAATGCAGTTTTATCTGCATGAATAAAAAAACGTAGCCTATTGGTTTATGTTAGGCAGACTAAAATGTTTTTTTTCTATGTCATGTCCTTTTTTTTTGTTATCAAATTTTTATTGTTTTAACATCGTTTAAACATGGCATGTAACGACGAAGACAAACAATCAGCAATTACGCCAGTACGAAATAAAAATGAATTAATCAATGATAAATAGGCTATAAAGGGCACTTTATCAGTGGGATAACAAAATATACAAAGAGATTACATAAAATAAATAAATAATAAACAAACCTACAGAACATATTTCAAAATAACAAAATATACACAAATATATTTAAGTACTACAGATTATTAGAATTGTTAGAAAATATCTATGTCATGTCCTTTTGTCGACGATCCCGTTGATGAAAAAGCTGTATTAATTCACAGAGAGTTTACGTCGAGAGATGATATTGAGTCCCGAATAGATGTTTTTTCATTTCCACATAACCGATTTGAGAGGTATTTTTTATCACAGTATTAGATATGTAGATACCTTATCCTTCCACTAGTTCAACATCGTGGACAGGCTTTAACATCCCAGCAGATTCTTTGTGTCGCATTACGTTTTTTGCAAACAGCAGTTTTCTTTATAACAGCAGTGGATCATACTGTAATAGTAAAGCCACTGTATGCAGAGCCGTCAGAAAAGTGTGATCGCTCTGAAACGTTTTTTTAAACGTGTTCCCTGGACACAAACCAGTGAGAGCCATTAAAAAGAAATAAACTATTATACTTATAATTCTGTTAATGATCATGGTGCTGCAGCCTCAGAATGGGAATAGTATAGTTTACTTTTTCGCCCGCAGGATTGCACCTGAATAAAATTATAGGTGTAGCCTACATTTCCAGTTTTCACCAGTAAAGTTAACTGTGATTAAATATGAAATTAATACACTGTTAATGCGTAGCCTACGCATTGACTCGAGCAGCAATTTTCTCCCACACCAATTCTCTCTCTTTTGCAGCAGCAGCCGCTGTCTTGCTTTTTTAACGAAATACATGTTCAAACCATAGACTGTTAATATCTATGGTTCAAACTCGCTGTTTGTGCGCATGAGTATTTCCGCCGACCCGTTTGTTAGTGGTTGTTACCATGGTGAATCGTAGAATCATGGCTCCATTCATACTGCCTTATGTGCACGTGCGTAACCCTGAGTGAACATACTCAGAGTTGATTGAACCAACTCATATCAGCTGTTCTGGAACCGAAAACTCAGAGTTTCCCATCTCAGGGTAAATCAACTCAGACATCAGGCTTAGACTCAGAGTTTGTTAAACCTCCTACCTGGAACGGACCCCAGGTTAGGTTCACAGACTCATTTACCATAGTAACTGACTCCGAGGTTAAGTTACCTCTCTTTCTGGAACGGAGAAACCCAGAGTATCCCTCATCTCAGGGTTAACAAACTCAGAGTTTTCACTAAACCTGCTTTCTGGAATGGGCCTCTGGAACGGACCCCAGACCCGAATGGAGTCTGCACATTTAAAAAAAAGTTTTCAACAGAATGCAATATGAGGAGTTTAATGATGATATCTGAAAAGATATTTGTCGTTTTAAATAAATAATAAACTCTACACGCCTGTTTTCCAGTGTGGCTCTTGGTTGATTTGAGTTTGACATCCCTGACATAGACAGAAAACCCCCCAAATAAAAACAATATTTCAGCATTACATTATGTTAATCTTCCACCAGGGGGCACTGTGGCTCTTCCTCATGGCAGCAACACAGATGAACAGATGTGTGACTACAGTCAGCAGTCCGCTGTGTGATCCACTGGATCCACTTCAACATGAAAAGGCCTTCTGATGATTGCTCTGAGAGGAAACCCATTACATCGCCGCTCTCTCTCAGATGAGTGGCTCCCGCTTAATTCTGATTCATCAGGATTTAAAGTGCCAGTGCCGATCGGGATAAGTCGCTGGTTTCCCTCGGTAAACTCATACATTAAAAGGTAACTTAGTTTTTATTTCAACCTGGACCATATTTCCCCATGAATTGGTTTCTAAGTGACAGACTGGAACACAGTCTTTAAAACTGGTGCTGTATTGAGCTAGAACGCTGTAACCGGCAGCTGTGAAGATCCTTTTAGTTTAACATGAAACAGCCCCGAAATCACCATCACCAAACCCACCAGACTCCATGTAAATAATCAGGACTTTTATCATCATAAAAAAATCCATTCCAGGATCAGAGCTTTAAGGGTGCCTTGCACCCTTTTAACGTAATTTGTTTTTAACACTATCCTACTGTGTTAACTGTGCATTTTGTGACAAACTGTATGCTTGATAACTAATGCATGTGTTTGTATGCAGCTATTGTCAGCGCTTCTTGCCCAAGAAAAATGTCCTACCGGACAATAAAGTTTATCTCATCTTATATTATTAGATTAAGATCATTTTGGACCTCATTCAATTCAATTCAATTTTAGTTATAGTATCAAATCATAACAAGAGTTATCTCAAGACACTTTACAGATAGAGTAGGTCTAGACCACACTCTATAATTTACAAAGACCCAACAATTCCAGTAATTCCCCCAAGAGCAAGCATTTAGGGCCCTATCTTGCACCCGGTGCAGCGCAAAACCCAACGTAAGTGTCTTTGCTAGTTTAAGACAGACGCAGTTGTCAATTTCCCGTCCAGCGCCTACGTCGTTTGAATAGCAAATGCACCTGCACCCATCTGTAGCCCATGGGCGTGCTGGTCTTACAGGGAGGTGTGTTCAGGTGCATTCTGGGCGTGCTGGTCTTACAGGGAGGTGTGTTCAGGTGCATTCTGGGCGTGCTGGTCTTACAGGGAGGTGTGTTCAGGTGCATTCTGGGAGTATTGCTATTTTGAGGCAGCAGGAAGTGATCGCGCCACGCAGCATTTCATTGTTATTTTAACAGGAACAGTTACTAAAATGCTCCTAGGCTCGTGCACAGCACACGCACACTATGCTTGTTACACACACAGGGACGCACAGCAGCACAAACACATGCAGAAGATTACTAATAAAAATATTACGGTGCAAATCCTCCATCATAACAGCAATGCTCCAAGGTCCAAACACGCCTGGCTTTTAAAGGGAATGGGAGATGATCTCTGATTGGTTTATTGCATGTTACGCCCCCAAAACACGCCTCTGATTAAAAGGTAGTGATGGCCAAATAAAGCCTCATGAAGCTTCACAGAGCATTTTCTTTATTTTCTGAGCCCACTAGATGGCGCTCTCTGTTCAACAAAGGGTTGAAAACCCACTGATTTGCCATTCCTTGAGCCTTTTTATTTAAACCAAGAGCGCCATCTAGTGGGCTCAGAAAATTAAAAGAAATGATTCACGAAGCTTCATGATGCTTCATTTGGCCATCACTAATTAAAGGTGCTCTAAGTGAGGTGAAGCGTTTTTTAGGCTACAACATTTTTCGTCACATACAGCAAACATCTCCTCACTATCCGCTAGCTGCCTGTCCCTGAACACACTGTAAAAAAACGTGGTCTCTGGAGACAGCCCAGGCTCCACAAACGGGAACAAAAACTAACTGCGCCAACCTGCACCACGAGCCATAACAAACAGAGTTCCAGCCAACAGAGATGCTCACAAGTCTCTGAGCTAGAGACCAAGTCAAGTCTCAAGTCTCTGAGCTAGAGTCCAAGTCAAGTCTCAAGTCTTTGAGCTAGAGTCCAAGTCAAGTCTCAAGTCTCTGAGCTAGAGTCCAAGTCAAGTCTCAAGTCTCTGAGCTAGAGTCCAAGTCAAGTCTCAAGTCTCTGAGCTAGAGTCCAAGTCAAGTCTCAAGTCTCTGAGCTAGAGTCAAAGGCAAGTCTCAAGTCTCTGAGCTAGAGTCCAAGTCAAGTCTCAAGTGTCTTGTGGTTATAATAAGTGTTGCATCACGTACAGCGACCCATCCAGACTGCTTAGAACACTGCATAGCTATATATAAGGAATTCAAAGCATGCAATATGTTATTATGACTCCTTTATCTATCAGCATACAGTATCAGCTTTGATTTTGGTATATAATCAGTGTAAACAGACTATTGAAACATGATAAAAACAAAGAATGCTTTACTTTTAAGTTAATGTCTGTACTTTAAGTAACATACAGTACAGTACAGACCAAAAATTGAGGCTATGAAGAAAAAGGACTCCCTTGTCTGTTGATGAATTATAATGAAAGGCCTTGGCTCCTATTGTGCTGGCTCTGTGGGGCCATAAGACCAAATATAGAAAATATTATAACTCACAACACAAAAACTGACATACTCCTATTTAGTTCAAAACTGCAAAACATCACAGTGTAGCTAAATGCAAAACATTATTGCAACCAAATGAAATTTTTAACACACTACAGTGCACTTCCTTATGATAGAGAATCCTCAATTATTTATTATTTACTTAGTGGCAGACACATGTAATGTGCACTGCCTATGCAACTAATCATACCTTATAAACTACTGTAAGTCAACACATCCCAGACTCTCAAACCAGTGTAATGTTATAACTAAATGAAACCGTAACGTTATATGATCAACAATAATCCTGTAACCGGTTTGCAGACAACGTTAATAATTAACGTGATGGCAGACAGTGACACCTAAATGATTAACGTAATGTTAATCGATCACCACAAATTTGGCAATTAAACAAACGCTCATTTATATTTGATAAGGAAGACAGTCGGAGTTAACCTCCCGTAACATTAGGTCGTAGCTAAAGCAAGAAGCAAGCTAACGGTAGATGGTCAATGCTGAGTTAAACATGTTTACTCACCTATCAGGGTACGTTTTCAGATGCCTGATAAAATGAGATGTGGTTGAGCCAGAATCTTTTATCGTGATACCGCATATTTTGCATTGAGTGCTTCTTTTGTTTGGGCCGTCTTGTTTAAAGTTTTTGAAAGCAAAACTTACGATGAATGGCACAGCAGCGGCCGGTGAATTTGACATGTTTGTTTGTTGTCCTCCAGCCAGCAATACGTACGTGTTACGTAGGCAGGTTATAGGTAACGGAGGGAGGGGTATAGTGAGCTCGTCAGACATTTTCTAAAAATCAACATTGTTCACGAGTCCCGCCGCTCGAGTCCGAGTCGAGTCTGAAGTCTTTCGAGGACGAGTCTCAAGTCGAGTCTCAAGTCACTGTGTGTGCGACTTAAGTCGCACTCGAGTCCGAGTCTCAAACTCGAGTCCCCATCTCTGCCAGCCAATAACTGACAAGAAGGAGCTGGTTGAGTTTTTTAAAGTGTGTTCAGGGGACAGGCCTCTAGCAGATAGTGAGGAGATGTTTGCTGTATGTGACAAAAAATGTTGCCTAAAAAACGCATCACATCACTTAGATCACCTTTAATGAAGACACTAAGTACAACCCTTTTGAACCATGTGTCCGGCGCATGGACCCTTTTTTCCGCCGTCAAACTAGCAAAAGTGGATTTGGACATGCCCTAAACGCACCTGTGCCATGCACTTCACACCATGCGCTTAGATTGTTAAAATAGGGCCCTTAGTGGGACAGTGGCGAGGAAAAACTCCCTTTTAGGGAGAAACTTCGGACAGATCCAGGCTCTTGGTGGGCGGTGTCTGACGGTGCCAGTTGGGGGTGTGATGAACAGTGGCAATAATAGTCACAATAAAGATAATGGAACTATGACTAGAAATAATAGTTGTAGTAGTTCATGGCGTAGCAGGGCACTGCAGGGCGTTACAGGGTGTAGCAGGGCACTGCAGGGCATAGCATGACGTAGCAGGGCATAGCAGGGTGTAGCAGGGTGTAGCAGGGCACTGTAAAGCGTAGCAGGGTGTAGCTGGCCATAGCAGGGCACGGAGCAGTACCATGGTGACAGCTGCAACCATGATTTAGGTGCCACCCTAATCCAAGGAATACTGCTGGGCAAAAAAACATAAGGACTCCGGGGAATAAGCTCCCCAGAGCTAAGTTAGTAACAAGCAATTGTAGGGAAACACTGAATTATGTAACTAAAAAGACACCAACAATTCTGAGAAAACTTACTTTAATGCTGAGCCACAGGGCCATTACTACAAAAGGTACTGAAACTGGCAGTTCTTTCTGAAAAAAAATCTGATATCAATCTATGGACATCTCCAATATTTTTTATATATATATATATATATATATATATATATATATATATATATATATTTTTTATATGCATATTTCCAATATGCATATATCCTTGCAGCTCTACTAAATGCTCAAAATGGGAGGCCCATTGAAAATTCCCAGTGATGTGGATTAAACACAAAATACGATCAATGTTTTGCCTCTATACAGAACACACTCAAAGCACCACTGCACGCTTTCATCGACTCATTATTTCATCACTGTGACAGTAGTTTTTATAACATTTTGATCATTACAAACATTAGCTGCTTTTAACTGGGCAGTTCCCTGGGCATACAGTATGCAAACACTCCATTTTGAATAGGAAAATTATTCAGAACACATTGAGGATTGTAGCTTTTGAGTCTTTGCCAATGGCATTCCTGGCTGTGCATCGATAGACACCAGCATCTCTTTGCGTCGGATTCTGGATGACGAGGGAACCTTGTGGATGGAGATACTTGTTCCCAAAAAGGCGTGGCTGTGCACTGACAGCCAAGCGGGTTTTATCAGGTGTTTCCCATGCTACCTCAACTCTAGGGATCCCAGTTGCTACGCAGTTCAACTGAACAGCTACTCCATGTTTGGCATAAGTCACAGAGGGAGGGCCGTTGGTGATTCGAGGCGGGTATGTCATCACAATTACTGACACAGAAAGCTGAGAGCTGCCGTATTCGTTCGCAGCTCGACAACCGTACAAACCCCGATCATACACGGATACTTGATGGATGGAAAGTGTCCCATTAGGCAGCACGGCATACCGTCCAGCTCTCTGCGGCCTGTTGAGGACAACCCCACTTGGAAGCGTCCATGTCAGTCTAAAAGGTTTGGCATTGGTTAGACAATGAAGCAAAAGTCCTTTGCCATTTACGACGCTGACCGGAGAGTTGTAACGGTTGATAATCTCTGGCTTTTTCCCCGGGGACAATATGAATGTACGCTCCACAAGCCCTTGAGAGTTATGCCCCAGACAGCGGTACATACCAGCTTCAGCAACGGAAGGGTTGCTGATGATCAAAGAGCCGTCATTGGCCCGGTGGAAAAATTTTGAGAACTGAACACCGCTATGCAAAGGCGTGCCGTTGGGTAAAATCCAAGTGACATGAGGTAGCGTTGAGCCCTCGAAGGAGCAATTCAAAGTCACGGCATTCCCCACAGTCAACGATAGATTATCTGTGTTAGTACCTTTGATTTGTGCCTTTTCGACAACTTCCTTTATATCTAAGTTGACTATCAGTTTAACCTCCCCTCCTTCGTTACGAGCGATACAAGCCAGCTTCCCCGAGTCCGTCCTCTTGGCCAACCGGATTTCCAAAGTACCATTTGGGTGAACTGTCATTCTGTTGCTGTAATACGGCGCTGGGAGGATTACATTTCCTGGTAGAACCCACATGATGCGAGGAATGGGCATTCCCTCTGCGATACAGTCCACAAGTGTCCGTTGATCGGGGACTGCGGTCACTTTGACGGTGTTTAAAGTTCCTTTTAAGCCATTAATCATTGGAGATGTTACGAGAACCTCCAACCTGATAACTTTATGGTCTTGTCCTGCATTGTTCCTGGACACGCAGGTGTAGTTACCGTCATCAAAACGCTGAACCTTTTGAACCACCAATGTCCCGTCATCCAGGACTTGGTATTTGTCCATTGCAGGGGCGATAACTCTATTCGTGGGGGATATCCATGTGACGACAGGTGTTGGTTCCCCTTTGGCGTTACATCTCAGTGTACCGGTCTCTCCATAGAAAACCCTGATGATCTTTTGGTCCTTATCCTGGATTTTTGGTGAGGAAGTTGCAACCTTTACCTTGACTCTAACCTTCATCTCATCTTTGCCCAGTTGGTTCTCGGCATAGCAGGTGTAATCGCCTTCTTCTGGTGTGCCGACATGGTTGAAATACAGCGTACCATTGTCAAACACCACATACCTACAGAGAGTTCAGATAGGGAAGGAAAGTAAAGAAGCTGTTAGTTAAGAGTTATGTGCATTATTCAAAATTTAAGACAATTGATGATTATATGCAATTATGTGGTTATTAAAGGAGAAATATGTAATATATTTAATGTGTTAAATTATAAAATGACCATGGTATTTCATATTAAGGAAACATGCTAAGATGAAATACTAGTTTTCTCAGACATCAAAGCCAGTATGTTCTCCTTTGAAATTTCCGTTCTGGTCCAGAACGGAATGTTTATGTTTTGGCCTGTGTGTTGTAGTCCACAATGCTTGTACTTTACTCCAGTATTTCGGTTTTATGCTACTTTATTCTCCAACCAGTCCTCCAAACCATCATCATACCTGCGAGTGCGCCCCCCGCTGAGACTCTCTCTTTGTTTGACCGGGTTGAGCATGGTGCCGTCCGGCAGCGCCCAGCTGATTTCAGGGTTGGGGAGACCGGATGCCACACAGTCCACCTTCAGGTCTCCACCGTACGCAACCTCCTGACTGGATCTCTGCTGCTTCTGCTCAATCTTGGCCGGCCTGGTCAGCACGTCAACCCGCAGCTGAACGTAGTCATCTCCCATCTTGTTTCGTGCCACACAAAGGTAGTCACCGCTGTCCTTGTCGGTCACAGAGTGAACGGTTATAGTGCCATTAGGGAAGACCTTGATCCTGGGGTCAAAACTGCAAAGATAATAGAAACATTTAGAATTTAGAGGACATTAAACATATTCATTTATTTAAACATTTATAAAATGATTAAGTAGCTTGTGCATTTGTTACCTGTACTGAGCATCGACCAACTTCTTTGAGGGCGTCCTCCAGATGATCCGGGGCTCTGGGCCTCCTGCCGCCACACAGTTGAGCAGCAGCCTCCCCCCGTAGATCACATCTGTTCTCTGGGGGGACGAAGAGGTAATATGGGCCTTGGCAGAGGACGGATTCCTCCTAATGCTCAGGATCACCGTTCTTGTGCTGGAAGCCACCGCGTTACTCACTGAGCACTCGTATCTCCCTGCATTTCCCTGGCCCAAACCCTGTATGTACAGTGTCCCGTTGGGGAAGACACCGAGCTTGCGTCCGTTGACAAACTGGGAAGCGATGAGCTGAACGCCGTCAGGTGTGATCCAGCGTATATGTGGCTGTGTGCCACCTGCAGACGAGCAATGGATGTAGGCGTTGGCGCCCTCTAGGAGCGTTGTGTTCTCGTGTCGCATCTGCTGAATCATGGGCTGCAACGCAAACACATAAAGTCGCACCGAGACCGTGTCGGCTCCCGCTGCGCTGCTCCCAATGCACTTATAAATCCCTTGGTCTGCGTAAGCAGCCTGGTTTATCCGGAGAGTCCCGTTACTGAAGATGGCAATATTTTGCTGAGTGGCAATGCCAGCTGCAGCCACGTGGACGTTGTTTGGGAGCGTCCACGTGACTTGAGGCGTAGGGTGACCTTCTGCGTTACACTCCAAATCGACTTTGCCACCGAGGTGCACAGTTATGTCCCTGTGCCGAGGCTGGAGGATCCGCGGATGCTGAGCGAAAACCACAAAGTTGACCACCATCTTGTCTGTGCCATACTGGTTCTGGACCGTGCAAAGGTACTGCCCTCCATCTGTGGGCTGTGTGTTCCTAATGATTAACGTACCGTTTGGATGGACTTCGAACCTCTGGATCCTGGTGTTCTGAGCGATACTCGCTCCTGCATGAATTAAAAGAGAATTTTTAAGTATATTAGAAAAATGTTTCATGAAAATAAATTACGAATCACAGGAAAACACACAGAAACTCTCTAACATATTAATATAAAGTGACTCATCGAGTTAAAACGTAAAAAATAGCGACAAAAGTCAAATAAAACGACAAAACCTTCAAAAGAACCCTGGTGTTCTGAGCGATACTCGTTCCTGCATGAACGGAAAGAGAGAAAATTTAAATATAAGTGTTTTTTCTAATACATAGTATATGCGTAAGGGGAAGACATATTAAATGTATACACTGTTAAATTACTGGACGTAGCATCCGTGACGTCTCCCATTGGTTTCTAACGAATTTGGTGCAATTTGACCAGATGGTGGTGTTATGACAACAAACTTTACATGTTGGCCTGTAACTTTTGATTTGTATGTCTCAGAAACAACATTCTTTTTTCCTGAATGCTGTGGGTCCAGATCTATCCTTACAAGCCACGCCTATTTGCATCTTGATCAATTTTCTGCCATTTTGAATTGTGACCAAATCTGTTTCTTTGCTACCCCTAAAAGTTTGGAACAATCATCACCAAATTTGGTACATATCATCTCTGGACCAAGCTGGAAAAAGTTACTTCTTTAGATTTTTCAAGTTCCATATAGTTTTACTATAGCTGGGCAAATACATACTTACTACATACGTATGTATATGTGACGAATAAATGTCTTGAATCTATAAAGCAAGCAATCTCTGTCCATGTGTGCTATAACGCAACACTCAATTTGATTAGCCCCCCCCGCCCCCAAGTACACCCCCTGCTCTTATGTACTATGTGATTACGCTGATTCAATAATTATTCCCATTTTCTGTAGTGCTTGTAAAGAAGGAAGTCAAAAGCCTGACCTGATGTACATAACATACTGAGTTGTTGAGAGGTTGAGTCATACATACCACTTGCAACTTTAGTCCATGACAGGAAGGGCATTGGCTCACCCTCAGCCCCACAGGGAAGCTGAGCATCTGTTTCAGCTTCCACAGTCAAAGTCTGGAAATTGCCTTTAGTGATCCTTGGCTTCCCTCTTGGAATAGATCCTTGTCCAGGCAGCTGTTGCTTTCTGGACACATCTTGAGTGCTTGTTAAAAGTCCCTCTCTGAATGGATAAGTTGGGATTGCAGTAATTGTTGGTGCAGGGGTGGCCGTCTGCTTGATTGTCTGCCCGCTGGTCAAAATTAGGGCTGGGGAAGTTGGATTTGTACTCATAAATAGAGCCAGTTTGGGGTCAGTTGGCTGAGTTGCAGGATAGAAGTCTGATGTGATGATGTGTTGGATATTTTGGTTGTTGGGAATGACATGTTGAATGTTGGGAGCCTCCTCAGTTGTGGCCCTCAATGAAGGGCCCATTTCTGCGCCTGTGGACAACGTTTTGGGTAGCGATACATGTGGTGGCACTGTAGATGGGATCACAGCATCAGGCCTTGATGAAGTAGCAGAGGGAGGTTTTGTAATGACGGTACTTGTAAAAAGGTCATTAACATTACTTCCTATGTTTGTAGTTTCTTTAGGATGGCGTTCTAACTCTAACTCACTACTTGTGGTTTTATTTTTACTTGAACTATGATAGGATTTTTCAGGTATTGTAGATTTCTTTGTGGTAATCTGATTGGTGTCCGAATCACCCTCAAAAAGCATGCTCAGCCATGTTTTGATAAAGCCACTTGACGTGTATTCAGAAGTTGTCCTGATTTCACGCTCCATCAAGGAAGCAGCTGAGGCGGACAGGGTTGGCAGCAACAGAGAAGAATGCTTGTCAGTCTCTTTCAAAAGCATCTGTTCACCTTTTTCCATGGGTATGTATTGATGGTCTGATTCATTCTGCCTGACATCTGTTTGCATTTGCATTACAGCGTGAAACCCCCCCAAGGAATTGCCAGAGCGTGGCGTAGGTCCAAGGTCTCCCGTAACGCTTACCCTTTGTGGTTCCTCTAAGGGTTTAACAGGTGGAAGAGGGCTGCCTGTAAACCTCCATTGAGTGATTGATGTGAACATATCTGAGCGCTCTGAAGCAGACGCACTCTCTGAGATTCTCAAGGCTATGTGAGAACTTGTCTTTCCGTGACCCATTTCTGGAGAGGCGGTTGGAAATGATGGTGCTGGTGATGTGCTTTTGAATAGTGGTTTGGCCAGGGGTAAATGGCTTTCATTTGTTTTGGGGTGCAGTGAAAAGAATTTGGTGGCTGCCTCATCGTTATGCCCTGAGACTGTGCTTTCTTCATGACTCAGTCTGCCTGATGACGTTGCTTGGCTGCCTCTGAATGGAACAGTGGTATTTAAATTGGCTGTTGTAACTTCTAATGAATTTATTTTTAGCTGAGTGGAGGCAGTAGTCCTTGGAGCATTTGCACGTGTGGTGGCAATAAACTGGGTGGGTTTATTCAGCTTTTGTTTCCTTTTGTTTGGCTTTCTCCGGCGACCACCATTCCTTCTCCTGGAGTTAGTTTGTCGTAGGCGCGGGGGCGATTGTTCTTCAGACCCAATCCTTTTCATAGTAGTAAATACAAGTGTAGTTATTGGAGAAACTGTTGTGAGCTTTTCTTGGGATTGCAAGTCAATTGTTGTGTCCTTTGTCGGAGTGTGCAACTGTGAAGTTGTTGCAGTCCCACGAACATATTTTCCATTTTCCTCTTGGTTTGTTTCTGATACAAGTCTAGTTGTTTGAGATACTGTTGTGAGCACTGCTTGGGTTTGCAAACCATCAAGTGTGTCCTTATATTTCCCATTTTCCTCTTGGTTTGTTTCTGATTCATTTGGGTTGACCGAAGGTATAATTTCACTTCCCCTTGAAGAGAGTTCTCGGTCATTATTAGAGCTGGCAAGAACATTCGGTCTATCCGTATTCCCGCTCCTCTGCAAGGCCTTAGATCCATCAGCTGTTTTGACTCTGTCAACATCTGCATTTGTGCTATGGTTCTCTTGTAGAGAAAATGTACCGCTGCTGCTTGCAGTGTTTGTGTTAGCCTGCCAGAAAGTGACAGCATGTAGGGGAACAGATGTGGTCAGCTGTGGAAGGAAAAACCCACTGTTTGAAGTTGTGTGTAGATCCCAATTCAAGTCTGGGGTTGTGATGTGTTTATCCGTTTTCATTTGTGTATATTGTGTTGGAGTGTGCGGTGTTGTGAAGTCAGTCATGCCATCAGATGATCCCTCAAAAGTATCTTGCAATTCTGTAGTCTGCTGTGTCACTTTCCTCTCTGTTGTATACTGAACTGGGAGAGGTGTCACAGTATTTCGATCAGCATTTCGATCTCTAATCTTAGCCAAAATGTCAGCCCATTTCTCTGGGTCTATTTTACTCTTTGACATGTTAACCTTCCTCCTGTCTTCGACATGTGATACTGTTGATTTCCGCAGCACTGCTGGTCTCCTTCGCATAGTCCTTGATGGATAAACGCCTCTCCTTCCAGGAGCCAAAACCCCGGGAATTCTCCTTCTCAGAGGATCCAAGCGGCTCAACGGAGCCCCCAAATGAGTAACTTCAATATCCCCTGAAGCATTCTCTGTATTCTCTGTGGGGACTTTAATCTGAGTGTTCACCCCTGAAGCCGACTGAGGCCTTACTGGAAACGTCTTCAATGGCCTAATTGTCCCTTTGCGCTGCATGAAAGTGATTTTTGTAGCCAGCGTATCCACGCCATGTTGATTAACTGCAATGCATTTATAATAACCACTGTCCATTAACTGAGTTCGTGGGATATGTAGAGTGCCGTTGGAATCGACCAAAGCTCTGGAGGAGTTGGCTTGGAAACTAACAATGTTGTGGTTGGGTAGAATCCAGTTAATTTCAGCATCAGGAGAACCAGATGCTGTGCAAGGCAGGGAAACAGGGTTGCCTGTGAATCCCTCAATAGGTGTAATTGAGGCATCCTCCCCTGGGGGAGGGCTGGAGGATTCCTGCACAGACAGATAGAAAGGCATGACAGCAAGGTCTCCATGAACCTTGGCAATGCAGTAGTAAATTCCAGCGTCTGTGTGGCTGACAGCTTTAATGTCCAGCCGTCCATCGCTGGACACAGACAACCTGTTGTCTGGACCGCTGTACGGTGCCTCCACCTTTGAGCCATTCGGCAGCATCCAGTTGATCACCGGTTGGCCAGAACTGTGCACGTTACAGTACATTTGACTCACACTTCCCAGGATAGCACTCAACACTTTCCGAGTTATGTTTGTTGACTCGATCATGACCCATGTCCTGCTCTGTCGCTGCACCAGCTCCGCCTCCACTGTCTCTGAAAAATCCGTGCTCAGGGTCAGTTTTACCATCTTGGCTGACGATTGAAATCTGTTCAGCTGAAGGTCTGCAGATGTCTGCATCAGCCATGCCGGCTGGGCCATGATATTAACTTTAACACCTGTGTAGTACTGGGTGTCCTTCTCAGAGTCCTGTTTGTACACATAGGTTGGATGAGGCTCTTTTCTGAGCATCACATCCCTTCGTAGGTGGGCTGGCACATTGCTGTAGTATGCAATCAGCCTCCACAGTTGCTCATACTTTTCTCTATCAACGGGGCATTCTAGATCCACTGACAAAGTGATGTTGGAGGCCAACTGGAGTTTGTTTAGTTGCTCCCAGTTGATCTTGGTAAACTCTCTTGGCTCGCCAATACCACACTCCAAGTCCACTTGATTCCCATGCTCGTCTGACAGGCCTAAAGAGACATTTCCAAATGGTTCCCTGAACTCCTCCCTGGTCATGACTTCACTCTCGACGTCATCGGGCGGGGAAGTCCGGTGAAGGGAGGTGATGACGGGGCTGCTGCAGACCAGGTTCTCCACAACCAGGAGATCTTTACTCTGGAGGTGCCTGGGAGAGGAGCACATGGGACACAGTTGGCCACCAGGAAAGGCCCTGTCCTTCTTACATTTCAAGACACCTGGAGACAGATACAACAAAACTGTCAAATAAGACCTTGATGCAGAAAGAACCGCCAAAAAAGTCTAATATAGTGTCAAAAATGTTGAAAATAGACCAAAAATGTTGAAAATAGACCAAAAATGTCAAAACATCTAAAAAAAGCACTAATGTCAAAACAAGACATCAAAAAAGTGACAAAAAAGCATTGAAAAAAGGCCAAATGTTAAAAAAAGTGCCACAAATGTAAAAAAAACAGAAATCAACTATAAACTTTAACGCCAAGACTAAAGTAGAGAAAGACAGAAAGTCAAAGTCTAACCTGGCGAGCTTTTATACCAGACACGGAGCCACTGCATGTTGCAGTCGCATGTCCACGGGTTCCCGTGGAGGTACAGGTTCTCCAGCTGAGGCACGGCCGCAAACAACCGGGAGGGCAGCGACGTTAGCCTGTTGTCCGACAGATAGAGGTGCCTCAGCGTGGAGACGTGGAAGTGTCCCATCAGAGTGAAGGTGGTGAAGGAGTCTGGGTGTAGCTGCTGAAGCCGGTTGCCTTCGGAATCAGAATCAAAAAAGGCTTAATTGACACAGGAAGTTACACTTACACAACTGTTATCCAACTATTTAAACCGTTACCTCACTACTTCAACGGTTAGCTAACTATTTCAACTGTTAGCTATTTTAACTTTCATCTAACAATTTCAACCTAAATATTTTAAGGGTTGGCTAAATGTTATCCA
Source organism: Perca schrenkii (assembly GCA_025617405.1). Taxonomy (NCBI): domain Eukaryota; kingdom Metazoa; phylum Chordata; class Actinopteri; order Perciformes; family Percidae; genus Perca; species Perca schrenkii. Next base: position 18,793,971 of record CM046810.1, on the reverse strand, counting down.
ACTTTTTCAAGAGTTAGCTAACTATTTCAACTGTTATCTAATTATGTCAACCGTTATCCAACTACTTTAACAGCTAACTATTTCAAATGTTAGCTTACTATTTTAACTGTTGGCTAATTATTATAAATGCTAGCTAAATATTTCAAAGTTAGCTAAATGTTTGTTGAAAAAAAGAGCCAAAAATGTCAAAAAAGAATATTTGGAAAGTGTGAGAACGACCCAAATGCAGAGTGTAGTGACTCGGGACTCACCTTCCAGCTGCAGCAGCCGCAGTGAGGCGAGGCCGTGGAAGGCGTCAGGGTGGATGAACTCCAGGCGGTTGTGGTCCAGGTGCAACCGGGCCAAGGACCACAGACCCTGAAGGTTGTGTCTGTTTATCTCCTTCAGCTTGTTGTAGCTCATCTTCAACATCTAAACCAACGACCAGTGAGGAGAAACAGAAAGAAAGTCAACATTTGATATTATGAACAGGGGTTAAAATAATCTATTCTCCAATTAAAATCTGTTCTTGTTGTTTGAGTGAAACTACTACAAACATACACCAAACAACTACATACGACCCCAAATGACAATAAAGAGACATAATAGAAAAGTAAAACTAGGGCTGGGTTAAAATAATTTATTCTTCAATTAAAATGAATCATTGTTGAAGTGATTTGATATCGATTAACGAAATCCAGACATGGATCTTTTGATCTTTTCCAGTTAAGTAAAACGTAATTTAATGTGGATTCCTCATTGGGGTTCAGTGTCTTGCGCATTGACAGTCATTCAAACATTAATTTATTCCCAGATATCATTTTGTACGCCGTGTTTTAGTCGCTGTACCTGTAGTGAAGTAAGATCCCTGAACGCTCCGTGAGGCAGACTGTGGATGTCGTTCCCATGGATCATCAGAAGCTCCAGCTTCCTCAGACCAGCCAGAGATTTGTCTGTAATCTTATTAATGCTGTTGAACCTGAAACAACAAAACCAGAGTACAACCCATATGTGAGAAACAATACATTAGAAACAATACATGGGCCTGGGTAAAATGAAATCCGTTTTTCTATGAAGAAAAACCAAGCCTACAGATGTTCCTACATAGTAGTAAAGATCGTGAATGCAACACTCCGCCATAGCAGAGTAACATTCAACACAGAATGCAGCACGTTGTTTCGAATGTTATTTTAATGTAGTGCTAACGGCAGAAGTAGTAATGCTGTAATAAAAACAGAAAAACATGTCTTTCTCAACCCTGAAGCGCAAAATTGAGAATGAAAGCCATCGGTTTAAACCTGTCTGGACTGCACTTTTTGATGTGCCTGTGTCAGATGTCACCAAATTTTAAAAGGAAACATTTATATTCATTGCATTTATTTGTGTTGGATTGGATTGTCATTACGTGCTGCTTTACTTCCCACTGAAAATGTGTGGCCCCGGTAAATTGCTTTGTTTTAAAATACGGCCCAATTGGGGCTCCATTCACATTTCTACGTTTTGGTTTTTAAGTGTTAAGTTTTGAGTCAAAAGTGATCTCGGTGCACCAAGTGTTTTTAATCTCCAGTAGAATAACTAATTTCTGTTTAAACTAACACGCTCAAACCTCATTTCTCATCAACATTCTGGTATACTGGACATAAACAGGAGGCAGCGTGGAGACTGGTCGTTGCCTTGGTAACGTTAGTAGCTTTAGTCTCAGAGAACGAGACGTCTTGACCGCTAAGACCCAATCAGGAGGAGAAACGTTGGCGTCAGTGTCGCTGTTGCCAAAGGTCTCCGTTTGGAACACAACCCCGCAGATTCAGAACCATAACGGGTCAGAAGTGTTTCCAAATGTCTCCGGTTTAGGGGCTCGGAAACACCAGAGCAGGGGGAATGAGAGGGGGAAACACCAGAGCAGGGGGAATGAGACGGGGAAACACCAGAACAGGGGGAATGAGAGGGGGAAACACCAGAACAGGGGGAATGAGAGGGGGAAACACCAGAACAGGGGGAATGAGAGGGGGAAACACCAGAGCAGGGCGAATGAGAGGGGGAAACACCAGAGCAGGGGGAATGAAAGGGGGAAACACCAGAGCAGGGGGAATGATATTCCTTTTGAAACCAAAACCTAGTAGATGTAGCCTGAATTTAGCCCAATTGAATAGCAATGGTATAGAGCTTAACAGCGTGGTTCCAGAAAATCACTTTTGTAACCTGAGCTGTTCAAAAAGTGGGCAGTAACTGGCAATGCCGAAGAAGCAGAAAGCAGAGACCGTAACCCTTATCTGTGGATTATTTTCTGCACTGACCCCAGATTGATGCGCTCCACATCTTTGGAAACAGTTGCTGGGATGGAGAGGAGGGAACGGAAGGTGCAGTGGAGCTCAGCAGGCTGGGGGCAGGAGCAGGGCCGGGGGCAGGGCGCCGGTGCAACACGGGGCACCGGGGCAACATTAGGCACCATCAGCAGCAGAGTGTGGAGGATGCATACGACCGGAAGCTCCATCTTCAATTAGTTACAGCAGCTGCCCGTGGAATAACTGCAACGATAATGTTACCAACACATCACACATTCATTATGGTGCGTTCCATTTGTACTAGGAAGTCTGACTTTGCGAGTTCCAAGTCGGAAACTTCAAATGGAACGATAGCAAAAATCCAACATAGCTGCCCCGTGCATCAACAGGAGTGAAAGCTGTAGTAACATATTGTTTATTAGCACTTTGTCTAACTAGTGTCTCAGTAAATCAGTTGTACATACAGTCCTATCCTACTTTTATCTGTTGACATGTTTCTACACTGTTTGCACAAAATACAGCGTAATGCATTGTTATCAACTGAAATTGCTAACAATAGCTGAACTGGCTAGAGCTGTGAAATACAATATTCCGACTTCTTAAATGGAAAGCAGGCAACTCTGTTTTTTTAGCTAGCTATCAAACACAACATTTAGCATATCTCTGCCAAAAAAAAATGCTATCAACGGAAAACTTCTTCACGATGCCACTCTGAGACTCTGTACCAAATTGGGTGACGATCAGCCATTACGGTGCTATAATCAAGCTAAAAGCGTTTTGGCTTATAACTCAATGATTGTAGATGGAACAATTTGCAATTGCAATTTAGACGATGCACCTCAGGGCGCACTCACACTTGGCCCAATTAAACCGTGACGCCAAAGTCTGGTTCGTTTGACTACCAGACACGGTTTAGCGTAGTGGTTAGGTCGGTTTCAGGCGGAGGTGTAAAGTAACTAACTACATTTACTTAAGTTAATGTAATTGAGTAGTTTAAAGTTACATATTGTATGTTTAAGTATGTTTAGTTTTAAGTATTGTACTTTGCTACATTTTAAATCACATCCATTACAGAGTAAAAAAAATTAAAAAGCTCTCTAACATTGTTTTGTATCTGTCAACAAACTCAAATGGAAAGCGGCTTTGTGCCCTTATCAAAATAGTGTAATTTGATTAAATAAGTATAATAAGTATAAGTATATATCTAAGTCTATTAGTTTCTAAAAACAAAAAAAACAAAAATGCTTGCCATTCTAATATCCAAAGGCAGTGAGTTCTAACTTGAATTTGGGGATCTGAGTTTGTGACCATTAAATCCACCTTTTGAAATTGCAAATCAAGAAACTTTAATTTCAAAGACGTGAATACAAAAGAAATATAAAAACATGATATTCAAAGTAGAATATTTCACTATTGAACTATTCATTGGCTGCTAAAATGTAAATACTTTTGTATCTTATTTGCTTCCTTAGTAATAACTGATTCATGTGCTTGCGGAAATAAAACTGGAATAAAACGTCTCAGATGACAGTCATAATGCTTCAGGTAAAACCTCATTCCCTGCAGCGCTGCTGCAAATTTGGCTCAAGTTTTTGTGGGTGATCGACTGTTTGCCTGCATCAGCGCGTAAATGGATCAAATGCGGTGACATACGCACGAGAGTTTCAGCCAAAAGCGTTCCCTAAATATTCCATAACTTCAGCTCAAATCCCTAAAGAAACACGAAAGCTCTTACCTCAAAATCTCGAACGCCTCTCCCTGGGGAACTCCTCATATTCCATTTTAACGTGGATAAAGTCCAGAAACCGCAGTTAGGCTAAATTGAAACTAGAACAAAAAACCGGAAACTTCTACGAGGCAATGAACAAAGTTGGGGTTGCAATCTGTGGAAATGTGCACAGAGGAGACACAGAACACAGATTTAGAAGTAAAATCCTCCGGGAAAAGTGTGTGTCTTAACTCCTAAATGCCGGTGCGCAGTGTGGAGTTTTGCAGGCAGGAATGAGTGAAGAAGACGCAACAGGAGGAGCTACAAGGGCGGTTATAGGGGGGGCAGGTTGGCCAGTGCCCCCCCTAATATTAAGCAGCCACTAAAAATGGTCATTGGCTTTCTTCACAAACATTTTGCTTTTTGGAGGTGCGTGGGATTTCTCCCTTTCTGGTCTACATATCCCTCCCTATGCTCAATTATTTTGATCCCTGGTGGAGTCAAAATGTACCCAATGTTGACATCTCATTTTGAGCTAATGTTCTAGTGTTTGGGCATGGCTGGCCGACTGGCTCTATATCCATGGTGCTATTGGAAGGGGGATTTCATTCTTGCATGTTATGTTATGTTATGTTATGTTTTGTTTTGCGCAATCAAAAAACATCCCCCCTCTGCTTTCTTCACAAATCACGCCCTGGTTATACATTTGGAACAAACATTGGGAATGGATGAAGTGTTACACAAGTTCATCTGACAGAGCTCACACTGTGCCACAAGTGCTAGCATCAACTGTTGTGTCAGCCTAAAAAGTGAACTGCTGATTGGTCTTCTCTCGGTCTCTGAAGGTAAACCTCAAAGCCCTTTCATTAAGACTGACTCACATGAGCCCAGCATGCAGTCTCGACACACACTCATTGGGGGAAAGCATGCACAGACAGACACACAACAATGGGCCACACACGAAACAAGAGGACAGGACGGCCTGAGGGAGGGAAGTCTCTTACTGCTTCGTCTTGAACGTCTGAACCAAGTTGGTTTAGTTTCAACATTGGGGGGGACACATTATAAACGGGTGGTCTGGGGGTCATCACCCCAAAGTTTTTGAGCGTCAAACGCTTCATTTCCTGTCTGAAATCTTTGGAAAACATTTATTTACTGGTAAGAAGTAGAGCTGGATCCCAATATCCAAATATTCGTTTGTTGGGTAGGTGTTAGAACTTCAATTTGGGGATTTGAGAATTCTTTTTTTGTTTTGTTTTTACTTCAATGCTGTAATAAAGTTGAGACAGATTGAACTTTTGGAGAAACGCAACCCTAAGAAGCAGCCTTGAGAAAGATATAAACTCTTCAGATATAACAAAGTTTGGAGCCCCCTGAACGGTTATTTTAGCACTTTTATGTTCAGTAGAGGCTGACACATGTTAACTCTAGAAAACATGTCCAGGGGTGACAGGGTCATGGAGGATTTTCATCCGGCAATGAGTTAGTTTTTCCTCTCATTCCCTCAGACTTAACGCTCATTGAAGCTCTGATATCTGAACCTTTTCCCCATTTCTGCCTCGGTGCTCGGAGGCTGAAATGCTGTAGCTGTGTGAATAAATCTAGAGGGATCCTGCTTCACCTTGCTCTGCCTTTCTTTCTCTGGCTCTGGCTCTCTCTCTCTCTCTCTCTCCCTCTCTCTGAAAACAGTCTGGAGGGAAGAAGGATGAAGCGTTAATCCCTTTCCCTTCTGCTGAATCTCCAGATGTTGCTAACTTTCCAGGCATTCGGCTTCCCTTGGTGTTTACGTAATGTCCAAACTGTATCCAACGCTCTCTCTGTGGGCTCTTGTCCAAGCAAATCGTCATCGGATGACAGAAAAGTCACCCTGAGCACATACGAAAGCCATATGTCTGACTGAGAGAGATTTATAGAGTGTGTAAAGGCAGGACTACTCTTTATTTTCAGTTTAAGAGAAAGGGTATGAATATGTGTGACTGTGAGAGAGAGAGAGTTTATTTTCAGGTGGGTCACAGTCTCTGGCAGCGTACAGAGGGTCTGTTCATACGGTATGTCAGTGATTCCCAATCCGGGGTACGTGGAAAGATTGTGCAGTAGCACTAATTGGAAAAAATAAGAATACATTTTTGATTATCCACATATTAACATAAAGTGAACTGTACCATCTCATGTTGCATGCTTTTTGTCTGTCTACAAAAAACAAGCAAACAACTGTTAAAATGTTTGTTTTCTGAATGAAGTTTGGGCCGATCCAGGCTATGCAATATGCCAGAGAATCTCGACACTGATAGACTTTTGCGACAGTGTTGCGCTTAATTCTCGCTCATGTTCTCAAAGTACAATTTGCATGAAACACAGCTGGTGTGAACACACCATTAGTTTGTTTGTTTCATTTTGCTTCTGATCATTTCCGTCTCCAAGAGGCTACTCTGGATCAACGGAAGTATATTTCCAGCCTCCGCTCTCTGTGCGTCTCAGTTCTCAAATTCGGTTTGCTTCAGGAAACTACAACAAACTTGGAGCTACATGCTGAAAATGACTACATTTGAAGAAAATTTGGTTTGTGCAACAAGGCAGGCCTGCTTGGTTCTTTCAGGGAATGATTGTAAAGATTTACAAAGAATACAAACTAACTAAGCTAAATATTTCAACCATTGGTGCGAGACTACCAAAGCCAGACTGCCAAGAGAGCAACACAAACTTCAAATGTATGATATGACCATCCACTCTCTTCCACTTCAGACGGAGAGAGAGTACTTGACGTCGCGCTCAGACAGACAATGTCCTTTGGATGAATAATTGTGTAAAGGTATCTGCCAGCTCTAATCCCTCTTGCACTCGTGTGCTCTTGATCTCGCCCTAGCTAGAAACCTCTGAAGTTTCTCTGTGATGCAGTGAGTCAGAGCCTCTGCACCAGAAACCCACAGATACACGGGGGGGGTAACATCTGTTCATCTGTTCTTCAGACACACCTAGCAGAAACACACAGCACGCTCCCTCACAGCCACACAGGACCAAACACAAGCACTCCCATCCCAAAACAACCAAATATCCACTGCATTAAGCTGCGAGTTTATTTTCCAAAAAGTAAAAGCATCCTCGGCCATAGCCTACGAAATGCTTCGTCATTTTGGTGCGTTTGAAAGCCCCTTTGTGTGGAATTTGTACGTGAAAACAGCAGTTTTGATCCGGTCTCAACAGGCTATAATTTCGTACGACATCATACAAATTGTTGTGCTTACGTTTTAGTACGATATCATACGGTTCCTGAAAATGGATTGAAAAAAGCGGAAGGATTCTTAAATATGACTCAGCAAATGTCCATCAGCTGTCGGCTTCTTTTCTCTGAAGGCGTAGGCTCGGTTTCAACATTATATCCTGGGGGTAGAATAGAATAGAATAGAATACACTTTATTGTCCACGAGGGGAAATTTGTCTTGGGCACAGTGCCACATCCGTTGCTTCACAACACAGACAATATGTAACATAAAAACATTCTCAAGTTAAATACAGTCAAATAAAGTAAAATAAAATAAAAATAAAATAAAATCAACATAAAAGTGAGATCAGCACAGCGTCCTGAGACACAAGGACACAAAAGCACAAAAGACAAAAAGGACACACATGACATCACAGAAAGCACAACATCCTGAGAATTAACTGTAATAATTAAAGTGCAAAGTGCAAAAATAGCTGGGGTATTTACTGCACCGCTGCTCTGCTGGACTATAATTTACTATTGGAGTTCAGCAGTTTAACAGAAGTTGGAATAAATGATAACTTTAGTCTGTTTGTTTTACATCTTGGCACACGGAATCTTCTGCCTGATGGCAGAAGTTCATATTCAGGGAAGAGAGGGGGTAGTGAGTCTGCGGTGATTCTTTCAGCTTGTTTTCTGACTACTTGCTCATACAGACTCTGTATGGGCTTGTACTCTTTCCTCCCTATTATCCTCATAGCTGCCTTGTGTGTGCTGACCAGCCTGCTTTTTAGCTGCACTGTTAGGTTGCCAAACCATGCTGTAATTCCATATCTAATAATGCTCTCCAGAATCGCCCGGTAGAACATGAGCATGATCTGGCTGCTTACTCCATACAGTCTCAGTCGCCTTAAAAAGTATAACCTCTGCTGCAATTTATTACACAGATGGTCAATGTGTGTTTTCCAGCAGAGAAGATTGTCTATGTGGACACCTAAGTATTTGTAAGACACGACCTGGATAATTTTCTGATTTTTTATGACAACCGGCTCATGGTCAATCACTTGCCTTGGGTCAAGGATCATCTCCTGTGTTTTTGTGACATTTAAGATAAGATGATTAGTGTCACACCACTTAATAAATGTGTCTATCTCGTCATGGTACACAGACGGATTTATGTCCTTCCGAAGAAGGCTCAAAATTGCAGTATCATCTGCAAATTTTATAATATAGTTATTTGGGTGTACTGTCCTACAGTCATTGGTATACAATGTAAAAAGTATGGGTGATACCACAGAACCTTGTGGGACCCCCATACTGCTATGTTTAACCTCTGACAGCGTGCCGTTAACTTTCACCTGTTGTGTCCTATTAATCAAGAAGGAATAAAACCATTTAACCAGGGCAGTATTGACATGCATATTATTCAATTTCTTTAAAAGCAGATAAGGTTGCACAGTATTAAATGCTGAACTAAAATCAGCAAATAATATTCTGGAATAGGCTTTTGTATCCTCAAGGTGTTTAGAAGTAAGATGCGAAATGCAGAGGATAGCATCTTCAGTACTGCGTTCGTGTTTATAGGCAAATTGCCACGTGTCCAACACCGGCTCAACCTCTGCCTTAAGCTGGGACACTACAATTTTCTCAAGGCATTTCATTACAATAGGGGTCAAAGCTATGGGACGAAAGTCATTATTCACTGAGGCAGAGGGCTTTTTAGGAACTGGTGTTACAATGGATTTCTTCCATAAAGCTGGAACAGTGTGCGTGTCCAGAGACCGTTGGAATATGGGACACCATGCTGGTGTTAGTTCCTCTGCACAGTTTTTAAGCAGAAAAGCTGGTAGTCCATCTGGGCCTGTGGGTCAGCCCTCATTATACTTTAAGCATCAAACACTTCGTTCCCACTTTTACATCTTTTAGGGAGTGGGTTGTCTTTCATTTTTTGTGAGGGGGGACAGATCTACTTTTTCTAAATATTGGGGGGACATATCGCCTTCATCCTCCCCAAAATCTACTCCTCTGTGTGTTTCTGTATTTGTGTTTTCTCAGTCGCAGGTTTCTAGGTCAGTTCCTAGATTCAAGGCGTGCCTTTTTCCCCAACATGACATCATGACTTCGCTTAAACATACACCCCCACTTTCTAAAGCCAAGTGGCGTGTTATCTGGACGCATTTTGAGCGCCGTATACAGCGGACAGGTTGAGTTTAGGAAAAGAAGAACGGGGTCGGAGTTAGTAAAAGAACGCGACGGCTGAGTTTAGGAACTGTGACACGCAGGACCCGATCCCCGGTCTCCTGGGTGAAAGTCCTGTGTTTGACCCATCCTCCCCCCGACCAACCTCCCTACACAGATTTTTGGGCTTTCATACTACTTTCTACACCATCCTTTCTTTGCCGATTGTGGCTTTTTTTCTGCATCAGTACCCGGAGGAAGCTGCCGGCTGCTTTTCTCCCGCCTCACCTTTCTGTATTTGGGTTGTTTCAGTTGCAGGTTTCTAGGTCAAGGCGAGCGTCTTTTCACCGTTTAGTATTCTGCCGGCTCGCAGCCTGCCATCCCAGAATAAGCAGCCTGCTGCGCTGCAGCTGTGCTCCGACCCTGCAGATGCTCTGTGTCGACTGGCTGCCGGGCACACAATAATAAAAAGAAAGAGGACAAGCTCTGCCTGCTGCCATGAAGCCGCCACTAACACGCAGAGTCATCGGGTCAGACCGGAGCGCTGCGACTGGCTGCCAGGTGCATGCTGGGAGCCCGGCTCGCAAAACACTCACTAATAACAGGAATGTGAGAGGGTTCACACACATTAAAAACACACATACAGTACTTATGCCAACAGCCAGGTATAAAGATGCTGACATACACACTAACACACACGTGGACCAGGGAGAGAGATTCTGATGGCTTCTTCCATCTTTATATCGCTTTTTCAACGTTTTTGTCGCTTTCATTGATGCTAATTACAGGAATGTAAACCAAAAATACATATAGGTACAAAGATGTTGACACACACATTAACTTCTGCCTTCTAACAGGCGATTAAAAATCCCTTCGTTTAGACAACAGTTACTGTTACTGCTGCAGTTCAGATCTGGATCCGAGGAGATCACGAAACATGTTTCTGTTGATGTGTTTTCATCTTTGTACTATATATATATATATATCATTGTTGTCTAACTCTGTTTTGGTTGCTCTTCTTTTATTTAGCGGAGCAGCCTGGGAACACAAAATGAACTTCAGTGTAAACTGTGGACCAGGAAGAGAGATTCAGAGGCTTCCTGTCCCTTTGATTGGGTTTTTAGAGGCACTTTTTATTCTATTCCCATGAAATGTAACGCAACATTATGTTTCATACTAGTGCAGTGCCCGTTGAAAATGTGCATGTTTGGAACGGGCCGATTGCTTAGCCTGTGGTATTGCTGCTTATAGAATTCTTCAAAACCAAATTGGACCCCAAACCACTTCATATGCAACGCTCCTGTATACCCTACTACTGACTTACAGTGTAGGCTACTTCTACATCAGAGGAAGACATTGTGCTATTTACCTGACAGAGAAAGCTGCAGATTCAGAATGTAATCACAAAATATCACAATGACAATGTGGAGTAATCGAAACTTAGCCTCATGGACTCATGGCAATGTGTTACCCACCTTGCCCGTTATGAGAACTAATCGTCACATATCTGTGTTCATCAACCACCAGAACCAGACTGTTTGTGTGTTTGTGTGTGTGTGTGTGTGTGTGTGTGTGTGTGTGTGTGTGTGCAGACTTGGGGGAGAAACAGATCAGCTGTGAATGAGTCCCCTGCCTGGCAGATGTGGAACAGCTGGATGATGAGGAAAATACGCAGTGGAATAACATGTGTAAGCTAGTTAGGGTTAGGGTTTCATGGGAACCGGGATGTTTTGGGGAACAATTAGACAGAAATATGATGTAAGATATTGTCTGGGGCCATAGGATGTAAAATAAGAGATAAAAGAAAGAAAAAAGCAGAAATAATAAAAAAAAAGAAATGTTGAATAAAGTGACAAAAAAGCAGAAAAAAACAACAAAAATGTAGAAATAAGCGTTGAAAAATAGGCGTTGAAAGCGTCCAAAAAACACTGAACAAAGTGCCCAAAACGTTGACAAAATGCGTCAAAACTTCAAAAGAGAACAGAGAAAAATGGTTGTGACAAAAACTTTTTATTTTTTTAATTGACAAAAACTTTGAAGAAAAAAACGACCAACAACGCAAACTACAGTGCCAAAAATGTCGGAAAAAGCAACAAAAGACAATAAGCAAAGTTTGTCCAGACTCAAACAGATCAGCTGTGAATGAGTCCCCTGTCTGGCAGATGTAGAACAGCTGGATGATGAGGAAGATATGCAGGGGAATAACCATGAGTAAGCTAGTTATGGTTAGGGGTTAGGGTTTCATGGGAACCGGGCTGTTATTAAAGCGGATTCTGTAATGTTTGGCTGAAAGATCTCATCCCAGTTGCTCTTGACAACAATGGTTTGAACAGAGAATGCACTTTTTAAACCATAATGCATTCACACCGCTATTTCTGAAGAAATGAATGTGAATGCTGGATGCTGAAAGGCTGACGCTACACTGGATTGCTGGCTTGAATGTGTAAGAAGAAACTAGAAAACATTGAATTCGTTTCATAAAAAAATGTCCTGACGTTTCTTTTGACTTTTGTTTTTCCACTCGTCCCTTTGTCCGACAAAAAAGCTAAATAGGCTACAAAAATGTCAAAAAAGGTCCATGGTTGGATTTTTTTCCTCATGACATCAGAGAAGTTGTCGATCTGACCTGAATGCATGGAGTGAATTACATTTCCTGGATAACTGTCCCTCCCCTTCCTCTCTCTGTGGGTTTCCGTTCTCAAACTCCGTTCGCTTTGGGAAACAACAAACTCCGAGCTAGGAAGCTAACGTTTGATGCTGAAAATGTCAAGTTTGGAAGAAAATATGAATGGTGCAATGCGACAGGCAGGCCTGCTTGGTTCTTTCTGGGAATGATTGTAAAGATTTACAAAGAATATGTTTACGGCATTAACTCTTACTTTGTTTTGCTTTTCAAATGTTTTTGTCGCTTTTATTTGACATTTTTGTTGGCTTTTTCCACAGGTTTATGTGTATAACTGTTTCAATGAATAGCACTAAAACAGTTTCTCCAGAAACATTTCAGAGCAGTAAAAAGGGAGGTGAGGGGCTGGAAGTGCATCACTGTGCGTTTCAGCAGCAGACAGCAGAGTGTGAGGTAACCAGATTTCCATGAGAACACTTTAACGCATCTGGACACTTTCAGCTATGTCTTCATGATTCATTAAGGGATGGATGGGGGAGTGCCAGCAGCATGAATCTCTTTCCTCCGAGTAAACATCCAAACACTCTCCCTGGCAGCGTCTAAACTGGGTCAACGGATGCTCTGCACGCTCTCTAACATGCAAAGATACATGATGCGTCAGGAGTTGACAAAAATGTCAGAAAAAGGGGCAAACATAGGAAAAAGTGACAAAAGATAAAAACAAATGTTGAAAGCACTAAAAAGTGACAGAAAAAACTTTTAAAAAGCAACAAAAAATTCAAAAATAATGGCAAAAATTTTGGAAAAATTGACAAAAGGGAGCAAAGTAATGGAAAAAGTGACAATGAAGAAAAACAAACAATAAAAACAAACTTTTGACAGCACAAAAAAGTGACAAAAACTTGACCTAAACTACAAAAAACACGTATTCAAACTTTTTGAAAAAAGCGGCAAAGTCTCCAGACTCGGGGGAGAAACCGATCAGCTGTGAATGACTCCCCTGTCTGGCAGATGTGGAACAGCTGGATCATCAGAACGCTATGCATGAATCTTGTTCCTGGACCTTTCCTCCGAGTAAACATCCAAACACTCTCCCTGGCAGCGTCTGAACTGGGTCAACGGATGCTCTGCACGCTCTTTAACGCGGCCGCGATACGCATTTTCTTACATGATGTGTGAGGAGTTAGGATGATTGATGGGCGTGTGGCGGGCCAAGGGAGCGAGGCAGCAGCGTTGGGATGTTCCTGGCTGCCGGCAGGGTGATGAATCTCTGAATCTCTCCGTCTCCTCTGTTTTTTCTTCCTCCGGAGCCAAGGAGACGTCTCACACAGCGCTCAATCCAACATGGCGATGGACAGCAAAGCGTCCGCCGAGCACCCGGGCAGCGGCGCAACACTTTACTCTGCGTGTTAACAGGTCACGGGGCTGGTATGGCAGAAACAAGTAGCATCTGGGGGTACTAATATGAAAATCCATCAATGAAATGATTTCTAGGGAAAGCAAAGCTGGGGAAGAAATTTCAGGCATAAATTTGAAACACATGGGAGGTATTTAAGGGAAGCCTGGAGGATTGAGCTCTCAGACTGTGTTTGTCTCCAGAGGACTTACGGATGGAGCAGAGAAAGCCTCGATCACATCCAGCTGTTGGGCGGATGATGATGATGATGTTTACGGAGAGACGAGTTCCAGTGTGATGGGACACAGAGACACAAAGCTGGCTCTAAACTCCATCCAGCCTGGCCGGTTACAAACACTGAGTGGAAATGGAAGAAAATAAATCTTTGAAAAGGTTTTTGTGCTCACTCAAACTAAAGAAATGTTTTTGTCAGTTCAGATGTTATGCCAAACCCTCTTAATCGTTGTCCTCAAAATTCAGGAATTCCTTTCTTTTTTTCCCCTTCTGTCTTTGTTTTAAATGGTTTTCACTTGGCCTTACAGACAGACAGACAGACAGACAGACAGACAGACAGACTGATGGTAAAGCAGAGAAAATATTCTAAATACAGCGTTACCTTCAACTGATAGAGATGTTTTAGGTTCTTCAGCAGGACAGGAACAGAGGGGGGAGGGGGTCACGCAGCAGGGTGTGGTGCGTTCACAGCCCGTGCTGATGACAGGAATCCACCTGCGCGCTGTCTTGTTATTAGAGCGACATCACAAGGCAACAACAGAAAACAAGCGCACCTTGTTGTTTGGCTGGGTGGAGCTAATGACCCTAATATACCCAACAGGACAGGCTTCACAGCATAGCAACGCAGCAACGGCTAGAAGGGTCCAAAAAACTACAAATTACAAACAAAAAGTTACAGAAAATGCGACCATAAAGGCGATGAAAAACTGAAATAAAAAAAAAAAAAAAAAAAAACATCCAAGATTTCAAGCATTTGTTTTCTGGCTTGTTTGTATTTCTGTAAACCAATCACAATGGTCCTGGGCGGCGCTAAGCCCCGGACGGAGCGACAGTTGCTCTGCTAAATAGTCTCAGGAAGGAACTTGCTCTGGTGGAACATTTGCTAAAGAAAACGCCACATACAATATTAGATAAAGTTAACTGTTCAGAGGGAAGTCTCCTTCGCAGGTCTGCATCCTGTGCAAAGGCTTCTGGGAAATATCTGCCATCATCAGCAACACGGCTCATACGGAACTCATTAGCCGAGGATTACAGCTGTGCAGAACTCAGACAAAACTTGACTCATCACTTTCCGCGTGTAAACACAAAAACCCTCCGTGAAACTCAGTGTTCAGCACATTAATCCCAGACAGAGAGAGGGAATTTAAAAAAAAAAGACACAAACAATGGTTTTAAAAAGAAACAAACGTATGAAAAAACAAACTATGTTGGAAACATCTGGTAACACCTCGGGCTGCAAATGGTTTATCCAAATGTTTTGGGAACCAATAACGTTGGAAAAGAACAAAAAAAATCTAGAACAAAAAAAAAATTAACAGAAGCGACAAACGTCAGAAAATAAGAGACAAAAATGTGACAAATGTTGGAGAGAAACAATGTTAAGAAAAGAGACTAACTGTTACAGAAAGTGGCAAAAATGTCTGGAAAAAAAGCGACCAAAAGACACACAAATATAAAAACTTTGAGGAAAAAAATGACAAAAACGTTACAAGAAATGACAAAAACTTCAACCCATTTAACACCAGAGAGAGGAAACGTACCGTAATCCACGTAAAATCCTGAGTGATTAGAAAACTCCCACATCTGTGGGAAACATCTGGTAATGAGCCGTTTCCTGCTGTCAGACAAATAACACCAACTACGTGCTACGTTGTTGCTTATTTTTGACTTTTTGTCAAGTGTTTTGGAGTTTTTGTCGCCTTTTACAAGTTGTTCCCACAATTTCAATGTTTTTGTTGCTTTTTTTTTTTAATACATGCAGACATGTCTTAGGACCACCCTAGATAGTTGGTGATCTCAACCCCCGCCCACCAATGTTAAACACAAAAGTTACGCCCTTGGATATAGATATACACTACCGGTCAAAAGTTTTAGAACACCCCAATTTGTTTTGTTTTTTATTGAAATTTTAGCAGTTCAAGTCCAATGAATAGCTTGAAATGGTACAAAGGTAAGTGGTGAACTGCCTGAGGTTAAAAAAAAAAGTAAGGTTACCCAAAACTGAAAAATAATGTACATTTCAGTATTTTACAAAAAGGCCTTTTTCAGGGAACAAGAAATGGGTTAACAATGTAAAGCTGTTCTGCAGCAATGGAGGTTGATCAAGCTTTGGAAGTTGGTGCTACCAATTCCCACAGGTGTTCACACTGGTCTGGATTACTTACAACCCCCTCTGTTTCTATAAAAGTATTGTTGGAACACACTGTGGTACCGTACCCTCATGAGCATTATTTGAACAGTATTGTTCTGCAGAAAGTAGTGTGTTGCTATAAAAATGGCGGGAAAAAGGCCATTAACAATGGAAGAGGGACAGACCATCATAACACTTAAGAATGTTGGTCTTTCCTACAGAGAAATTGCGAAGAAAGTCCAGGTGTCAGTGAGTACAGTATTCTTCACCATCAAAATGCACTTAGAAACTGGGGGAGACTCTGACAGGAAGAGGTCTGGCAGACCCAAAGCCACAACAGAATCAGAAGAAAAGTTTCTGAGAGTCAACAGCTTGTGTGATAGGCGGCTCACAGGACAACAGCTTCAAGCACAGCTTAATAGTGGTCGTAATAAGAAGTCTCAGTTTCAACTGTAAAGAGAAGACTTGGAGCTGCAGGTTTGATAGGTCGAGTTGCAGCAAGAAAGCCATTGCTAAGACATCAGAATAAGAAAAAGAGGCTTGCCTGGGCCAAGAAACACTGCCAATGGACTACTGAAGACTGGAAGGTGTTATGGACTCATGAGAGGAACCCGGACACAGCTCTCACTTTGGTCGTACAGAGATTGGATGGCCCTGAGAAGGACCCCCTCACCCCATACTCCTGCAGAACCTCCCACAGTATCTCCCGGGGAACCCAGACATACGCCTTCTCCAAATCCACGAAACACACGTAGATCGGATGGGCATACTCCCAGGCTCCCTCCAGGATCCTTGCGAGAGTGAAGATCTGGTCCATTGTTCCACGACCAGGACGGAATCCACATTGTTTCTCTTCAATCTGAGGTTCGACTATCGGCCGAACCCTCCTTTCCAGCACCTTGGAGTAGACTTTACAAGGAAGGCTGAGAAGTGTGATACCCCTTTAATTGGCACACACCCTCTGGTCCCCCTTTTTAAAAAGGGGAACCCCCACCCCGGTCTGCCACTCCTTTGGCACTGTCCCAGACTTCCACGCAATGTTGAAGAGGCGTGTTAACCAGGACAGCCCCTCCACACCCAGAGCCTTGAGCATTTCTGGACAGATCTCATCAATCCCAGGAGCTTTGCCACTGTGGAGTTGTTTGACTACATCAGTGACTTCCGCCTGGGAAATTGACAACGATCCCCCATCATCCTCCAGCTCTGCCTCTAACATAGAGGGCGTATTAGTCGGATTCAGGAGTTCCTCAAAGTGCTCCTTCCACCGCCCTATTACCTCCTCAATTGAGGTCAACAGTGTCCCATCCTTACTGTACACAGCTTGGATGGTTCCCCGCTTCCCCCTCCTGAGGTGGCGGACGGTTTTCCAGAAGCACCTTGGTGCCGACTGAAAGTCCTTCTCCATGTCTTCTCCGAACTTCTCCCAGAATACATTTTGGTTTATAAATTGATTCTTTTTTAACTTAAATTGTTCATTTGTTCTATTCTTTCATTTCAGATTACAATAAGACATTGAACTGCATGAATTTCAATAAAAACCTGGAAAAATTGGGGTGTTCTAAAACTTTTGACCGGTAGTGTATATAGTTAAGATGAGACAAAAACATCCAAAATTGTGACAAAAACGACAAAAAACTGAGAAAAGGTGACACCAGGGAGTGAGAGAAGCTGTTTCCATCGACCTGTTTTTATCCGAATTAAGCGATATCGAATGAAAAATGCCTTATGGAAACAGTTATATCCGATTGAATTTCATGAATATCGACTCATAGAAAATACGTTTGGTCTCATCGGATTTTCTCTTGATCGATATACGGCTTATGCGATAAACGCTGATGGAAACGTTATTTGCTGAATAAATAATGAATTGCGATTAAGTTTTAGGTCATTTTAGGGTTGCAACCCGCAATAAAACGAAGAAGAAGTTTCAGTTAATTTCCGCCCAGTATTTCCGCTCTGTTTGCACACATGACAGGTGTCAACAAAAACAGATGTAAGTGGACAAACGAGGAGACAAGATACTTTTTTAATTTACCAGAAAAATATAACAGCTATTTTAGATAGCAAAAATCTAAGAAACGCCATCATTTATCAGGAGCTCGCAAAGGAAACGACCAACAAAGGTTACAACAGGGACATTCTAAAACGCTTAACATGGTTTAATATCTAAACAACGATCAATCATCACCAGATTTATCATGGTCATATCTTGTCACGAACACTTAAGCCTGTCAAAAAAACTAAATTGAAATCCAACGATTATAGATGTTATCTCATGTTAAGGTTTTCTTCATCAGTGGCCATATGGCGAGGAAAAAGCTTAACGTGGTTTAATGTACCTAAATGATCAATCATCACCAAATGTCTCTCTCATATTACCCATCATAACCACGGAAAACTGTCAAATAATCTAACCCAATGTCCAATTATTATGGACGTTATCTGACAAAGCGTTTCTGCTTCAGGGCAGCGGAGCGGGTGGGGGTTGACTCTCCACGGTTCTCATTGGCTTTATAAATCCTAATGTGAAAAAGCTTAACGTGGTTTAATGTACCTAAACAACGATCAATCACCAAAAAAATCCTCTTCTATATTGCTCATCATAACCACTTAAAACGGTCAAATCTAACCCAATGTCCAAATATTATGGACGTTATCTGACACATTAACGTGAGATAACTTCTATAATCGTTGGATTTCGATTTAGTTTTTTTGACAGGCTTAAGTGTTCATGACAAGATATGACCATGATACATCTGGTGATGATTGATCGTTGTTTAGATATTAAACCACGTTAAGCTTTTTCACGTTAAGCGTTATAAATTGTCCCTTACAAGCAGTATTTCCTGCCATGTGGAAAATGGCCCAGATCACCCTGATTTTTAAGTCTGATGACCCAACCAATGTTTCCAACTACCGACCAATTGCAATTCTTCCATCTCCAAGTTACTTGAAAAAGCATTATATAATCAACTAGTCAATTACCTTGAAGACAAGAATCTGCTCAGTGATCACCAGCATGGCTTTTGACCTATGCGGTCAACTATGTCGGCTCTGCTGCTTCTCACTGAGCAGATACGTGCGTCTTTAAATAAGGGCCAGATTACCGGAGCTGTGTACATAGATTTTCGAAAAGCTTTCGATACAGTTAATCATCAAATTTTGTTAAATAAACTTCTTACTTTTCATTTGTCCTACAATAGATATGTTTAGATCATATTTAAGTGATAGATCTCAGACTGTGAAAATCGGTTTAATAACATCACAGTGTGTTCTACGGGAGTTCCACAGGGCAGTATTTTAGGTCCTTTTTCTAGCTCTCTGCTATATGCTGATGACACTTTTTTTTTTTTCTGGCTCAAATATTGATACAATTAATCACAAACTTAACACAGATCTCCAGCATTTACATAACTGGTTGCAAGAGAATCATTTAACACTTAATACCAAGAAAACAGAATGCATGTACTTCCATTCATCCATATGCAATCCCATCATGTTTTCTAATCAAAAACTTTCAGTTGTATCCACTTATAAGTATCTTGGAGTCTCTCTTGACTCACATCTCACTTATTGTGAGCATGTCCGAACCCTAACCAGAAAGTTAAACCAAAAGTTATTTGTTTATAGTAAAATTAGACCATATTTGCTGCTCTCTGTCTCAAAGACTTATCTTTATGCCATCATTATGTCCACTTTATCGTATTGTTTACCTGTTTGGTCACTTACAACAAATGAGATTCGTGAGCCAGTAATAAGACTCTATAACAAAGCCTATAAGCTACATGTTAGGCTTCCTGGATGGACTCACCACTGTACTGCACTATCTCTGTGTAATGCCTTGACATTTGAGAATTATAAATTAAGCCGTGGGATAAAACTGTATTATCAAATTTTAAATGGTCACACTGTAGCTGCTCTGTCTACGTTGGTTCCAGTTCAAGGTCCGAGCGCATTACGAGATCTGCTACAAATGGACTTTTGCCTTTACCGGCTTTTAGAAACGGTTATGGACAGAGATCTTTTTTCTATGTCCTCACTAAAGTCTGGAATGACATTCCACAGCACATCAGAACTTTAACGTCAATAAGATTATTTAAATTAACATTTGCTCGCTATTTAATGGAGAGGTTTACCTGCGACCATTAAGTCAGCTTTATGGCTTTGCCCTGTTGCTCATTCTCCCTGGTCTGTGTGTTTGTTATTGTTCTGTCTAGGAGTTTTTGTTGTGTATGTGGTGTTTATGTTCTGCAGAGCAGGAACCTGCTGAAAATCAGTTTTACACTGAGTCAGGCCCGATTGTCTTTAATCTTTTCCTGTTTAATAAATAAAAAATGAAAATGAAAAAAGCCATGGGATGTCCTGCGGAGTAAATGGAAGGCGCTCAAACAGCAATACACGGCTCAAAAAAAGAGAGTTGTCTCGCAGCGGTGCCGAAGGGAAAATATAAGGCAAGTTCCACCTTTTTGATGAGCTGGATCAGATCCTCAGCCAAAGGCCCATCAGAGCTTATAGCTTGGCTTCTAATATTAACAACTACTTCTGTTTAGCAAAACTTTGTTCGCAAACGTTCGCTTGAATCTTGTGCGATTCAGTGCAGAAATGAATGGAAACACCTTAAAATGTCTCAAATCAATTCGATATACCAATTTAATCGCAGAACAGCATGTGACGTCATTACACACAGCTTTTTAATTCGCTTTAAAGCTGTTGGATGGAAACACACTTTCACCAGCTTTATTCGCATGAGTTGTTTTTACCGAACTTCAGATAATTCGATTGACAAGTGGATGGAAACTTAGCTAGAGAGAGGAAATTAAAGAACTTACTGTGATCCATGTTTAACACCGACTCCAGATGTGATTAGAAAACTCTGACATCTGTTGGAAACATCTGGTAATCATTTCCTGTTGGGGGGGTTAACCAACAGAAACCCACCAACACCTCGCTGCTCTCAGAGAGCCAAAATAATACCAACTATGTTCTTAACACCAACCATCTGAGCATCAAGGACTCCGGAAAACACAAAGTTTCTAATGTCCCCCCTCCGTGACTCTATCAGCCTCGTAGATATAGACAAAACTGTTTTATTTAGGATTTTTGTTGTGTTTTCAAAGTTTTTGTCGCTTTTTTTCTCAATCCATCCAGACGTGTCCCGGGACCTCCCTAGATTTCTACTCTCTCCCCCCCCCCCGCCAAGGGCTAAACCTTGTTGTCATCTATCCCCCCCCCCAAGGGCTAAACCTTGTTGTCATCTATCCCCATGGTAACAGTTGACATTACCACACACACACACACACACACACACACACACACACACACACACACACACACACACACACACACACACACACACACACACACACACACACACACACACACACACACACACACACACACACACACACACACACACACACACACACACACACCTCTGTGGTGAAAAGCTGAAACCTCGCTGAGATAAAGAGTACCTTTCCTAAATGTCAGATTGCCCGAGTAAAACAGGCCGGCGGCTGACCTTTAACAGTGACGCCGAACACATCGGGGGGCCGAGCTTCTGTTTCTTCCAAAGCCCTGAATCTTTGAGGGTTTTAAAATAACTTCAACTTTGTGTCATTTCCCCTCTGTCTCTCCGACTGGATCGGAAAACCAACGCAAAGTTATGTTAAAAAAGTGACATAAAACTTAGCAAAACTTTAAAAAAAATTTAAAGCGTCAAAAATAGTGACAAAAAAAGTTGAAAATAAATAGGTTACAAGTATGTTTTTCCCCAAATGATGTACAGATATTTAAGCACTATGCCATCAAATATCTTGAAAAATAGTTCATATAAAGCTGCTGTAAATTGATTGTCTGGATGAATGGATTAGTTGTTAGGTCTCTAAAATGTGGATCAGTGTTTCCCAAAAAGCCCAAGATGACGTCCTCAAATGTCTTGTTTTGTCCACAACTCAAAGATCTTCAGTGTCCTGTCCCAGAGGAGAGAAGACACTAGAACATATTCACATTTAACAAGCTGATATCACACAAGTTTACCCGTTTTATCAGAAAACATGACTCCAAGGGATTCAAAATGGTCGACTAATTGGTTAATCTTTTCAACTCTACTTTCTATATTCTGATGTTTTGTTCATATATCGTTCAGTCTGATTTATACATGTATTGCTAAACGCTAAAGAGAGAAAGTTTCTGATTTTGAACCTTTCTGAAGAGTCATCCAGCAGAGTTTTACCGGCGGATAAACCCAGACCTCTTGGTACTGGAGACAATCATCTGCAGGTACGGAAGGACAGGACATCAGCAGACTTTCCCTTAAAGTTACCAGCTAACGCTAGCGGTAGAAAAAAAACATATTTAGTTGTAGTCTTGCATAAATGTGACCCTGTAAGATGGATGAATGAAGGGTGAGGCACACAGAAAATCACATGATAACTTCGATTTTAATCGTAGCGAACAAAATACATGTTTTTTTTTGTTTGTTTTTTTTAAAAGGCCCAAAAAGAAGCTTTCTGCACGATAAAGTGAATACTGTGAATAGTGACGTAGCTCTACAGAGCGACAATTTAAATGTTCCCAGCACCTTTCACCCCCTTTCTTACATGACAACAATGATAATGACGATGATGAGAAGTGAATGCGCTTGCAGTAATAACAGAGATTAAATAGTCGGAGCCGTGGAAGCAAACTCAGGCTATATCTACACGGCTACGTTTTCTTTGAAACAAAAACTAACGGATGAGACCAAATCAGGAGACAGAGGTTTCCAAAATGTCTGTCGGAAACGTAGCAGTAGTGCGGATGCGAGGCGTAAAAGTAGCAAAATATGTGCCATTTCAAACCAAAACCGCAGTGTTTCCACAGGCTCTTTTTTTTTGGAGCTGATATTTCTCAATTTTAACGCCTTCTCTAGGAAATAAACGGATCAAAGTATGCCAAAGTTTGTCCGCAAGGCGACAGGCAAACAACTTTTTCTGAATGGAGTTTGGAAAATTGTAGTGTGGATGCGAGAGGTAAAAGTACCAAAAGATATTTGTTTCTAAACCAAAATGTAGTAGTGTAGATGTAGCCTCAACTGAACTGTAACTGTGAGACATCAAACTGTGCTGTAAGTGCTCAGCTTTTTGTAAATTACATACAGTTTATTAATGACTACTGGCCAGCTGACAGTCACAGCACCAGTCTGAACATTGTTTAAAAAGAGATAAAATATAAAACATGATAATATAAAAAAAAAGACCTGATTCTTCTCTCTTTTTTTCTTTTAAACGTAGAAAGTAACAGTCTTTTGATTTGCATACGTGCAGCCTCAGAGAGAACGAAAACAGCAAAGACTTTTAAGTCGGATAAATAAAAATATAAAAAGAAAATCATCTCTGCGCTTTGATCCACAGCACCGATAACCTGGAGTTGATCTGATGCGTCTGTCCTGGGTTTTCTCTCCGTGATAGCGAGCTGTGTCTGTAATAAATAAAGCAGGCTCGGGGATCAGAAGTTCTTGAAGATCTCTAAGTCCTTGGGAGGCACAGGAGGATCTTTCTTCCAGTCGTCCTCCGGGTAAACGTCAAAGTTAGAGGTGTCTCCGTCATGGGACACTTTGGGAACTATGGGAGGCTGTGGAGACAAGTTCACACACTCTTTTAGTGTTTGCTTTGTTCTAAAAACATCACTTAATATTCAGTTAAACGTACAATATATCATCAATTTCACCGCCTTCTCTAGGAAGTACCGTCAGTCTTGATGAGTGCCAATTCATCTGCAATAAACGGATCATAAGTATGCCGAAGTTTGTCCACAAGGCAACAGGCAAACAACTTTTAAAATGCTTGTTTTCTGAATGGACTTTGGTTTGATCAGAGCTGGTTTGTGTTCTTGTGTGTCTGGTGTTTTACAGCGCTAAGAACTAACAAATCAATCTAACTAACTAAGCGACGGAGGCAGCGGTGGACCAGCAACTCTGCCGTGTCCTGCGAGGTAAAATGTTTTTGTCAAAAGGAGTGTGGTGGCTTTGAAGTGAGCAGAGATAACCATGGACCGTGGTCTTCATTCAAAATCACAAACCACAGATTTATAACTTAAACTATTGTCTGTCAGGAGAGTCAGACTGACCTTCAGTTTCCTCAGAGGAACGGCCTCCCAGTCAACGGTCTTGAACCAGCGATGCTTCTTCACATCGTCTGCTCCATTCTGAAACACAAAATCAATGTTTAAAGGGATACTTCACCGATTTAGCATTCAGCTTTGTATCAGTAGAAACCCGATAGTATTTCTGAATGACCGTGCTTCCCTCCCTAATGTCCCCCTGAGAGGGGAGATCTCTGCATTGGGGGTCTGGAAAAAATCTTCCGATGACGTAAAATGACGATTTTTGCGTCATCGGAAGATTTTTGGGCCAGAGGCAAGAGACTACAGCCGGTAGTAGGATCTACTTCCGCATGTTTTCAACACGCCCACAGGGGGTTGGACTGCCGAGTCTAGCCGAGGTATTTCGAATGAAAACGACTGTCAGCCATCTTGAATCTTCGCTAAACATGCTCTCGGTTTTCGGCAGCAATTATTTACAACAATTATCTGCATTCAAACTACCGGACGTGTGTACCACCGGGATACATCGGTAATGATCGGAGAATATGCAGGAAACGTTATTACAGAAGGAATACTCGGTACACTGCGTGAGCTTCGCCTGCACGGAGAACAGCGGTGTCGCTCGATGCCGCTACCCGGCTAGGGGACATCCTCGTCGGCTAGGTGGAAAGCTAACGCTAGCCGTCCACCTGTCCCATCCATCCTGCTTGCAAGTGTCTGCTCATTAAACAACAAGCTGGAATCCTCCTTCAACGAAACTCCCAAGACTGCTCAGTTCAGAGACTGCTGTGTTTTTGTGGAAACATGCCTGAACAACAGTGTACCGGCCCCGGGACTATTCAGCTACCAGGCTGCTCTCGCCGGCCCGTGGAGGTGGGCTGTGTTAAATGGACTGGTGTAGAAATGAAATCCAACTAGCCACTGCTAACTGCTGGTGAAGCTTGTGACTGTTCAATGCCGACCATTCGACATTCCGCACTAATTCACGGCTGTGTTTATACTCGGTGTTTAGCTACACCAATGCTAGTATGCGTTAGCTGAACTTTACGGATCCTGCTTGCAAGTGTCCGCTCATTTAGATCACAAACTGGACTATATCCAACTTCAACGAAACTCCCAACGTCTGTTCAGAGACTGCTGTGTTTTTGTTGTTGTGGAAACATGGCTGAATATTGTACCGGACTGTCCAGCTACCAGGCCTGCTAGCCCTCCGAGCTAGAGATGCTCTGTCGCCGGGTAAGGTGGGCTGTGTTAACGCGGAGTGCTGCAGCAATGTGGTGATTTGTATCTTAACTGCTAACTGCTGTTGGAGTTTGTGACTGTTAAATGCCGACCATTCTACATTGCACGCTAATTGCTGTGTTTATGCTCGGTGTTTACAGCCCACCAAGCGCTAATGCTAGTATGTGTTAGCTGAACTTTACGGAGCCTATAAAGTGTGTGTACTAAATGTAGCCTGTTTCGTATTTCGTTTCTATATAATGTCATTTTTATATATGTTAAATGTGAAACATCACTTGAGTCACGATGAAACGTTGTTTCGTGTATATGGTTGAAATGATAATAAAACACGCTTGAGTTAAGTTGAATGCCTCGGTCTGTCTGTCAAGCGGTAGGCGTGGCTTGGGAGTGGACTCAAAGCAGTGAAGCAGGTGCATTCTGGGTTTTGGTGTTTTTCATCCATATAAGACAAAAACACATTTTCTGGCTTTTCTCGGCCTAGAAGGCACCAATTTCAATTTTTTTTCACATTTCTACTACATAAGTGACACAATTTAAAGATATATTCAGCTTTCCAGCGGGGAAATATTCCTTTAATAAATCCAAGTTCTTCCATTTCTGGGTACTGTTACTTTGTGGTGTCAGTGAGGAGGACAAATAGAGTTGAACAGAGAGAATCAGACATCAGCACATGGAGCAAGAAAAATGCTTTGTCAATTATTCACTAAAATAAGACAAAGAAATCATTATAAATGCAGAATTTAGAGATCTTTAAATGTCAATGCATAACTTAAATTCATATTAAATGAAATGACATTTATTAAAGCTTTTTTAGAGAGTCTTTCATTATAATAGTGGCACAGTTCTGCCTGTGTGTGACTGTTGTGTTAATGAGTGATGGGAGGAATATTGGCAGCCACTAATCAATATCATCTGGTCTGGGATTATGTGGTTAATCACTGGGCTTAGAGAAGTATTTGTTTTATTAAGAGCGTCTCTCAGTCTCGGCTGCTTTCACTAACGGTAATTGAAACGCTCCAGTCCTCCAGTCTGAATGGGAATCGACTCGCTGTGTGGTGAAGTGGCAGGCTCCCAGTAAAATGTACACACTCTTTTCCACTCTGTAATTCTTCCAAGACGAATTACACCAGAAGAAAAAACTCCTGAGGCTGTACAGAGTGAACTGACTCAGCTGTTAGGGAGCTTTGAGAGGAGCAGATTTGTGTTTTTATAATCCTTCCTGTTATAATCAGAGGGCAAACTGAATATGAGGGTGTCAGGGAGATTCAGTCGCTCCAATCAAACAGCTTTATTTATGTCTCACTGAAATTCACATGAAGCAGCAACAGTCATAATGTTAACATGCACAGAAGTTACCGGTTAAGTGAATAACAGGGTTCTGCTAGGCAATTCCTTTGTTTGGGGGGGGGTTGTTTCTGTGTCTCAGTAATATGTTGGAGGGGAAGCATAACAGAGAGGCATCAATCAATCTTAAAAAAAACTGTAAACTTGTAACTGCCCTCCCTACCGAAGGTATAAAATATGGCGAGCCAGCCAGGAAGTCTCAGCCACTCACCTTCATGTTTCCGAGGCGTCTGGCTCGGTCGATGACTAGAAACTTCTTGATGAGGTCTCTGGGGGGGAGGAAACAGTGAGTGAATCCAAAGCTGTCCAGTGTTTTCTCCCAGCAGTGCTGTCAAAATGACAAATGTTCCCTTGCCCGGGGTTAACAGAGTCGTGTCCCTCTGACAACCTAATCAGACAAAGTGACGTTTTTGGTGTCTTTTCTTTTTTTGTAGAGACGCTGCAGCACAATCCTTGAAAATAGTCATTTCAACAGTTTTAATAGTCATTCAAAGGGGGTGACACAGATCACATGTCCCCACTTTTCTTTTATGTTTTTTCCCATGTTTTTTTAACGTTTGTCTCATTTTGACAATTTCGATATTACTTTCAACTTTTGTGAAGTTTTTCTCCCTTTTGACATTTGTCGCCTTTAGACATTTTTGTCGATATTTTTCTTTAACATTTGCTGCTTTTTTATCGTTATGTTTTATTACATTTATCTTCTTTTTTAAATAGGTTTTTGCAGGCACAGGGCTAAAAGGGGGGCACAAGGGGGCTCCCGTCCCCCCTTAACATAATTGCCATCGCAGATTTTGATCCATCCCGCATATTAATTTAGGTTCACAGTAAATTTTGGCCGGTCTAGTTGTTCACCCAAACCAAAAAGACAGGAAATTGTTTTTCAAACTAATTAAGCGACACTCAAAACAGAATTTGGCAGATTTGTCCCCAGAAGCAGAGAAACAGGTTGCTGGGAGTCAGCTGCTTTTAAAAGTGTAATCATTGTTCTGCTTGATTTGCTTTATCCCAAGATGGCTAAGGAACATTTTTTATAGCTTTATGTCGACCAAACTGTAAGAGAGAAGACTATATGAGACATGATATTTGACTTTTTCTAAATAATAGCACGTCAAGAAACTCTACATGTCTGTCTCTTGATGGGATTCTCTTTCTCCAGTGTGTCCCTTAGTGAAACAGAGTTTGATTTCTTTTTCTTTTAACGTTTTTTCTCTACCTTTCTTTTTTTTTTTATGTTTTTACAGGGGTGGTAATAGAAGGGGGGGGAACGGGTGGCACCTGCCCCACCCCTGGTTATTTTAAAACCCTTTTAAGATTCGGGGCTTTGGAGAAAAAAAAATCCTGTTTGAAATGATAAATGCCTCCAGGCTAACTGAGTTTTGCCCCCCGACAACCTTTTAATGGGAGAAAATGAGCACTTTTTTTTTTTTTTGCCAATGGTAACTTTCCGAGAGTAGAAACTTGATGCAGACAAGCATGCGAGGGGGAGGAAGATGATTCACAGGAGTGTAAGCTCTCTGATGAAAGGCGACGAACACAGATAAAGGAGCCGTATCTCTGCTGACAGCCTCATAAATACAGCCGCTGCATGTTGACACGTCAGCTATTTCACACTTTTTGTCTAAATCCTTCCCTTGCTTAAAGACGGGCCTTTGGAGCGATGTGTCACAGAAAAATATCTTAATCAGCTGCAGGGGGAAATATTTGTATTTATGCCTTTTCATGAAGGAGAATTTATCCAGAAATGAGGAGAACAAGACGGGAAGAAGGGAGAGAGGCTGTAAAGTCACAGAAAAAAAAGAAGTCTTAAAGTTAAAGTGAAATTTTTGTAAAGTTCATCTTGCCGTATTCCTTAAACCTGTCTATTTATTAAGGTTTTCTTTGCATTTTTTGCTTTAGTTTCATTTATTTTAACTTTTCTGAACACTGCTGAAAAATCCCTTAACAACTGACTACTTTTACAATTGATGACGAGACGTTTCCTGCTGGGTTAGGGTTAGGGTTAGGCTTCCTGATGGATGGGAGTGCGTGATACACAACTGTGTGAGAGGGATATAAAACGGCAAGAAGAAAAAAAATCCTTCTGTCTTCTCTCTGTGAGATAGATAGATGGCTTAGCAGTGGGAAGCTGTGACTGCTGAATGAAAAAGGTGACAAAAAAGGCAATAAATAATAGAGGTCGACCGATAGTGGATTTTACCGATACCGATAGTTAGGTTGGGCCGTATTTGCCGATAACCGATTAATTGACCGATAGTATTTAGTATTGATACTGGATAAAACAGTTGACAAAATACATAAATTTTTTCAAAAAAAAGTCAGGACGCTTTTGCCAATAATCAAAATAATAATGTCATATTTATTGATATTACACCCACAGCAATGCTACATAAGCATGTGTGTTGTCTAAAACAGTTCTCCTACATATTTGGAGTCATCCAGTGCAAAAATAAACATAATGAGCATTATAATTCATAAAAAAGGACAAACTATTTACATTTCTTCAAAAAAGGCCCAAATGTATGCCAAATCTCAAAACAGTGACGCCATTCTTCTCCGTAGAACGGTTTAGAACTAGCCTGACGTGGTCCTACTCAGATTCTAGTCAGAATGTGAGTCTGAAACCGCTCCATTGGGCTGTGATTATGGGGCGTGTTCCAACAGAACCAGGAAAAAAAATGCCTCTGCATTCATTGGATAGACCAACAACCAATCAGAGCAACGGAACTCAACACTGTGTATCGTCTCCATAGCAACCACTCTTTGCACAATGCATTCATTCTAACCTCTGACTTTTAGACTTTTTTTAAGCTGGATATATCATTTGTTGCGTGTAAATATAAATGTGGATAACTTTAGTGATAGTGATATGTTCGCTACAGTCGCATTTCTAGAGATGAATCGGCGAAACCAGGTTTTATTTCTCTGATTCACGGCTTTGTTCCAGCGCCGGCGGTCCCTCTCTTCTGTCTCTCTCTATGTCTCTCCACCATATAACGCTCGCTCTCTCCAGTCGCTCTCTGTCTCTCCACCATGTAACGCTCGCTCTCTCCAGTCGCTCTCTATGTCTCTCCACCATATAACACTCGCTCTCTCCAGTCTTTCTCTATCTCGCTCCACCATATGACGCTAGTACCGTGCTTTCGGGCAGTTGTTGATGCATTAAAATGAATGCGCTGTCGATTCTACACAACTCAATTCTCCAGCGGCAGACACTAGACGGATCGTGGACGATTTGGGTCGGACTTGCGTTCATTTTTGTCAGTGTTTTAACTGCTTGAGGTCAGTTAGCCTACTGCTAACGTTTAGCGTCATCTCAGCCAAAGCAAACAAACATACTGTTGTGCTGTTCTTTCTCTACTAATGCAGCATCTATTCAACAAATGAATAACTTTATAATGATATAACAAACCTTTTTGCTGTCGATGCTTTAAACGCGCATCTGATGTCAGCCTTCTCCGCACAGCATGTGTTCTCCGTGCAGCGCGCAGTAAACGTGTCGAAAATAAACAACATCAGGCATCAGTGATAGTTTTTATTTCCCCTCTAGAGGCCGCTATTGTAATGCATGATGCCAGCAGACCCTTCTCAGCTCTCGTGTACTGTGTAATGAATGACAGCATGCGCTTCTCAGCCGCTCCAGCAATGGACGCAACCAGGAAAAACTATCGGCATGGATTTTTGCCGATAACGATAGTTCCACCAATCAACTATCGGTGCCGATTAATCGGCAAAACCGATGAATCGGTCGACCTCTAATAAATAAGGCTACAAATAAGGCAACAAAAATGTGACTAAAAAGTGACAAAAAAGGCGACAAAAGCAACAAAAACAAGCAACAAAAATACAACGACAAAGCGACAAAAGAAGTGTCCTAAAAGGCGTCAAAAATAGCTGTCAAAAAATGCGATAAGTGACAAAAAGCAACAACAAAGCGCTTAAAAAATCCTTCTGTCTTTTGGCTGGGAGATAGGAAGCAGTGGGTCTGCGGAATGATCGGGGGAGGTAGTGGGTGTCTCCAGGGTCTGATTGATTGAATGACTCACTCACACACACACACACACACACACACACACACACACACACACACACACACACACACACACACACACACACACACACACACACACACACACACAGTGTGTGAGTCTGTAATCTGCACCTTGCTGCCTCCTCCCGCTGCTCTAATGGCGGCTGCGAGGGGCGGAGGGAAGCGTCCAATCAGCTGGGTGTGTCATTAGTGGCTGCAGGTCCATCTGAAGACGCACTTAGAGACCCCATCCAATCGTTTGAAGCATGGTGCCTAAATAGTGTTGAAACAGTCGTTTGAATGAGGGGGCGGGGGGGTCTATAGTTTCCTGAGTGGCCACGTTTTAGTTTAGTAAATTTCTGTACTCAAGCCACTTGCCACTGTATTATATATTATTGATATTTTGATTATATCATATCAAACCTTTTTTAAAGTTACATAAAATATCTTGATGACACTTTTTCTGCCGCTTTTTTAACGTTTGTGCTGTTTTTGTTGGAATTTTTTGTTGTTTTGAAGCAAATGGTTTTAGAATTGATCCACCAGTTTGTTTCGTGTCTTACTTGTCTCACGACCACCAAACTCACCAGACCCATGTAAATAATCAATACTTTTAGCGTGTTTAGAGCCAGCATATTTATGTCCAATAAAATTAAAAAGCCCAACAATATTTTAAAGGCCGTGTCTTACTTGACGTAGAAGTCCAGATGGCGAGGGAATTCCAGTTTTCCCGCCAGAATCTTCTGATAGATACCAAACGGATTGTCGTCAAAGAAAGGCGGGTAACTGTAGAAAGAGAGAGAGAGAGGGAGAGAGAGAGAGAGAGAGACATACACCATCAGGACCATAGTACAGTCTGTGGTATGGTATTGTACAGTATTGTTGTTTGGACATGCTGCCTGCGTTTGTTTGTTTTACTATGGCTGCAGCATGGGTTAAGTGCCCAAGACAAATTCCCCACGATGTGGGACAATAAAAGGTAATCTTGATCTTGAGAAAGAGAGAGACAGAGAGCAAGAGAGAGACAGAGAGAGAGAGAGAGAGACCGACAGAAAGAGAGAGAGAGACAGAGAGACAGGTGGAGACAGAGCAACACTTCCTGCTTAAATGTTGCACATATACTGACATCAGAACTCAGTTCCTTACGAGAATTAAATGTAAACTCCCAGATTTTCATACATACTCTGACCAGACAAAAATGCAACATCTACTTGGAGAAACTAGTGTGAGCAGCGAGATATGTAGTGTTTCCCACACATAGACTAATGTGTGGCAGTGCGCCTCACTATCAACACCGGCCGCCGCACATTGCGTTTTGATATACTTTTTTTTTTAAACGCTATTTAAAACACGTTCCTCTGCATTTCCTTTCCCTGCTCTCCTCCATCTCTCTGTCACTTGTGTCTCACACACACACACACACACACACACACACACACACACACACACACACACAGGTTTTTGATGTTTTTGGCACCCAACGCTGTCTTCCAGGCAGCGCGGCAATGGTTATAGTTAGGGTTAAGGTGAGGGTTAGTGCCTGTAAGGTGACGTTGGAGGCTTAAAACACCATCGAGCCCACTGTGCACACAGCGTCTGTCTCCATCAAGGAGAGAAGACGGCTGTCAAAATTCACAAAAGGTTGGTATCTATCTTGTGAACACCTTTACACAATCACACATTCACAATCACCAACCCGACTCTTAGCAAACGAGCGATTGCGCCTGCTTTAGAAAGTTAACTAGTCGCAAGTTTGCAGTAAAATGCAGTTGGGTTGTCGAGGTCAAAACACTATATGTAGCAGCTGTGAATCAAATAAACGTATTATAAATAATGTCATGTCATTTTTTACTCTTACACTGAATGTTTTCCAGATGAGTATTGAAAAGTATTTTCCGCGACTGAAAAAGGCCCGTGTTGAGAGTAAGGACCAGGCTGAACTGGAGGTATCGGTCTGAAACAGAGCTCAACAGTCCCACCAGTATAACTAGTTATGTTATTAATTGGTTTACAATATTTTCAGGCTTCAACCAGTGAAAGACAGGGTGTCTGCTGCTGTCATAGGCCGAGAATCTGGGTCATTGTGGCAAAACTGTAGGAGAATGACATCATGATTTGCCCATTTCCTGACTGAAATTTAAGGTTTAACAGCAGACGATGTCAAGAAAGATTCCCTCTGAGTTTGGGGTTTGTTTTAGCCCCTCCATGGACACAACTCACACACACAGGCTCTGCTCTCTCTCTTTCAAGGTGTTATGTTGGATTGCATCAGCGGTGTACAGGTGTTCCTGTTATTGTGTCCACCCCTCCCTCTCTGCAGACGTTCCTCTGATCTCTCAGACGGCAGCAGATCCCGCCCTGTCTCTCACGCTTTTTTTTAAAAGACATTTTTGTCGCGTTGTTGTTTTTGTTGTATGTGGTTTTGAAAATGTCACTTCGGAATGGACAAATTGCGTTTGAGAAAAAGACAAAAACTGGGATGGAGATGAAGCTTACAGCCGCACGTTTACGCTTAATTTCAACATTTGTCGCTTTTATAAAGATCTTTGATGCTTTTTCTGACGCTTTTTTTTCCTGTTTGAGCGGTTGTGCAAATGTTCAGGTGTTCCTGTTATTGTGTCCACCCCTCCCTCTCTGAAGACATTCCTCTGATCTGTCAGACAGCAGCAGATCCCTCCCTGTCACTCACTTTGTTCCTAATAAAAGGTTTGATTTCATGTCTCCACAGGCAGCGTTGTGCCCCCTGGTGTTTGAGAACAGGAACTACACACTGCAGCACTTACCCAGACACAATGACGGAGACACTTGGAGAACAATTACCATGCAAAAGAGCAACAAAAATGCAGAAAATAGAACAAAAATGTCAGAAAAAAAATCACCAAAAATGCTGAAAAAAAGCAACAAATGTAAAAAAAAGTGACACAAATACAACAAATGTAGACAAACAAGTTGAAAAAGGATGTACGATTAAGATAAAAAAAAAAAAGAACATAAATGTTGATAGAAGTGACAAAATCGAGAGAGAAAAAGTGCTGACAAAAAGTGTTTTTTTGACACATGGACGTATTTGTTTTTAAAGGTTTTTGTTGCTTTCTTTTAACCTTTGTGATGTGATAGGAAAAAGCAACAAAAATGTTGAAAAAAAAGTGACAAAAATGCTGAAAAAGACGACAAAAACATTGAAAAGGAATCTACGATTCCAAACAAAGAACATAAATGTTGATTAAAGTGACAAAATCAAAGCTGAAGAAAAGCGCCTTCCTCCTAACCTGACTCCGCCAGATGGATCGCTTCGCATTTGCTCGGCATATCCATCTGGGAACTTTCCGTTTGAGAACTTTTGGGAAGGGGCGAACTGGTTAGCTGATTGGATAAACCATCTGTCTATCACCACCTACGTTGGTGATAGATGGGCCATCAGATCAACAAAGCATATGAAAATACAACCACGAGCCAGGCTACCCCTGCTGCTGCAGGCAAAGCATAGCTCGTTAGCTCAGCAAGCTAGCAACATGTCGGTAAAGGAAATTTGCCGTTTGTGTAACGAGAATTTACGAATAAAAAAGGCACCATTTCCAGTTCCTGGTCCATATTCCAAAAGAAGGATCCAAGAGAAAAAAGCATTAGCAAGCGGCTAACAGAATTAGAGCTACCGCTGTCTTAAAATACTCGTTAGTGATACAGGGTATATGCAGGAATCTTGAAGTTAATTTTAATACCTTTTCAAGACTTTTTCAAGACCTTCTCAATATTTTTTAATACCTCACCGCCACTTCAAGCTGTAACCATTTACATCAGTGATACTTTTAACTTAACAGTTTTAGTTTGTGATAAAGACTACAGACCACTCTGATACAAAAAAATCAAAGCACTTGCTGTGCCGCCCAGAGCCACTCTGATGTCGGCTGCAGAAGATGAGGAAGCAGAGACAGCCCGGGTCGTAGCTGTAGCTATAGGTGCGACTGCCGGTGGTGCGACTGCCGGTGGTGCGACTGCCGGTGGTGCAACGCGATTACCACAGAAGCTAGCGATGGAGAGCTGCCGCTCTCGGCGGCTAGCAGCGGCTTTGTGGCTAGCACAACACACTTTAACGAGTTAATGCCCATTGACACAATACTTATTTTTTTCTTGCATAATGTACAATATGCCTCCCTGACATTCCCCATCGACTGGCTGCAGCCACGAAGTCCGGCATTTCCAGCCAAGACGCTGCAAATTTGCACTTCCCCATTCTGTTCATGCGTTCACCAACCTTCTCTTAAAACATTTCGGTGCTTTGTAATACGCACTGGGAACGCCAGAGCTTACATTGTGCTTTGAACTTCCGCCCGCCCGCCCGCTCTGGTGCTCTCAGAGGTAATTTACGAACGCACCCACAATAGCCTAGTTTTTTATGTACCTGTTCGTTTTTTTAATAAAAATGACTAAATTCACACACTTTTACGATGTTTTTGGTACTCAAACTGTTGGACAGCTAATTCAGAAAAAATACTTTCAAAATGTAAGACTTTATAAAGCCGTGATAAGACTTTTTAATACTTTTTAAGGGTCTTAATTTTCCCAAAATTGATTTATCACCTTTTAATACTTTTCAAGACCCCGCGGATACCCTGTGATAGACTCTTCTCGTTGCGTCACACCTAAACCCGCCTCAAAACCAACGTTGATTGGTCGGTCGTTTGGCGAACGGCTCCAAATTTTTTCTATCTCAAGATGCCAGACTGATCTGCGAGTAGAAAACTGGAGCTCGCGAGATCAGGACGGTCTCACAAGGCTACCTTCCTCCACACTTTGTTGCTTTCTTTTTGACGTTTTTTTATTTTTTATGTGCTACTTCAAGGTTATGAGTGAATGTGGGACATCCTGTCCACGGCAGCTCTTACCCAGCCAGCATCTCAAAGACGAGGATCCCCAGCGCCCACCAGTCCACCGCTCGGCCGTGGCCTTTACTCTGGATGACTTCAGGAGCCAAATACTCGGGGGTCCCACATAGAGTCCACGTCCTGATGACACACACACACACACACACACACACACACACACACACACACACACACACACACACACACACACACACACACACACACACACACACACACACACACACACACACACACTAATATGAACTAAGAGAGACTGACATTTCTTTAGCATGAAATATGACTAGAAGATTAACCAATTATTAAAATAGTTGGCGATTATTTTTGTCGATCGGTCCCTTTTTCTGATGTCTTTGCCTTTTTTAATGTTTTATGGTTATTCTCGATTAACTGATTCTTTGCAGCTGTAGTGACTGGGAGAGAAATGGGTTTCTTAAATGTGGTGTTTTTTGTTAGGAGTCTGGTTGGTGAGCCTTTTGGACGGCAGCGTGTTCTCTGTGAAAGCCTCTCATCCTCTGATAAAGAGCACACGGCCCAGCGCCGGCCTGTCAACGCTATCACCCGGGTAATGACCTCTTCAGGGCAAGTTTCCATGGCGACAGGTAATTTGTATGGAGATGATGTAGGGCCCCGACAGAGGAGAAGGGGAGGATACTGTTGTCTGGGGGGATTAAAGGGGTTTTTAGACTAGACGCATCCAAGGTGGCGCACGACATTGTGACGTCAAAATTATGTAATATCCGGCCGGCGCGTCCGATTTATGGCGCGCGAGCCGAGGTCACGCACGGCTCTTTTTTTTTTTTCAGCAACGCGCGACAAAGCGGAAACAGGAGGCCTGAATGAGTTCACAGACAACCGGATGCCAGGACTCTCAGAGTGACTGCAAGTCTCTCTGGTAAACTTCCTGGGTTAAGATGAGCTCTTTTATGGTTAATGAAAGGCTTGACCCGACGAAGTAGGTCAGTGAATCAAATCGAAGCATAAACGTCAATGCTGCTGCCAGTTCTGCCGTTGTTTACCTTTTTCTTCTTCTTCTAGTCATTAGCGCCACCGCTGTTCAGGAGAAGACTGCAACTAGTGTCGCGAGCACCAGCGCAGGTATAAAGACTCACGCCGATCCCATGACGTCACATTTGTACGCGCCAGCTGGGCTGCGTCTAGTATATAATCACCTTAAGGGTGGGGGTACGGAGGAAAAGGAAAGGAGTTGTTGCTCCTCTACCAGCAGGAGGTGCTGTGGCTGCACGGTACATCACAGGGGAATGAACTAATGCACATCCAATCAGGCTCCTCCTTAACCTTTTTATCCAACATTTACAGACCTGCCAACCGTGAGAAACTTTTTTAAGTAGCAACTTACTGATTTATTGTCGAAGTTCTGGTTCATGAACACGGTGGCACGCACGTGGAATAAATGTTCCATTAAATGTCAAATCTGTATACATTTTAAACCCTAGAAAATAATTATGTTCGAGTAGGGTACTTGAATTAAATAAAACATTTTATTTAAATTATCGGTCATATTTACAATTAATTAGATCATAATATAATCCAATAAAATATATTACAATGCATAATGAGCACTTTTACTTTTGGTACTTTAAGTATATTTTGATAATACTTTTGTACTATTACATAGGGAAGATGTTGAATGCAGGACTTGTAACTGACAAGTAATTTGTAACTCTACAACACTGTTTTTTCTACTTTTACTGCAATACATAATCACACAGCTCAGTTCAGCGTTTCCTTGCAGCTCTGCTACAGTAGCAGCTAACCTTTGACGTTACCTGCCGGTCACATCGTCTCTAAACAGTCCGCTCACAGTGAAGTCCTGCACGGATTAACAGATGTTAGAGTCCGGCGGCTGCTCGCTCTGTTTGTTACGCACACCGGGCAGAGCCAATCTTTGTTACCGCTCGGTGTTTGGCTAGCTAATAAGCCGTTAGCCTGTTAGCCAGCCAAAATCCAACAGACACCGACACATTCCGCACATCCTCCGCTCAGTTTAACCGCTAACCCCCCCCCCCCCGGTACCGGTCAGAGAGGCGTGTTTACTTTGTGTCTCGGTCCGGTGCGTCCAGCGATAGGCTCCGGTCAGTTTTTAATTAGCCTACATTAGTAACAGTTAATTTTGTTACGGTATGAACTTAATCATAGGAAAGGCAAAACAATATAAGACCTTTGTAACGAAATCCAAGACTTTATAAATGCAAGGCTTTATTAATAATAATATAAATAAATAATATTCATTTCACCTTTCTACATCAAATCCGTTTACCTTTGCAAGCACCGTCCTCCCTTGGGGAAACCAACCAAACTAAACGGGAATGAGAGAGGAATGAATAACACTTGCATTTGATGCTTTCGTTTTACTATCAGTAGCCGATATCCCCGCTTGACATTAGAGGAAGGGACCCGACGGTGTGATTGGTCAAACTCTTCTTCTTTAGTTTTTTTTTCCAGCATGCTCGTGGCTGCTACGCTGTTTTAGCTGCCTACTATCATCAAGTGTTAGACTGAGACGGCTACTGCACGTCAACGAGTCAACTCAAAGCAGTCACCTGATTTTCGCGTAGTTTAAAGTGACAAATCGTATCACCGTATTTTGATGTCAAAATGCGTATCTACAACGCAAAATGCGTACAGGTTGGCAGGTCTGCATTTAGCATTTGTTGCTTTTTCCTATGTTTTTAATACGATGTTTCTCTTTTCATTTAGACTTTTTTCTCGTAATATTTTGACTTTTTTTTCGTATTATTTTAAATACTAAAGCTGGACACCGACCTGTCGGAGAGCTTCTTGGCGAAGCCGAAGTCGGTGAGGCGGATGTGTCCCTCG
Source organism: Perca schrenkii (assembly GCA_025617405.1). Taxonomy (NCBI): domain Eukaryota; kingdom Metazoa; phylum Chordata; class Actinopteri; order Perciformes; family Percidae; genus Perca; species Perca schrenkii. Next base: position 18,755,819 of record CM046810.1, on the reverse strand, counting down.
CTGTCCAGCAGGATGTTCTCCGGCTTCAGGTCGCGGTAGACGATTTCTCTGGCGTGGAGGTACTCGATGGCGCAGACGATTTCGGCGGTGTAGAAGAGGCCGGTGGTGTTGCTGAAGCGCCCACGACTGCGCAGGAAGCTGAAGAGCTCGCCGCCCGCCACGTAGTCCATCAGCATGTAGAGAAAGCGCTCATCGTGGTGCGTCCAGAACCTGGGAGCAAACAAACACGCTTCAGTTACAACAGGGTTGAACAGTCAGGATGATAGTGTGAATGTACTCTCCAACGAGTTGAGGAAATCAGATAAAATGAGAGTTTGTCTCCGTCTCCCTGGCTCTGTTTCCCCAGGCATGGTTTGGAGCAGTGTGCTGCCAGTATTTCAGCTGAGAGGGCACTTGAGAGGAATAAAAACGAGAGAGCTCTGTCACTGATGAAGATGGACGAGATAAGTGCTGCTGGACACAAAGACCAGTACTGACTCTTCCCTTTAATTTCCAAAACAGACAGCAGATATAGGCCCCATTTTTTTAAAGATAATTGAAAAAAAATGCTTACAAATCTGAATATCCTTTGGAAAAAAATGATAGTTGCAACAATTTATTTTTCAAACGTATGTGTTGCCTTTTTCAATGTTTTGGTCGCTTTTTAAAAAACATTTTTGTCGCTTTGTAATTCTAACTTAAATCTGTTCACACTGAACTTTGACGTGCTTCATCATAAATGTTTCCCCTGCGTCCCGTGTTCGTGTGTTTGTGTCCGTCCCTGTCTGTCTGTCTGCGTCCGTGTCCCTGTCTGTCTGTTTGCGCGTGTGTGTGTGCGTGTCCCTATGTGTCTGTGTGCGTGCGTGTGCCTGCCTGTCTGCGTGTGAGTCCCTGTCTGTCTGTGTGCGTGAGTCCCTGTCTGTCTGTCTGTCTGTGTGTGTGTGTGTGTGTGTGTGTGTGTCCCTGTCTGTCTGTGTGCGTGCGTGCGTGCGTGCCTGCCTGGGTGTGAGTGTGTGTCTGTCTGCATAACTTACAGTCTGATAAGGAAAGGGTGGTTGACCTCTGACAGCACCTCCTTCTCGTTGTGGACGTGCTGCTCCTGCTTCAGCCGGATCACGTCGGGGATCTTCATCTGTTTCAGGGCGAAGAAGGCCCGGCTCTCCCTGTCCCGAACCAGGAAGACTCTGCCAAACGTCCCAGTGCCTGGGGGGAGACAGGGGTCACCGTCCATGCTTCCTGGGTAACATGTTAAACTCTGGGTAACCTGTTGTGTAATCCTGAAGTAGGTGTGACTCAACAAGTCAAACATGGATGACTAACTCCCCGACGGGCAGGTCTGTCGCTGCCTGAACACAGACTCACCGTCAACTGGCTGGTAAACATACCTCTGACTTATGGAACATGGCTTCAGGCTGTTCCTCAACAATCATTGTCTTTTGGTAACATAACAACTGGCTCTCTGTGCTGCTGCTGTTCCTGGAGGCCCGATGACTTGCTGACTCAACTACGACTCACTCTACATTACCATGGAAACAAAACACCCCAATTATTCTAAAATCTTAAAATATTTCAACTTTTTTCCTCAAAATATTTCAACTTTTCTAACCTATTTTCTTGTTGTGGTAAAAGTGTTTCTGCAGCCTACACATAGACAGTATATAATGGACCAATAGACCCCGTTGCTCTGGATGGAGACCAGTGAAGGATATTAGAAGCACTTTTCCAGTGATCTCTTCCCTTACTGCGCAGCCTCCAACTGACAGAGACAACGTAAATGTGACATGAGCAACGTGTCTGAAAGTTGTAAGTGTTCTGGTAGCTGTGCCAAGAGAAATCTCAATCATTCCCAATCTTACAGAGACGGAGAGTGTAGGTATATGTAAGGAGATAACATAAGCACAGGCTAATTATTGCTAACTAACATGCTAGTTAACATTCGTAATTAAACCTAAACAGCTAATGTAAGTCGAAACTGCCTGCGAGCTTCTCCTGTACTATACGGTAATTCCTCTACTGTGTGACAGTAAGTCACTTGGTTATGACACAATCGTTAGCGTATTTTTACAAAAGCGTCTGCTACGGAGCCATATCGTGAGCTACAAGGTAATGAAGCCTTTTATACATTGTCGTGTTTCTTTAGAACTAAACAACGGACAAATATAGTCTTTAAACGCTTCAGATGTAAAGTTATTCGCAGTCAAGTGACGTAAAAAAAAAAAATGGCGGTCAGTGGAATGCTAACAAGAAGTGATCTCTTTGTAGCAACAAAATGGCGCCATCGGAGGTTTGCGTTCTGAGGCAAAGCTTACCCCCTTGAGCCTACACCATAGTACATGTAAAAACTTTATGTCCACGCGTTCCCTGAATCCAGCTGATTATACGCCACGGCCATTCCCGCCTAGACTTTTATCGCAGTAAAATCGCGATTTATCGTAAACCTACATTTTTTAACTCCTCCAAGGCCGTGTGATCGAACTGCACGGAACTTGGTACGTAGCATCTCCAGACCGAACTGACACAAAGTTATCAAAAGAATGATAATCGGTTAAAAAAATGTGCTAAATAAGTACGAAGAAATTTGTGTAGCTAGCTACGAAAACATAAACTTTTGCATATCTTGGCCAATTTAAATGGTATCAACACGGAACTTAATAATCTTGTTTGGCATGACATTCTGAACCAAACTGGGTGAAAATCAAGGTTGAACTGAATGAATGTAAAAGGGCTATTGCAATTGACTACAGGCCTTGCAGCTCACACCTCGCGATATTTCCTGGTCGACATCGCGTTTTTGGTTCCTTTCGCATGCTTCACGGGTCTTTGGGGGCAACTCACGCCAGGGTCATAACTGCTTGCAGTTCTAGTTTCTTGTTGACATTAAACATTAAATGTATATTCTTTTTACTTACCCACTGTGGCCACGGTCTCCAGGTCCTCCAGGCAGTACATCCGGGTATTTGTTGCTTCGCCTCCGGCAGAACCGCTGCTTTTACTCTCTTTCTCCCCACTGACTCCCACTTTTACTTTGGAGGACGCCATCTCTTTCTTCTCGGGATTTAAGCTAGAAACGGTTTGTGTTTGGAAGTCTCCAGTGGCGCGCGCTGTACACAGTTCATATCACAACCGCTGATAACCGTTTATAACAGTTACATGTCTGCTGGACGCAGGGACTCAGTTCATCTTCTCAAACTTTAATTTTGATGAATTGTTCCTAAATATATCGACGTTGAGAGTAAAACTAGACTCATTATAAACGAGTGGGGCTGTGTTGAGCTGTCATTCAATCTTTGTTGTTGTTTTACTACGACATTATTGTCAATGTGGAAGGAAAATAAGATAAATGTAACAAAATGAAGTCTAAAAAAATCGGAAAAACAACAAAAACGTCGGAAGCTACAAAGACGTAGAGAAAACGCGAGTAAAACGTTGGAATAAACGACTAAAATATAAAGCAATTTAGACAAGAACACTTTAAAAAGTTAGAACAATGCTGAAAAAAAACAGGAAAAAAAACGTAACTAAACCGTTAGAAAGAGCGTCAAAAACGTCGAGAAAAGCGAGAAAAAAAAACTCGAAAAAAGCGACTAAAATGTCAAAAAGGCGACAAAAACACAGATGAATTAGAAGCCAAATTAGTTGTTTACAAGTTGAGACACATAGCAGACAACAGGACACGAAGACACCGACAGGAGATGCACAAAGAAGCCGGTGACAGGTGCACTGTCTGGCTGGTAGCATGTAGCATTAGCAGTAGCAGCTACAGATAGCTGAAGTCAGAGCCATAGAGATCACTCTGGCTAAAGTAATAGCACTGTTTGGCTGGTAGCATTAGCATTATCATCTACCGTGAGCTAAAAGGGAAACTGCTCCGTCAAAACAGTGGCGGTTTGAAGAGGAAGCGGCCCAAATAAGCGTGGAGTAAAATACGCGTTTACACGCTGATTAACTCGGTGAATCACTTGGCTTTTCTGTCCCAAATAGCCTGATTTTCTCCATGTTTTTACACAGCTACAACAACAGACCTCACCCCAGCACTTCTGTCCACATCAACCAGGAAGAGAGTAGACACCGGTTACAAATTATTTCCGGTCGGCATTTTCAAAATAAAACATGATGGCGTTTAATGATTAAAGCAAAAAAAAAAAATCGCCGAAATGATTTTATTTTAAAGGGGTGATAGAATGCAAAACCGATTTTACCTTGTCATAGTTGAATAATGACAGTTAAATGGATAACTAGGACTTATATACTGTCTATGGGACATACATAGAACCTCTAAATCCCATTGACACCTCTTTCCTCTGCAAATCTCACAATTTAAAACTGCCTCTGAAAACGGACAAATCTCAACAAGCCACCTAGTTGACGTCAACTCGCGGCTCCTCCTCATTTGGCTGTAGTCTCTCTCTTTGTCACACCCCAACATTTACATAGGCTACACAACTGACCTGAGATCAGTTAGTCTTCTGAATCTAGGTCGGGCAGATCTCAGAAATTGTATAGCCTACATTGTTCATCTGCTATTTTACCATTAAATTCACTTTTTTATGCAAGAAATCAACTATGTAGAGGTCAAATATGGGCCGTTTTATGAAAATTGATGTCTAAGTAAGGGATAATCACCTCAAGGCAGGGCAATAAACAGTTTGATATGCCCGGCTTGTGGACGGCTTACTTGTGGACAGTAAGCCGTCCACAAGCCGGGCATATCAAACTGTTTATTGCCCTGCCTTGAGGTGATTATCCCGTTTATTCTACTTCTTGCTTGCCAACATAATTAAACAATTCAAATACTTTAATAATTATGCTTTTTCTTATTCGTATTGCATGCTTTTGAGTTCATCTCCCTCAAAAAAAAGTAGTCCCCTTTAGAACTACGGTGAATAACGTTAGCTCAGCTCAGTTTCTATAGCAACCACACATCAAACATGCATTCCTTATTCCAAATAATTTTTATTTGCAGTAAATGTATAACAAAATTATTGATTAATTTATGTGTAATAAACTGGACATTCCCATTGATTGTAAAATGGGACATATTGAAGGGCATAGGGAAAGATGAATCGGACGAGTTAGGCTGAGAGGATTGCGCAGCTTGAGGGGGAGAGATGCTTGCTGCGGAGGCCTGCTGGGGTGAGGACAACACCTGACTCCAAACTTTTTTGTCCGTGTTGGATGGGGCCCAGTAGCTTTTGAGGCTGGATTCACACCTGCAAAAAAAATAATAAAAAATGTACATTTGCAGTAGGCTTCAGGTTATTATTACCACAATGAATTCATACAGAGGTGGGTAGTAACGAGTTACATTTACTCCGTTACATTTACTTGAGTAAGTTTTTGAAAAAATGATACTTCTAGGAGTAGTTTTAAATCACTATACTTTTTACTTTTACTTGAGTAGATTTGTGAAGAAGAAACTGTACTCTTACTCCGCTACATTAGGCTACAATGAGCTCGTTACTTTTCTTTTTACCTCTTTGGTATTCTACGCGTCATTGTTTTTATTCCCCCGCGTACGCCTCATTTTAATGTTTTATTTTGACAGAGAGAGAGACTTCCGCTAAAGCCTCTACCACGTGACTGGGTTTCACCCAATCAAACGTAGTTGTGCAGTCTCGTCACCTTCCTCAAACCTAGCAGCGGGATGGGTTAGCTTTTACAGTCGCAGCAAAACAAAAATGGCAATGCCAGATACGTCACAGACGAGGAGGAACCGAGCCCTGTACTACGAAGCAAGATCAACATGCCCTGGATTTATTTCAGTTACCCGGCTTCACCTAACCTAACCACCGCGGTCCCGCATAAACTGTGTCATGACGGTGGTTATCAACTAGTTCAATCAACCCAGGGTTTCTCAATCCAGCGGCGCCTGTTCACATAAAAGAGGTGATGTTTGCACAACATGACCAACAATAGCCACGTATTTTACATAAGAAGAGCAAACTATAATTCTACATACAAATGAACACATACATGGTTTTACAGGCAAAACGCAATACAGTCGCTGCTTCCTCAAACGGGAAGGAAAGCTGGCAAAAAAAAAGAAATTGCCGACGCTGTAGATGCGCACAACTCGTATCAATATCACTTCCCCACCAGTCAGGCACAAGATCTGACCATAATTACACTTGTACTTTCCATAAACTGTCGTTGCTTTAGCCTTTTATTTCAGTTGCAACCATGGCAGTGAGAGCGATCGTGAGAGCAAATAAAAAATATAAAAAACAAAACCGCTGTGCGCATTACACACGGCAAATATACCCATCAGGGAATGTTAACGGGGCTGTCGGTCTCTAAATATTTTTTGTATGAGCACACCCCTCTCTTTTTCTCTCTCCCCCTCTCTCTCTCTCTCTCTCTCCGTGCACCGAGCTCCACCTGATCTTCTAAGAACGGTGAAGCCGTTATCAGTATTGATTGGTCAGTAGGCTTGCTTTTACACCGGTTGATCTCTGATCTCCAACTTAACTTGCTCCTGACCAGGTTAGACGTCCAGCATAAGTTACCACGGCGATTGAACCCGGTAACAAGTGATCCACCTTTGTGAATGAAAGCATGTTTACCTTAGTAAAGGTACCAAACAGCAGCTACATTACCTTGTTCTAGTTCTGCCTGCAGAGTCTGGTAAAAAAAGTGTAAAGGTTTGGAAATTTGTGTTACTTGTGCTTATTTATTTTTTATGTATTATTATTTTATTGATATTATTTTTTAAGTACTTGAATTTACCTGGATTATTTTTTAATTTAAGCTATTTTATGATTAATTAATTTATTTAAATTAATTTAATTGATTGGATGAACTATAATTTGCCTAAATATGATTATTTTGTATTTTTGTCCGTCTGATTGAATGCTAAATGTTAAAAAATAAATCAGACGTTACTCAACAGTTACTCAGTACTTGAGTAGTTTTTTCACCAAGTACTTTTTTACTCTTACTCAAGTAATTATTTGGATGAGTACTTTTTACTTTTACTTGAGTCATATTATTCTGAAGTAACAGTACTTTTACTTGAGTACAATTTTTGGCTACTCTACCCACCTCTGAATTTATAACCTAGGCTTAGGCTCACCTGTGTCCCGTAACAGACCTGATCCGTCTGGACTCCAGCCCGGCCTCAGACAGACGACGGACAGCCGTGCTTCTAGACTGTGGTTGGTGTATCTGATGGTCAGACCAGCTGCTTTGGACAATCGTGGAAGCATGTCCCCCAGGTAGTTCTTCCCCATCGGCTGTGTGGAGTACCAGAGATGTGGTTTGGGGTCCTTCAGTGGATGGAGGTAGAAGGCGGTGACACCCGGCGGACGTCTGACGAGATATTTTTTGAAGCTCAGGACTGGACATCTGGGGTTGCCTGGCTCCGCATACATTGTGCCTCGGAGGTTTTCCTTGTTTGGGTCATTTGAATGTTTGTGGTTCTTCGTCTCCGGATTGAACAACAAACTAACGTATTCATCCCCGGCGTCAATTTCAGGTCAGCCTCGGTGACGTGGGGATGGTGTTTCGCCTTGTCTTGGCCATTCTTTCGATGGGTTTTTATTATGGATTTGAACACCCTGTTGCTGGTGGTAAACTCACTGTCCGCATAGAAATTGAACCTTGAGAAATGACGGTTCAGTGAGGCTCTGATGCCGGTTATCGTTGCCACACTGTATGGCTTGCCTACTGCGCTTTGAACTGTAGCATAAAAACGCCTTAACAAATCGTATAGTTCTTCGGCGCTGCAGGTGTCCGGGTAAGTTACTGTCAGTCTATCCTTCTGCTGGCTCTTCCTCTTGGTCACTCTTCATCTTGGTTTCAGACTGTCTGCTGCACGGAGGGAATAAAGATTGGTTTGATTTACACACAGGTGGTCTCACATTTGCAAGTCAACAAAAATGTTCCAAAAAAGGCTACAAAAACGTCCAAAAGCATTGAGAAAAGCAACAAAATTGGCAACAAAAATATCGACAAAAGCAACGAAAAAGGCCACAAAAAAACCGCCAAAAGAGGCGACAAAATCAACAAAAAAAGCAACGAAAAAAGGCGACAAAACCGTCAAAAAGAGACGAAAAAAACATCCAAAAAGGCGACAGAAATGTCAGAGAAGGCGTTTCTAATTTTCCATTTTTTGCTCTCTGAAAAGACAACATTCCTCGAGCTGTTTCCATGGTTAGTGAAAGGTAATATTATATAACAACACTTTCTTTGACGGTTTGGACTCTTTTTGTCCCGTGAGTCGGTAAGCGTTAGTACTTCTTTATTAAACAGCTTCCTTATCGGTGTTTCCTGAAGCAGACTGAATGCTCTGGGGCCAGCCGAGCGTCTCAGATAAGCCCTGAGTGTTTGATGGGAATAAAAACCTTCCTTTCTTCCTTTATCAATCTCCCCCACCCATTATTCTGCTCTCTGACTGAGGACTGGAGAGCCCCGGGACACATCGCAAGAGATAAAACCAGACTGAAGCACAAAGGTCAGAGCATCTAGAAAACAGAAGCTCAACGGAGCATCCACGCATTTCATTCCTGTAAACGTCCTGTGTTCCTGAGTAACAGGTTACAGCTACGTCTGGTTCCTGAGTAACAGGTTACAGCTACGTCTGGTTCCTGAGTAACACGTTACAGCTACGTCTGGTTCCTGAGTAACAGCGTTACAGCTACGGCTGGTTCCTGAGTAACACGTTACAGCTACGGCTGGTTCCTGAGTAACAGGTTACAGCTACGTCTGGTTCCTGAGTAACAGGTTACAGCTACGTCTGGTTCCTGAGTAACAGGTTAAATCTACGTCTGGTTCCTGAGTAACACGTTACAGCTACGTCTGGTTCCTGAGTAACGTCGGGAAAATACATTTAAAGCGAGTGTCTAGTTTTTTGTGAGCCCAAATGTTTATCCAAATGTTCTATTTAAAAAAAAAACAGAATATTAAAAAAGAATAATTTAAAATGTTCCCATATTTTTTTTGTTTATTTTAATATAAACAAAACATTCTAAAATATTTCCCATGGTTTTTGTTTCCTTTTTCCATGTATGTTTTCTCGCCTTTTTCAACCAATGTTTTTATTATTTTTTCATAACCCTCTTCCCTTCCCTCCCTTCTTCTCTCAGTACCTTTTCATGCCAGCTGTCTATCAGCAGAACAGGGGGAGATGTTCTTCTCCTTTTCTCATTCTGGTCCCGTTTTCTGCCATGTGGGGGCACTGTGGAGCTGTCTCTCTCTCTCTCTCTCTCTCTCTCTCTCTCTCTCTCTCTCTCTCTCTCTCTGCACCAGAGGTTTAAATTAAACATTAAACACAAAGGTGAAGAGAGGGAAAGACAGATGATATTCATGAAATGTCTACATTCTTTCTCTCTCTTTTTTTTTGCAGAAATGTGACGTAATAAGCCGATGGGTGGATGATTCACGGCTCATCAGTTTGTTTCTGATCCTGTTCCTGTTTCTACTATACTATAATTATAAGTATATAAGTATATTTTAAAGTACATCACAGTATATTGTATGTGTCTTTACTACTGGAATGTGAATCTCCTCCCTGGGTCAATAAAGAGTTAACTTTTCTTATTTTAATTTTCTTTTAAGTCATTTGGTTGTTCTGTTGTAAAAGTATGAAACATGATTCACCTGCTTTGAATCAAGCAATTCTTATTTTAAGTTTCTATTATAATTTCTCCTTTGATGAACAACAAGAAGCTTTCTTTCAGAGCAATGGTGCATCATTAACTAAACATTGTGTATATCATTTCATCTGTGAAGTAATTCCACAGTGATATGTTTAGGGGAAACTCTACTCTCCAAGGGAAATGTATTTATTTAATTATAGTTTTAACAGATCCTACACGTTATCTATTGAGAGGTATTACTAGTTACCAGATTACACCATGGACAATCTCCAGAATCAAAATATTTCAGTCTATCTGCTTGCTGATGTTTTCAATAGCGAATAATTATGAATGAATGAATGAATTTTGATTCATGAGTCCATAACACCTTCCAGTCTTCAGTAGTCCATTGGCAGTGTTTGTTGGCCCAGGCAAGCCTCTTTTTCTTATTCTGATGTCTTAGCAATGGCTTTCTTGCTGCAACTCGACCTATCAAACCTGCAGCTCCAAGTCTTCTCTTTCCAATTGAAACTGAGACTCTCTTATTACAACCACTATTAAGCTGTGCTTGAAGCTGTTGTCCTGTGAGCCGCCTATCACGCAAGCTGTTGACTCTCAGAAACTTGTCTTCTGATTCTGTTGTGGCTTTGGGTCTGCCAGACCTCTTCCTGTCGGAGTCTCCCCCAGTTTCTAAGTGCCTTTTGATGGTGAAGAATACTGTACTCACTGACACCTGGACTTTCTTCGCAATTTCTCTGTAGGAAAGACCAACATTCTTAAGTGTTATGATGGTCTGTCTCTCTTCCATTGTTAATTGCCTTTTTCCCGCCATTTTTATAGCAACACACTACTTTCTGCAGTACAATACTGTTCAAATAATGCTCACGAGGGTACGGTACCACAGTGTGTTCCAACAATACTTTTATACAAACAGAGGGGGTTGTAAGTAATCCAGACCAGTGTGAACACCTGTGGGAATTGGTAGCACCAACTTCCAAAGCTTGATCAACCTCCATTGCTGCAGAACAGCTTTACATTGTTAACCCATTTCTTGTTCCCTAAAAAAGGCCTTTATGTAAAATTCTGAAATGTACATTATCTTTTAGTTTTGGGTAACCTTACTTTTTTTTAACCTCAGGTAGTTCACCGTTTACCTTTGTACCATGTCAAGCTATTCATAGGACTTGAACTGCTAAAATTTCAATAAAAAACAAAAAAAGTGTGGTGTTCTAAAACTTTTGACCAGTAGTATATATATACAGTACAGGCCAAAAGTTTGGACACACCTTCTCATTCAATGCGTTTCCTTTTTATTTTCATGACTATTTACATTGTAGATTCTCACTGAAGGCATCAAAACTATGAATGAACACATATGGAATTATGTACTTAACAAAAAAGTGTGAAATAATTGAAAACATGTCTTATATTTTAGATTCCTCAAAGTAGCCACCCTTTGCTTTTTTGATAGCGCTGCAAACCCTTGGTGTTCTCTCAATGAGCTTCATGAGGCAGTCACCTGAAATGGTTTTCACTTCACAGGTGTGCCTTGTCAGGGTTAATTAGTGGAATTTCCCTTATTAATGGGGTTGGGACCATCAGTTGTGTTGTGCAGAAGTCAGGTTGATACACAGCTGACAGCCCTATTGGACAACTGTTAGAATTCATATTATGGCAAGATCCAATCAGCTAACTAAAGAGAAACGAGTGGCCATCATTACTTTAACAAATGAAGGTCAGTCAGTCCGGAAAATTGCGAAAACTTTGAATGTGTCCCCAAGTGCAGTCGCAAAAACCTTCAAGTGCTACAATGAAACTGGCTCACATGAGGACCACCCCAGGAAAGGAAGACCAAGAGTCACCTCTGCTGCTGAGGATAAGTTCATCTGAGTCACCAGCCTCAGAAATCGCAAGTTAACAGCAGCTCAGATTAGAGACCAGATGAATGCCACACAGAGTTCTAGCAGCAGACACATCTCTAGAACAACTGTTAAGAGGAGACTGCGCGAATCAGGCCTTCATGGTCAAGTAGCTGCTAGGAAACCACTGCTAAGGAGAGGCAACAAGCAGAAGAGATTTGTTTGGGCCAAGAAACACAAGGAATGGACATTAGACCAGTGGAAATCTGTGCTTTGGTTTGATGAGTCCAAATTTGAGATCTTTGGTTCCAACCGCTGTGTCTTTGTGCGACGCAGAAAAGGTGAATGGATGGCTTCTACATGCCTGGTTCCCACCGTGAAGCATGGAGGAGGAGGTGTGATAGTGTGGGGGTGCTTTGCTGGTGACACTGTTGGGGATTTATTCAAAATTGAAGGCATACTGAACCAGCATGGATACCACAGCATCCTGCAGCGACATGCCATCCCATCCGGTTTACGTTTAGTTGGACCATCATTTATTTTTCAACAATGACCCCAAACACACCTCCAGGCTGTGTAAGGGCTATTTGACCAAGAAGGAGAGTGATGGAGTGCTGCGCCAGATGACCTGGCCTCCACAGTCACCGGACCTGAACCCAATCGAGATGGTTTGGGGTGAGCTGGACCGCAGAGTGAAGGCAAAAGGGCCAACAAGTGCAAAGCATCTCTGGGAACTCCTTCCTCCATTTCAGGTGACTACTTCTTGAAGCTCATCAAGAGAATGCCAAGAGTGTGCAAAACAGTAATCAGAGCAAAGGGTGTATGAGACATGTTTTCAGTTATTTCACACTTTTTTGTTAAGTACATAATTCCATATGTGTTCATTCGTAGTTTTGATGCCTTCAGTGAGAATCTACAATGTAAATAGTCTTGAAAATAAAGAAACACATTGAATGAGAAGGTGTGTCCAAACTTTTGGCCTGTACTGTATATATATATATATATATAGTTTGGACACACCTTCTTATTCAATGTGTTTCTTTATTTTCAAGACTATTTACATTGTAGATTCTCACTGAAGGCATCAAAACTACGAATGAACACATATGGAATTATGTACTTAACAAAAAAGTGTGAAATAACTGAAAACATGTCTTATATTTTAGATTCTTCAAAGTAGCCACCCTTTGATTTTTTTGATAACTCTGCAAACCCTTGGTGTTCTCTCAATGAGCTTCATGAGGTAGTCACCTGAAATGGTTTTACCTTCACAGGTGTGCTTTGTCAGGGTTCATTAGTGGAATTATTTCCCTTAATAATAAAAAAGCAAAGGGTGGCTACTTTGAAGAATCTAAAATATAAGACATGTTTTCAGTTATTTCACACTTTTTTGTTAAGTACATAATTCCATATGTGTTCATTCATAGTTTTGATGCCTTCAGTGAGAATCTACAATGTAAATAGTCATGAAAATAAAAAGGAAACGCATTGAATGAGAAAGTGTGTCCAAACTTTTGGCCTGTACTGTACATTAACACTATTAGGATGGATTCATACAATTCTTTTTAAAAATCAATCAGAAACACATTGAATTAATGCTGCAGCCACTGATGTGAGCAGAGCATCTCCAATTGCTCCACATAACATTCAACCAAATGACTGTATGAATGACTGATGTCTTTCAGACCTTACCAAGCTGAACGAAGGTTTCATATTCTTAACGATTGCTCATCTTTCTTTGATATTTAAGCGTGGCAGTGACACGTGAATAGGATTGGGCATCGAGAACTGATTCCTACTTGGAATCGTTTCAAAAATGAACATGGGTTCCAAATTTAACATGCGCAAGTTTTGGTTTCCGTAGCGGCCAGGCACTGGTTGTGTTGAAGCCATGCAGCGCAGTAAGCAGCGCTCTAGTGTGGCTTTATTTTACATTGAAAAAGCACGGTAAAACTGCAAACCACCATTGAATCAAAATGAAACTTTTCCTCTTATTTGTGAAATAAGCATGTGACCTCTTTCAACTCCACCACTCAAAGAATCAAGGAAATCGATAAGAATCGGAATCAAAAGGAAGAATCGCAATAGGATATTGGATTGAATTAGAATTGTTAAAATCCAAACGATGCCCAACCCTACATGTGAATACACACGCAGGAGTTCATAGACAACGCTGTCCGTGGTGCTGAAACAGAGCCGTGTTACTAGAACAGAGGGGACCTGAGGCCCGTTCCAGAAAGCAGGTTTAGTGAAAACTCTGAGTTTGTTAACCCTGAGATGAAGGAAACTCTGGGTTTTCCGTTTCAGAAAGAGAGATAACTTAACCTCAGAGTCAGTTACTATGGTAACTGAGCCTGTGAACCTAACCTGGTCGGGAGCAGGTTTTCTTCAAGAAACTGAGAAAAAAACCTTGAGTTTCTCTCATTCTCCTCCCTCTGAGACGGAAAAACTAATTTCCTCATTCATTCATTCAGTTTGTATCAGGCGCATTTTAATGCAGTTTGTTATCTGCATGAATAAAAAAACTTATTGGTTTATGTCAGGCAGATTATAAAACTTTTTTTCTCAAACATGTCATGTCCTTTTGTCGACGATCCCGTTGATGAAAAAGCTGTATTAATTCACAGAGAGTTTACGTCGAGAGATGATACTGTCCCGACTATAGATGTATTTTCATTTCCACTTAACCGATTTGAGAGGTGTTTTTTATCACAGTCCATTAGATATGTAGATACCTTATCCGTCCTCATATCACTAACATCAGCCATCGTGGACAGGTCCATTAGATATGTAGATACCTTATCCGTCCTCATATCACTAACATCAGCCATCGTGGACAGGTCCATTAGATATGTAGATACCTTATCCGTCCTCATATCACTAACATCAACCATCGTGGACAGGCTTTAACATCCCAGCAGATTCTTTGTGTCGCATTACGTTTTTTGCAAACAGCAGTTTTCTTTATAACAGTGTAGTGGATCAAACTGTAATAGTAAAGCCACTGTAGAGCCGTCAGAAAAGTGTGACTCGCTCTGAAACGTTTTTGTAGTGTTCCCTGGACACAAACCAGTGAGAGCCATTAAAAATAAATAAATGATTATACATTATAGTTCTGTTAATGATCATGGTGCAGCAGCCTCAGAATGGGATTAGTATAGTTTACTTTTTCACCCGCAGGATTGCACCTAAATGAAATTATAGGTGTAATACAATTCCAGTTTTCACCAGTAATATTATAAGTTAACTGTGATTAAATATGAAATTAATACACTGTTAATGCTTACGCATTGACTCAAGCAGCAATTTTCTCCCACACCAATTCTTTCTCTTTTGCAGCAGCAACCACTGTCTTGCTTTTTTAACGAAATGCATGTTCAAACCGTAGACAGTAGGTTCAAACTCACTGTTTTTTTGCATGAGTATTTCCGCTGACCCGTTTGTTTGTGGTTGTTACCATGGTGAATCGTAGAATCATGGCTCCATTCATGCTGCCTTTTTATAGTGGTTGTGCACGCGCATAACCCTGATTGAACCAACTCAAATCAGCTGTTCTGGAACCAAAAACTCAGAGTTTCCCATCTCAGGCTAAATCAACTCAGAGATCAGGGTTAGACTCAGAGTTTGATAAACCTCATTCCTGGAACGGACCCCTGTCCATGTTGCTGAAACAGAGCCTTGTTACTAAAACAGAAAAGACCTGTCCGTGGAGCTGAAACAGAGCCTTGTTACTAACACAGAGAAGACCTGTCCATGGTGCTGAAACAGAGCCCTGTTACTAAAACAGTGAAGACCTGTCCGTGGTGCTGAAAACAGAGGCTTGTTAGTAAAACAGAGGGGACCTGTCTGATATTGCACCATTCCTTCCCTCTCTTCGATTGCTACTGTATATTTTTTGTAAATTCTATTGTATTGTTATAGTGCATACTTAACAGTATTTTTTTATATTTCTTACTGTCATTTCTGTTTTTTATTTTTTGTAGGTTAAGTGAGTGTTGTACTTGAGAGAAAAGATTAGCCGGAGTCAAATTCCTTGTTTGTGTACACAAACCTGGCCAATAAAGCTGATTCTGATTGATTTTTAAAAAGAATTGTATGAATCCATCCTAATAGTGTTAATGTACAGTACAGGCCAAAAGTTTGGACACACTTTCTCATTCAATGCGTTTCCTTTTTATTTTCATGACTATATACATTGTAGATTCTCACTGAAGGCATCAAAACTATGAATGAACACATATGGAATTATGTACTTAACAAAAAAGTGTGAAATAACTGAAAACATGTCTTATATTTTAGATTCTTCAAAGTAGCCACCCGTTGCTTTTTTTATTAATAAGGGAAAAAATTCCACTAATTAACCCTGACAAAGCACACCTGTGAAGGTAAAACCATTTCAGGTGACTACCTCATGAAGCTCATTGAGAGAACACCAAGGGTTTGCAGAGTTATCAAAAAAAGCAAAGGGTGGTTACTTTGAAGAATCTAAAATATAAGACATGTTTTCAGTTATTTCACACTTTTTTCTTAAGTACATAATTCCATATGTGTTCATTCATAGTTGTGATGCCTTCAGTGAGAATCTACAATGTAAATAGTCATGAAAATAAAGAAACACATTGAATGAGAAGGTGTGTCCAAACTTTTGGCCTGTACTGTACATATAACTGTTTAATGTGTTTTGTCTGATGCTTTGGCAACATTGTTTTTGAAACTGTCATGCCAATAAAGCCCATTGACAAGAGGGAGAGAGAGAGAGACAAAGAGAGACAGAGAGGGAGACAGAGAGTAAGCGAGAGAGGGAGACAGAGAGGGAGTACGAGAAAGAGACACTGAGGGAGGGAGGAGACAGGGGAAGGAAAAGAGAGGAAGTGAGAATGGGGGAGGGCAGCATGTGAACATGCGTGTAAACAGGTGAGGTGTAAACACAAAGGCCTCATTCACACGTGTCACTTCCTGTGTTACATCATGTCACAGTTACTACTTTTGTCTACACCCTCCACACACACAAAGTGAAAAGTATGTGTGTGTGTGTGTGTGTGTGTCTTTTTGTGTGATTGTGTGTGATTATAGATTTCTCTTTCTACAGATATGAAAGGCTAACAGACAGAAGAACAGAGACAGATATATATTTCTACAGATATGAAGGACAGAAGAGTGTTATTAAATAATGTGCTGTCACCATCTGCAGTCGTCGTCGTTGTAGGTTCCCATCAGGTCGAAGCGAGAGAAACACTTCCTGGGTTCAATAGTGTTGCTATGGGTAACGGAGCTCAGAGACAGCTTCTCCTTGGTCCTGTAGTACAGACTGAACCTGTAATAGAGAGACAGACAGACAGAGACACTTTAGATTTTCCATTAATTTATATTTATATTCTGACAGTTGGTCCTGAAGAGGAACTCTGGTTTGATGTTTTTATTGCAACTGTCTCTGTTGGTTTGCAGTGCTAGATAAACTTTATTGGTGGTGTACCTGTACGACCTGAAGACCAGCAGAGGGCTGAGATAGGGCCCAAAGGGAACGGGCTTCAGATCAGAGCTCCCTGAATGGCTCGTAGCTGACACACACACACACACACACACACACACACACACACACAGACAGACTGACAGACAGACAGAAACACACAAAAGAGAGAAAGAGACACAGAGAGAGAGAGAGAGATTTCAGTATTGACCAAAATAATTGGGATTAGGATTTTTTCCAGAACCCAGGAGCCCTAGAGCAGATTAATTGACCATTCGCGGAGCGTATGTGCTGCTGAATGTATCTTTTAACCGTCTCCACCTGCGCGCCACACACAAAAAATAAACAAAATAATGCATACTTATATTGAGTCAATATATCATGCACCCCTAAGACAGACACAGAGCCACACACACACACACACACACACATACAGAAACTTAGTGCAACAGTGGTGAGGAAAACTTCCTTTTAGGGATAAACCTGGGGGTCTGGGCGGGTAGAATGCGTTTTTCAAAATAAGTTTGACGTTTATTTTTATTTTATTTTTTTCCAGAAAGGCGACAACGAAACGCAACAAAAACGTCCGAAATAGGTGAGAAAAACTCTGAAAGAAGCAACAAAAACTTTGGAAAAAGCCCTGAATTAATTTATACATCCCCCCTGTGAATGACACCCAGAATGGATTATTGGGGGAGGGTTATAAATGACGCCTATGACGAATGCAGCAGCATGCGTGACTCGTCTGTCCCGTGTCGGGGCCAGATGTGATGTAACGGAGAGCCTGAGATGTCAGGAGTGTGACAGGCGAGAGAGAGAGAGAGAGAGAGAGAGAGAGAGAGAGAGAGAGAGAGAGAGAGAGAGAGGATTAATGCAGCCGCTCCGAGCCATGCAGACACTTCTGCTATCATGACCTTGGCGACTGACTGCCAGTCAACTCAGACCTCCTAGGGTTTCTGCTTCTTTAGCCGAGGCCGCTGCCGTGTCTGTCACGCCAGAAATCCCCCTTCCTCGCTACCCCCTCGGAGATGCCACATGGCAGGTAGGCAGCAAGACGGAAACGTTGTTTCTGTGGGTTTCACCTTCATTTTCTCTCCACTAAAAGTTCTGTTTTTGCTGCTGACAGAGTCAGATTATTATTCTAAGTGCCTGACAACATTATGGAAAGGATCCCTACAGCAATAGACCTTTTTGTCAAAGAGTAAGATTGAAACAGCCCCGAAATCACCATCACCAAACCCACCATCCTCCATGTAAATAATCAGGACTTTTAGCGTGTATAGAGCCAGCATATCTCCACATGTAAATGGGTGAACTAAGGGTTTATTTCAACCAAACCAGAGTGAGTGGTAATTGTTGGAACAGTGGAAAGATAAACCAAGACGGCTTTTGATTTTTATTTAGTTTCTGTCAACATTGAATGAAGTATGTTTTACGCTGATAAAATCACTGTTTATTTACATGGAGTCTGGTGGGTTTGGCAATTGTGCGGATGTTTAAAAAAAAGTTTTTCTGTGAGTTTCAAGGAGAAGCTGCCCCTCACCCACACTGAAGAAAGCAGAAAGACAACTCAATCAACCTCGGCTTGAATTCTCCCTCTGAATTAGGAAAATCTGCCAAGGACGATTGGAGGACATACTTAAACACACACACACACACACACACACACACACACACACACAAACACACACACACACACATACACATACACACAAAGTGATTCTCTCATTGTGTAGCCCGGCGGTTTTGTGTGCCTGTAAGAAACAGAATGAATGAAATCACATCAGATAGCGCCTAAGTACTCTACACCGGCATCCAATTAAGATGTGTAAGGCCCGAGGCTCGGGGCGCTGGAGCAACATATAGCTTTTTAACAGCAAATATGACAAAAGTGCTGTATTTTCGACTTTGATAACCTTTTAATTACGCAGTTCCATGGCCTTTCTGACTCTGCTCTCGCTTTGGTACGTTTAAAAGCAGCCGGGGCCATTTGTTCAGGGTAACGACAGCTTTGAAGTTGCGGGAAATAATATGCAAAAATCTGTCCTTTGATGCAGAGCAAAGTTGCTTATTAAACAATTAGCATAGTTATTCTTGCGGTAATCACAGAGAGAGAAACAGAAAGAGATAGAGAGAGTCTGAATTGGCAGGGGAGTTTGAAATAGTCTTGTTAAAAAAAAAGTCTGTTTAATACCTAATATCATTGCTTTCATATTTACAGTGAGGCTGTACAATGCAGATATACATTCATAAAGGAATGTATATCTGCATTGTTTTATCACTTCTAAATGTTTCCTGTTAATATTCTGTCAAAAAAGCGAATTAATGTTGCACAGAAGCGTGTTTCCAGTGATTTAAAGCAGCTATATGAAATATTTTTCAGGATATGAGATAATGTCCCCTTTCCGGGAATCACCTTATCCTGGTGGAGAGGTTTGTGTATCCCTATGAACCTGAGGGCTGTGTTGTCTGGAGGCGGGCCGAGGATGTCCCCCTGGGTGTCTCCCTAGGGAAGTGGTTCAGCATCTACTGAGGCTGCCCCTTGGACGCCTCCCTAGGGAGGTGGCTCAGCATCTGGTAAGGATCCCATCTGGGCGAATCCGTAGGGAGAAGATTCAGCATCTAGTGAGGATGTCACCCTGGGCGCCTTTGTAGGGAGGTGGTTCAGCATCTAGTGAGGATGTCCCCCTGGGGGCCTCCCTAGGGAAGTGGTTCAGCATCTAGTGAGGATGTCCCCCTGGGTGCCTCCGTAGGGAGGTGGTTAAGCATCTGGTAAGCATCGCCCCTGGGCGCCTCCATAGGGAGGTGGTTCAGCATCTAGTTACGATCCGCCCTGGGTGCCTCGTTAGGGAGGTGGTTCAGCATCTAGTAAGGATCCCTCCTGGGTGACTCCGTAGGGAGAAGGGTCAGCATCTGGTAAGGATGTCCCCCTGGGTACCTCGGTAGGGAGAAGGTTCAGCATCTGGTGAGGATGCCCATTGGGTGCCTTCCTAGGGAGGTGGTTCAGCATCTGGTGAAGATGCCCCCCTGGGCGCCTCTGTAGGAAGAAGGTTCAGCATCTAGTGAGGATGTCTCCCTGGGTGCCTCCCTAGGGAGGTGGTTCAGCATCTGGTGAGGATGTCCCCCTGAGCGCCTTCCTAGGGAGGTGGTTCACCATCTAGTGAGGATGTCCCCATGGGCTCCTCCCTAGGGAGGTGGTTCAGCATCTAGTGAGGATGGCCCCCTGGGCGCCTCCGTAGGAAGAAGGTTCAGCATCTAGTGAGGATGTCCCCCTGGGCGCCTCCCTAGGGAGGTGGTTCAGCATCTAGTAAGGATTCACCCTGGGTGACTCCGTAGGGAGAAGGTTCAGCATCTGGTAAGGATGTCCCCCTGGGCACCTCGGTAGGGAGAAGGTTCAGCATCTAGTGAGGATGTCCCCCTGGGTGCCTTCCTAGAGAGATGGTTCAGCATCTGGTAAGGATACCCCTTGGGCAACTCCGTAGGGAGGTGGTTCAGCATCTAGTGAGGATTTCCCCCTGGGTGCCTCCCTAGGGAGGTGGTTCAGCATCTAGTGAGGATGTCCCCCTGGGCGCCTCCGTAGGAAGAAGGTTCAGCATCTAGTGAGGATGTCCCCCTGGGTGCCTTCCTAGGGAGGTGGTTCAGCATCTGGTGAGGATGCCCGCCTGGGCGCCTCTGTAGGAAGAAAGTTCAGCATCTAGTGAGGATGTCTCCCTGGGTGCCTCCCTAGGGAGGTGGTTCACCATCTAGTGAGGATGTCCCCCTGGGCTCCTCCTTAGGGAGGTGGTTCAGCATCTAGTGAGGATGTCCCCATGGGCTCCTCCCTAGGGAGGTGGTTCAGCATCTAGTGAGGATAGCCCCCTGGGCGCCTCCGTAGGAAGAAGGTTCAGCATCTAGTGAGGATGTCCCACTGGGCGCCTCCCTAGGGAGGTGGTTCAGCATCTAGTAAGGATCCACCCGGGGTGACTCTGTAGGGAGAAGGTTCAGCATCTGGTAAGGATGTCCCCCTGGGCACCTCGGTAGGGAGAAGGTTCAGCATCTAGTGAGGATGTCCCCCTGGGTGCCTTCCTAGGGAGGTGGTTCAGCATCTGGTAAGGATCCCCCTTGGGCAACTCCGTAGGGAGGTGGTTCAGCATCTAGTGAGGATGCCCCTTGGGCGCCTCCCTAGGGAGGTGGTTCAGCATCTGGTAAGGATCCCCCCTGGGCAAATCCGTAGGGAGAAGATTCAGCATCTAGTGAGGATGTCCCCCTGGGCGCCTCTGTAGGGAGATGGTTCAACATCTAGTGAGCATGTCCCCCTGGGCGCCTCCCTAGGGAGGTGGTTCAGCATCTAGTGAGGATGTCCCCCTGGGTGCCTCCATAGGGAGGTGGTTCAGCATCTGGTGAGGATGTCCCCCTGGGCGCCTCCCTAGGGAGGTGGTTCAGCATCTGGTAAGGATCCCCTTTGGGTGACTCCGTAGGAAGAAAGTTCAGCATCTAGTGAGGATGTGCCCCTGAGCGTCTTCCTAGGGAGGTGGTTCAGCATCTACTGAGGATGCCCCTTGGACGCCTCCCTAGGGAGGTGGTTCAGCATCTGGTAAGGATCCCATCTGGGCGAATCCGTAGGGAGAAGATTCAGCATCTAGTGAGGATGTCCCCCTGGGCGCCTTTGTAGGGAGGTGGTTCAGCATCTAGTGAGGATGTCCCCCTGGGTGCCTCCGTAGGGAGGTGGTTAAGCATCTGGTAAGCATCGCCCCTGGGCGCCTCCATAGGGAGGTGGTTCAGCATCTAGTTAGGATCCACCCTGGGTGCCTCGTTAGGGAGGTGGTTCAGCATCTAGTAAGGATCCCTCCTGGGGGACTCCGTAGGGAGAAGGGTCAGCATCTGGTAAGGATGTCCCCCCTGGGTACCTCGGTAGGGAGAAGGTTCAGCATCTGGTGAGGATGCCCTTTGGGTGCCTTCCTAGGGAGGTGGTTCAGCATCTGGTGAGGATGCCCCCCTGGGCGCCTCTGTAGGAAGAAGGTTCAGCATCTAGTGAGGATGTCTCCCTGGGTGCCTCCCTAGGGAGGTGGTTCAGCATCTGGTAAGGATCCCCCTTGGGCGACTCCGTAGGGAGAAGGTTCAGCATCTGGTGAGGATGTCCCCCTGAGCGCCTTCCTAGGGAGGTGGTTCAGCATCTAGTAAGGATTCACCCTGGGTGACTCCGTAGGGAGAAGGTTCAGCATCTGGTAAGGATGTCCCCCTGGGCACCTCGGTAGGGAGAAGGTTCAGCATCTAGTGAGGATGTCCCCCTGGGTGCCTTCCTAGAGAGATGGTTCAGCATCTGGTAAGGATACCCCTTGGGCAACTCCGTAGGGAGGTGGTTCAGCATCTAGTGAGGATTTCCCCCTGGGTGCCTGCCTAGGGAGGTGGTTCAGCATCTAGTGAGGATGTCCCCCTGGGCGCCTCTGTAGGAAGAAGGTTCAGCATCTAGTGAGGATGTCCCCCTGGGTGCCTTCCTAGGGAGGTGGTTCAGCATCTGGTGAGGATGCCCGCCTGGGCGCCTCTGTAGGAAGAAGGTTCAGCATCTAGTGAGGATGTCTCCCTGGGTGCCTCCCTAGGGAGGTGGTTCACCATCTAGTGAGGATGTCCCCCTGGGCTCCTCCTTAGGGAGGTGGTTCAGCATCTAGTGAGGATGTCCCCATGGGCTCCTCCCTAGGGAGGTGGTTCAGCATCTAGTGAGGATGGCCCCCTGGGCGCCTCCGTAGGAAGAAGGTTCAGCATCTAGTGAGTATGTCCCACTGGGCGCCTCCCTAGGGAGGTGGTTCAGCATCTAGTAAGGATGGCCCCCTGGGCGCCTCCGTAGGAAGAAGGTTCAGCATCTAGTGAGGCTGTCCCACTGGGCACCTCCCTAGGGAGGTGGTTCAGCATCTAGTAAGGATCCACCCTGGGTGACTCTGTAGGGAGAAGGTTCAGCATCTGGTAAGGATGTCCCCCTGGGCACCTCGGTAGGGAGAATGTTCAGCATCTGGTGAGGATGTCCCCCTGAGCGCCTTCCTAGGGAGGTGGTTCAGCATCTAATGAGGATGTCCCCCTGGGCTCCTCCCTAGGGAGGTGGTTCAGCATCTAGTGAGGATGGCCCCCTGGGCGCCTCCGTAGGAAGAAGGTTCAGCATCTAGTGAGGATCCCCCTTGGGCGACTCCGTAGGGAGAAGGTTCAGCATCTGGTGAGGATGTCCCCCTGAGCGCCTTCCTAGGGAGGTGGTTCAGCATCTAGTGAGGATGTCCCCCTGGGCTACTCCCTAGGGAGGTGGTTAAGCATCTAGTGAGGATGGCCCCCTGGGCGCCTCCGTAGGAAGAAGGTTCAGCATCTAGTGAGGATGTCCCCCTGGGCGCCTCCCTAGGGAGGTGGTTCAGCATCTAGTAAGGATCCACCCTGGGTGACTCCGTAGGGAGAGGGTTCAGCATCTGGTAAGGATGTCCCCCTGGGCACCTCGGTAGGGAGAAGGTTCAGCATCTGGTGAGGATGCCCTTTGGGTGCCTCCCTAGGGAGGTGGTTCAGCATCTGGTAAGGATCCCCCTTGGGTGACTCCATAGGGAGAAGGTTCAGCATCTAGTGAGGACGTCCCCCTGAGCGTCTTCCTAGGGAGGTGGTTCACCATCTAGTGAGGATGTCCCCCTGGGCTCCTCCTTAGGGAGGTGGTTCAGCATCTAGTGCGGATGTCCCTATGGGCTCCTCCCTAGGGAGGTGGTTCAGCATCTAGTGAGGATGGCCCCCTGGGCGCCTCCGTAGGAAGAAGGTTCAGCATCTAGTGAGGATGTCCCCCTGGGTGCCTCCCTAGGGAGGTGGTTCAGCATCTAGTAAGGATCCACCCTGGGTGACTCCATAGGGAGAGGGTTCAACATCTGGTAAGGATGTCCCCCTGGGCAGCTCGGTAGGGAGAAGGTTCAGCATCTGGTGAGGATGCCCTTTGGGTGCCTTCCTAGGGAGGTGGTTCAGCATCTGGTGAGGATGCCCCTTGGGCGCCTCCCTAGGGAGGTGGTTCAGCATCTAGTGAGGATGTCCCCCTCGGCGCTCCGTAGGGAAGAAGGTTCAGCATCTAGTGAGGATGTCCCCCTGGGCGCCTCCGTAGGAAGAAGGTTCAGCATCTAGTGAGGATGTCCCCCTGGGTGCCTTCCTAGGGAGGTGGTTCAGCATCTGGTGAGGATGCCCCCCTGGGCGCCTCTGTAGGAAGAAGGTTCAGCATCTAGTGAGGATCCACCCTGGGTGACTCTGTAGGGAGAAGGTTCAGCATCTGGTAAGGATGTCCCCCTGGGCACCTTGGTAGGGAGGTGGTTCAGCATCTAGTGAGGATGTCCCCCTGGGCGCCTCGCTAGGGAGGTGGTTCAGCATCTAGTGAGGATGTCCCCCTGGGCTCCTCCGTAGGAAGAAGGTTCAGCATCTAGTGAGGATGTCCCCCTGGGTGCCTCCTTAGGGAGGTGGTTCAGCATCTGGTAAGCATCCCCCCTGGGCGCCTCCGTAGGGAGGTGGTTCAACATCTAGTAAGGATCCACCCTGGGCGACTCCGTAGGGAGGTGGTTCTGCATCTAGTCAGGATGCCCCCCTGGGCACCTCCCTAGGGAGGCGGTTCAGAATCTGGTGAGGATACACTTATGTGGCTTTTTTTGGACATTTTTGTCACTGTTGTCACTTTAAAAACCCTCAAAGATTCAGGGCTTTTGAGAAAACCTTCCTGCACCTTGTAATTATCCGTCAGTTACTCACCAAATTGTTTGTTTGTTCCTTTAGATTCTGCGTCCCAGCCTGTCAACCTGATTTTTCTTATTTCCATCTGAAGACGTTTCTAAAAGCCCAGCGTTTCGTTTTTTTTAATTCCACTTGCTCAGATGATTGATTGCATCTTTCCTCTACCATGTTTTCCCACCGACTCATTTCATCAACTGTATTTGCTTTATTGTCGCTCAGCCGTTTTTATCCCCACACAAATAAACTCAAAGTTGTTTTGTTTGTGTGGCTAATACACTTTTTCTGCCACCGCATATCAGGAGAACTATAAATCCTTTTGGCTTGTTTTTCTTTTACATCATAACCCATTTGAGTCGGATGGAAAAATTAACCACCTGTACCACACAGAAAACCCCCATGAATGTTCAGACAGAAGCTGTGGATGAATATTCAGTGTTTTTTCTGGCTTTATGGAACACTTAGGTGAGCGTATATTGGCGCAGGGTTTAGGCGCCATGCCTCACGAAAATGTGATGTTTTTAAATAATAATAAAAGCAATTTCCCCATACATTGTGGGTTTTTTGCATCTATTTGTAGTCATGTTTTATCACTTTTTTGTCATTTTTGTTGTCTTTGGGGTTGTTTTGAATCTCTGTTGTCAGTTTGTGTCTTTGTGGTAATTTTCAGTCTCTTTTTCTACCGTTATTATCTCCATATCTGTGTCTAAAATGGAAAAGCTTAAAGACAAAACTTGAAGCTAAAGAAGTCAAACTACAATCATTAGATCTGAGGAAAGTCTTTTAGTTTCATTCATTCAGCTTAGCTGATACACCTAAACCTTATAATGGCAGGAAAACCCTGAATATTGATTTATGAATAAATACAGTTTAACAATGACAATTACTCAGCTGCTGAAAATGTCTGGAGTTTAACTCTTAATAATTTAACGGCCCATACAACAAAGTCATTCATTCAGAGACTGTAGCGGACTACTTGTTACAGCTAAAGTAAAGATATTGGAATCACGATAAATTAGATGAGATAAGGAATCCATTGGTACCAACCATGTCATGCTAGCTTGTTGGGAAGGGCGCTAAATACCCCCCCTACAAACCCTCCGAGGATTGGGGGGTTTGTTCCTCCTGCTAATACGACCCACAGGAGCCTTTCATATATTAGCGCCCCTAGTGGTGGCAGGAAATACAATGCTCTAAAGTTAGGGTAACATTTCACGAGGGAAAAACTGGCATGGCCATTTTCAAAGGGGTCCCCTGACCTCTGAACTCGAGATATCTGAATTAAAATGGGTTCATGGGTACCCACCTGTCTCCCCTTACAAACACGCCCACTTCATGACAATCCCATGTAATGCTAGCTTGTCGGAAACGGCGCTAAATAACACTCCAAAGTTAGGGTAAATTTTGGCAAGGGAAAAACTGGCATGTTCATTTTCAAACGGGTCGCTTAACCTCCGGCCTTCAATGTGTTTTTTGTGTTTGTGTAAATGCGAGTCAAGCTGTTCATTAAGTGGAGACTTTTTTTGCTGGACAAGAAAAAACCCAGGGTGTTATGACTGAAAAAAAGCCATAGCTGTTTGGATTTCTGCTACGCTAAAGGACGTTTGCAGCAAAGGCGTAATTTACAGGGCGGATTTACAGCAGTTCTCCTTGATTTTAGACAACGATAATGTTTAATTGTGCACTGTTCCTGTCTAAATCAAAGTACATTACATTACATCCTGTCTATTTTATGTAACGGCAGCGACTCTGTGTCCTCTCTGATTATCTGACTCACGTTTCAGCCTTGAACACAGCATGTTGAACTATCTGTGCTTTAAATGATTGTTCTGAGGCACACACATTTAAAAAATGCTTCTTTAAATAGCCCTGTTGGTTCTGAGAAAGAAATGTTCTATCACACACTAATCTGCTTCAGAAGGGCTGCGAAGGCGGCGGAACAGACTGTTAATTAAATACAATACAAATGGGAACGAGATTTTACACTTGACTTTTGATGTAAGCCGGAGACAGTGGGCTGCGTTTGTTCTGTGTTAGTATTCCGCCACGTGCAGGCTTGTGTTCCTGACTGCGTGCCTGCAGATAAAGCTGGGAATGCATTTCTTAGCGTGACTACACATGAGGGAATGTCACCAGCAGACAGCCCTGTCCTTTTCTACATCATTATTTACAGTCCCCAACATCCGGGAGTTTTACGCCCACGGAGCCGTCCATTAGTGCATCATCAGCCTGCAGGAACGCCGTTATTCTGGATGTTAACTTTAACGTTGTTATTGTGGATGGACAGCAGGCGTAGCGAAGAGGGGGAAGAGTTCAGCGGTCACTCTTTGCGCACTGCACATTAAGGAGAACATTTTCGCCAATTTGACAAGCTGCAAATAGAGAAAACACAACACTTTTAGTGTCTTTATACCAAGCTTCTAAGTATAAAAACCGGCAAAAACGTTGAAAAAAATGCCAACAAAAGAGCTGAAAAAAACATTAATGAAGCCTTTTTGTGGTTGAATGTGTCTTTCTCTCCCTAACTGAGTGTGGAGTAATTTGTCTGTTCCATTACCCTTGACTCCCCGGTGTCTGCTCGGACTGGAAGTCTGGCAGCTGGGTCTTAATCTGTAGGATGCGAAACATTAACTCAGCCCTCTCCCCAGGCGTTTCTGATCCTCTCACCCCTGAACAGGAAACACAAGTAAACATACAACTGATACTCCCTAACACTGCATCAGCCCCAGGCCTTCTGTGGTAATGTGTGTGCTTTCCATATTTATGTGGACCAAATGCCCTCAGAAACAAATAAAGTTGGAATATTGTTTTCAATGGAGCCACCAATCTGAGCCCAATCTAGTGGGCTCAGCAAATAAAGAAAATGGTTTATTAGACTTTATTTGGCACAAAAACGTCAGAAAAAAAAACAAACGAATAATGTTCAGATTTTTAGGCTGTTATCAAACTATCTTGAAAACTAGTTCATATACCTATAAACATCTGGCTCTGCCCCCAATTTTTACACTGTCTGGCTCCGCCCACAATGTTTGCACTGTTTGGCTCCACCCCTGGCTTGAGTCAGTAATTTATCCATCCTCCCACCCCTCCCGTTTCTGACTGCAGCTTCTGATCAACTTCTCTCTTGGTCGAAGGTCAATTTGCCTCTGAACTAATCTGTGTTGCTTGGCAACATCCGGACAATGCTCGCTAATTAAACTGGGCTGCCACAGATTTAAATGTCAGAAATGTTTCATTATCTCTGCTGTGCAACAATAACACTCAGATTATCCTAAAAACTGCCCTCCAAGATTCAGTTAAACTGAAGTATGCCTATTTTGGATGTGACAGAAATATGTTTTTGCACCATTATTCTGCCCTCCACTCACTAACGAACCCAATTCATAGAGCTCAGTTAAATTGGATATGCTTACTGTTTGCTAGAATTGAGTAATTCCCAATAAAAAAGCATGGGTGACTTTCCTAAAGGGCTTCTTAATCAATCTCCTGTTAATTCCAGAGCACAAATTGATATTTGGAAAGCCACATTTGACAAACAATAATGAAAAATAAGTTGAAAGCACAGAGGCATGAAACTATCTCAGACAACGCTGTAAAACACATAAATCTATTAAACAAATCTTACAAAGAATGACTTGTTTTTTTAGACAAAAAAGTTAGGAAAGAATGACAAAAATGTTGAACAGTTTTATACAAAACAAGACGTGAAGAAGGGACAAAAACAGTCCAAATAGTAAGCTATTTTTGACGTTTTTGTCCCTTCTTCACGTCCTGTTTTTGTATAAAACTGTTCAACTATCTTCATCTTTCTGAAATCAGAGCACAACAAATGAGAATGACTCATTTGTTGTATCACCCTCCTGACACCTAAAGAGAGACAGAAACTGTCTGCTGTTTCTGCTTCTAAGTCCCATAACATAGGTAGAAACTGTCTGATGTTTCTATAAAGTAAGTCCCATAACATAGTTAGGGTTGCTGCAGTGATCTGCCAGTGTCCAGTCAGTGAGACTGAGGGGAAATGACACAAAGTTATTTTAAAATCCTCAAAGATTCAGGGCTTTGGAGGAAACATTCTGGGAGGGAGACCCAGAAGAAACAAAGTTTTTTGTTTCCACAAAAACAATAATTTGGGATTTAGAAAGGCATGCATATTTCATTCAATCAGTATCAATCTCCGCCACATAGCATCAGTAGAGGGGATATTGATTCACTTTATTTTCTCATCTCAGAAATGTTCCTGTGTGTGTCACTGCTGCTGCTGCCTCACACTGTAATGTCGGTGTCCAATAAAGAAAAAAACAACCATGAATAATTCTATAGATTTTTCCCTCACTTGTTTTTATTCTGGCTGATTTGGAGCTGTGGCTGATTATGTTTCACCCCTCCCGTCTGAGAGCGTCTGAAGACTGTTCTCCGTCACTGTCAGCGGCAACATGACAGTCTTCACACAAAATATCTTGTTAAAATGTGAACATATCTTGTTAAAACAAAAAAAACATGTGTGCATGGGTGCGTGCATTTGTGCATACGTGTACCGTGAGTGTAAAATATAAACATATCTTATTAAAACATGAACATATCTTGATTTTTTTGACATTTTTGTCACTATTTTTACATCATGTATCTAAGTTGTTCTCCAACTGTCTATCATTGAAAAAAAAATAAAAATACCCATGAATAATTCTATAGATTTTTCCCTCACTTGTTGATGTTCTGGCTTTGGCTTATAACGTTTCCCCCGTTTGTACCCAAACCACCCAGGGCCGAACATCCGCAGACACAGCTGGATGTTGCTCGCTGTTCCCAGTCACCGTCAGCAGCGACATGAACTCCGTGTAAAGTCGTGTTAACACAAAACATTGAGATGCTGCCACACACGGAAAACAACACACGGAGCTGTCACCTCCCCCACCACCGGGTTCCAGTTCCATTCAGGAGCCAATAATGAGTCATTTTCTCCGAGTCGGGCCTCTGTTTATCTCATGTGGCTCAGATTGCATTTACATTGCGGTTTTATAACTGTACCTGTGTCTGTGTATCTGTTTGTGTGTGTGTGTGTGTGTGTATGTGTGTGTCTGGGTGTGAACAAAATAAATGGAAACACTCTGAAGGCTTAGGTTCTTTCATTTTTTTCCCCATCCAACCTGTGTGCAGATATGTTAGAGATGATATTTCTTTTTCACCGGCTCTCTGCTTCACTTGGTACAGAACCGTTTCTACCGATGTGATGGGAAAAGTGATTCTTAAGTCATTATAATAAATACCAAATTAGTGAAGTCAAATAAATGAGTTAATATCTTCAAAATAAATTTTCAACGTCTGTCGCTTTTTCCGTCATTTGGCGTTTTTTCAACACTTTTTCTGTGCTTTTTTTCAATTTTTTCCCCCACTTTTTTTCAACGTTTTTGACACGTCCTCAAATGTCTTCATTTCTTCACAACTCAAATGATATTCAGATTACTGTCACAGAGGATACACACACACACACACTAACATACAGAGACACACAGAAAAACACACACTCACATACAAAGACACACACACTCTCTCTCTCTCTCACACACACACACACACACACACACACACAAAGACACTCTCACACAGACAGACAGACACGCACACACGCACGCGCACACACACACACACACACACACACACACACACACACAGGACACACTCACACACAGAGACACACACTCTCACACAGAGAGACACACACAGGACACACACACACTCACACACACACGTTCCCCTCTGAAGGTCAGACATCATGCTGAATTATAACCAGCCTGTAATACAGTCCAGCTGTGTTTATGAATACCGACAGTGATAATAGGCAGTCTTGTTAAATGTCCCTCCCCCCTTTTAAAATATAACTTGTCATTTGTATCCTACTGAGTCAGTGAGTGACTGTTGGCTTTATAATCCTTGGAAAGACATCATTCTCACTGATGATGTTATAAATACCATTACAGTTTTTTTTCGATTGCTAAACAACAGTGGGCACAACTGGAGTCACCTGTGCAAAACTCTAACTACAGTCTGCACTACCAACAGTCACCTGAGCTAAACAGTTCACATCAGCTGCTAAACTAATTCACAGCAACACAACTCTTAACACACGTCTCAAAACAGGCTCAGTGCAGCCAAACACTCTGCACAAGCCTCACTGAGATAACACACACTGTCACTCACAACACACACAGTAAAATCACTAGCATCAAACACCAATACAGAAATTACAAACTTTCTCATCTTTACAGTTTGAACAATTTCAGTGACTTCACACTACTCAATAGTGTCTTTAAAGAAAATATATATATTTTATAATATACCAATTTTCACGTAAGGTAAATAAGAAGGAATGAAAATCAGCAGTTTGCTTCAATATAGTATTTTGTCTGTAGTAATTTATGGAATTACTGGAAAAAACTAAAGGTGCATAACAGTAACAAAGAATAGTGTGACTAATCCTGCCTCTCTCCAGCATCATGCGGCACATTTTCTTCACATTGGATGTCTGCATCATCTCTAAATACAAATGAATGTGGTGTTTCCATTGTCTTCACCTCCATTACTTTCTGAAAAACAGTAGGAACGCAGTTTTATAACCTCAGACATCTTACCTGGACATGTTGGTATCATTGCTCTTTTACCTGTTTCTCTCAAACCGTATAGTGTATAATTGTTTCATTCTTATTTGGTGTTTGTATACAAAAAAGGCTTTCTGAGCTTTCTCTGAATAAGTACCATATATGTTCACTAACTAGTCAAAAACAAGACACCTGCTTAGGCGTTCAGCTAAAATTCCAATCAGCAGTGTTTGATAGACACCAGACTGAAATCTATTCTTTCCACACATTCTTTTGAATGTGTGGTTAACAGTTTTGACAGCAGTGTGTTAGCATTTGAACAAAGTGCTGTAAATCTACAGTGTTGTGCACGTTGTGGTTAAAGTCATGAGATAATTGTGTAGAGTTTTGAAAACTGTGTTCAAGCAATGAGAAACAAACTAGAGTTTGGTCCATATGAACTGCTGCTGTGTAGACTGTAGTTAGAGTTTTGCACATGTGACTCCAGTTGTGCCCACTGTCGTTTAGCAATCGAAAAAAAAAGGCTACTTTAAGGGCAATATGTTTTTGTGTCTAAGTGACTAATCTTTGAAATTGGTTCAGTATTGAGCGAGAACGCTGTAAAAAACAGCCCCAAAATCACCATTACCAAACCCACCAGACTCCATGTAAATAATCAGGACTTTTAGCATGTATAGAGCCAGCATATCTCCACATGCAAATGGGGGAATTAAGTTTATTTCAACCAAACCAGAGTGATGATTGTTGGAACAGTGGAAAGATGAACCAAGACGGCTTTTGGTAGTTTTATTTAGTTTCCGTCCACTTTGAATGAAGCGTGTTTTAAGATGATAAAAGTCCTGATTATTTACATGGAGTCTGGTGGGTTTGGTGATGGGGATTTCGGGGCTGTTTCATGTTAAACAAAAAGGTACTCTTAAATTCTATCTCTGTAGGGATAATTTCCATAATGTTGTCAGACACATAAAATAACACTTAGTTAACCCGTTACCATTTTGTTGTTTTTTGTGTTTTTTCAACGTTTCTGTCGCTTTTTGCAACGTTTTTGTGTTTTTTTTTTTAACATTCTGTTTTGAATCTTATTGTTCCAAAGGTTGTGAAGGGTGTAATCCAGGCTGATAAAAAGGTAAAAATGAAGCATAATCAAGCTGTTTCAGGCCACATTACAAGGCCTACTCAGACTTAGCTTTCATGCTAGCGGAGGAATAATCAGCAGGGAGAGATAAAGGCGGAGGGGTAATCTATCATCAGACTGCAGGGCACCGGGGGTTTCCAAAGCCCCTTATACTCCAAGAGGACGATCCATCATTTAACTTGCTAACAAGGCCAGGGATTTAAACATGAAAGATAACGCAGGTGCAGCGTTATCGGGCGCTCTCAGAGACCTTTAGCTAGCGCTCTCTTATCTCTGTCCGAAAGAAAACTGACCTCAGAGAGAGAGAGAAGCAAAAAGAAATGTTCCACATCCAGAGGGAAAAACGTAACATCTCAGGGTTCAGTCATTAAAAGATTATAGAGCAAGGCAGGGGCTGAGCCAAACGCTGTGAATACTGGGGGGTGGAGCCAGATGGTGTTAACATTGGGAGGTGGAGCCAGATGGTGTTAACATTGGGGGGCGCAGTCTGTTCGCTGTCTGTCTGTCTGTCTGTCTGTCTGTCTAGGAGATTTTGATAAAAGTAGAGAAGTTTTGAGACAGTTAAGATATGGATTTTCCGATTGCTTCTCAGTTTCTGAAAGCGGTTTAAATAGTTGTACATTTCTTGTGTTTCTGTCCATCTGACACTGTTGGGGAAATAATATTTCAAGGACGTGCGTCTTCAGCCTGAGGAGCGATTCAGTTTCCCCCCCCACCCCGTCTGCGTCCAATCAATGCCATCAAAGATGTTCTGTTCGCTCTGTAGATGAACCGACTTTTACACCACGGATAGAAGACATGATCCCCGTTTTCTCCTCTCAAGGACACGATCCTGTGCTGCTACCTGATCTATACTCTGAACAGGAGGTTACTATATAAAGAAAGGGACGGGGCCTTCGGAAGTCTACCTGCATTACTTTTCCTCCCGAAACTTCCACAAACCTTCCACTGCGAGCGAGCGTCAGATAAGACACAATTGTTTCCCTCCACTCCTCTATCTCCTCCGCTGATACTGCACTACATTTCCTTCCACACACACTCGTTTGATATCATCGTGTGTAAAACCACATGGAACATTTTGAGAATTCAACCCGCTCCCACACTCACACTGTAGAGTAAACGGAGAAGTTTGTGAGAAGATTTTAAACTTCTGATCACTTGATGTCTACTCATAAAACATTACATTCCCATACAACTAAACGGCATTCTCAGTTTCGTTTGGAGGGAAACGTATTTTCTACCTGATTACAGGTGACAAACATTCACAGTTTCAGCGTTCAACGTAAATTTAAACAAAATAACTTCGGTGTGGTTTAGGAAAAATATTCAGTTACTTATGGAAGTTAAAGTAAGTCAACAGTGATTTTGTGAGAACAGTGAGATGCGCGCGCGCGCACACGCACACACACACACACACACACACACACACCATTTTTTGCAAAACCAAAACTTTGACTTGTTAAAGAATGAAAATGTATTGGGAGAGGATTGTAATTTGTTACATAATGTGTTTTTATATGTTTGACAGTTGCCTGTTGCTGCAGTTCATACTTCACCCCCATGAAACAGACTCATTAAGTCCCAGAGGATCTAAAGATCTTTTCAAAGGTTTGCAAATCTCATTTCTTCTCCTACACGGTGAAAGCAGCGCTGGATGCTCCGTTCCACTCATT
Organism: Perca schrenkii; assembly: GCA_025617405.1. NCBI lineage: Eukaryota > Metazoa > Chordata > Actinopteri > Perciformes > Percidae > Perca > Perca schrenkii. Next base: position 18,721,840 of record CM046810.1, on the reverse strand, counting down.
TGGGTGGATAAACACGTAGATCTCCGTCTGATTGGGCAGATCTGTCTTCCCTTCATACATTTCTGAAACAGAAGCTGGCAAAGCAGAAAGAAATTAAAACAAAAATAAAACCTGATGCTCTTCTAAAAGCCTTTAATGAACAAAAAGATTAATTAATGTCTGTGTGTCAGGGAGCGCACTGGTACTGAATTATAGATGAACTGTGAGGGGAGATGTGTGGGCTACGCAACAATAAAAACAGCCACAAACGCTGAGTCATGACTCGGTACGGACACGTCTCCAAACAGAGAAAACAGCTCAGTCTTTTAAATTATAATAACTGAAAGGACGTTGTTTCGGCGTTACTCTGTTTGTGATAAACTGGGCTTGGACGTGGCTGGAAAACAGCTTCCATCCACAAAAAAAACAAAGGCTGTTTTCCACGCATTTGAAAACTATTTTTTTCCCATTGTTTTGACACTTTTTTAAACGCACACATACAAACTCACACATACAGAGTCTCACACACACACACACACACACACACACACACACACACACACAGACAGAGTCACACACACAGAGTCACACATACACACACACAGACAGACAGACACAGACACACACAGACACACACACACACTGAAACATCCTATTTCCCAACTTGTTTGTAGTCTTTCCATCCATCCGACTGGTTCCTTCACACAGCTTCAATCATCCTGCCTGAGCGGCGAGCGCCAGTCTTTCATCTCTGATTGGCTCTCGCTGGAGGAAGAGTGCTGTCGCTCGCCTTCGCAGGGATCACAGCTCTGAAGGGAGGGAAATGGCTTCAGCTTTTTGGATTTTCATAAGTCAGCGGTATTTATGCAGCAAACTAAATGCTTACCGCCACTTTGTTTGGTTTGTACTCCACTTCCTGTCCCACTGTCCGGCTCTAAGTATCCAACCTCACATGTGACTGCGTTTAAACGGGAACAGATAAGTGCGTTGCCTGTCAGTCGGCCGGATCAGAGCGAGCGTTTTGAAGCTCATCAGTCATTGACACGGTGGAGCGCCGGTGTTGGCGTCCGTGACACCTGTGTGATGGCTTCGCAGCGGGGGGGTTCCTCTGCTCGCCTCACATCAGAGAGAGAAGGGTTTCAAAAGGAAGCTGAGGGTTCACGGTGGCCCTTTGATGGGCCAATCCCCTTCGTTTCTCTGCCTCTCACACCACTGAACAGGATGACAAAAATAAAACTACCTGGGATTAATGATTCAACATATGACTTTAGTGAAGGGGCGGAGATTCTGGGGCTCCACAACAATAAGATACAAAACAGGATGTAAAGAAGCAACATAAACGTCCAAAAAAGGGATTGAAAAGCAACAAAATGTTGGAAAAAGTGCCACAAATATTTTTTTGTGATTGTTTACCGTCTCTTTGTGATCATATTTTGTGTTTTCCGAGGAAGATTTTGTTCAGTAATCCATCCACAGAAAAGATATTCTGATACAGACAAAAAGATTAATTTCCTGCAAGAATGAGAACAACTCTCTCCCCCGTCATAACAAGACGCTCTATCAGACTTAAGAGAACATATGATTTCCTGCAACGCAAACTGTGTGTGAACACAATCCAAAACCTATAAAGCAGATATGATCAAGTGCTTCCAGTGATGAGCTTTCAAGTGCACATAGCTCAATAAAAGAAGATGAATCAAAAACTCCAGTCTTTGCCGGTGATTTAGAACCCGTAATGTGATGCAAAGATTACCCAGAACTTCCCTTCGCTCGGCCGCACGGTGCTGCCTTTCATTTCACGTTCAGCTGAGCGGAGGTGAGAGTGTTACGGCTCCATCACATGCTCAGCGAGCATGTTACACACACACACACACACACACACACACACACACACACAGTCCCATTGGTCCAACAGGACCCTAATATAAAGATATGTTATCGTCAGAGAGGGGCTACTTTTTAGACATTTTAAATGGGGAAATTCTACATGTATTGTATCTCAAGTCTGTCCTAAATGTACAGCAATTACATCTGTAAGGTAATGATTGTTCTGCTTTCCTTAAGAAAGGTATCTTTGGGAGGTCACGTGACCAGCAACCAACTAGAGCTCCCTACCCACCTCCGCATTTCATTGGAAAACCAGGTCTATTCCTTTTTCTTCAACGTCAAATTGTTTTATCTGTTATCACAGTGACTAAGTGAAACGCCTGCAAGCGCGAAAAAGCAGGTCTCGTTGTCGTCTAAACTATCCACTCGGACAGAGAAATTTGCTAACATGGTGGCGGCTAACAGAGCGGTGGCTAACATAGCAACTGATGCTAGCGCAGTCTTGAACATGGAGGACTTGATCACTCAGGTCTTGGAAAAGCAACAAAGTGTGCTTGAATCAGTGATCTACAATGCAGTGAAGAGAGTAACAGAAATGAATGCCTCGCCACAACAGGCAGAGCTTGAGATGCAGGAAATTATGGTACGTGATCCGATGCAACTGGACTGCGGCACATTCGCGATCCAGCAGCCTCGGGAGCTTGAAGAGACACTACACGAGCTAAATGCTAAAGGCACCTCAAACTCACTTATCTATCCGGCCACCCTGAGAACGAGTTGGATATGGAGGACGACGCAACACCCACACAAGCCGCTCCGCCCCGCGGCCTGTTGCAGACAACGGAACCAGAAGAGGGTGGGGGGACTTCGCGGCTGGTACTGGAGCCAGCGGCGGGGTAGAGGCTGGCGGACCCAGCGGCTTTGGACTAGCGGTAGCTGGGCTACTGTACCAGGTTTGACTTGAGGACACTGTATGTACGTTTTGGAGCCAAGCTTTGAAGGAACATTTAACCAGACTGTAAGAACATGATGAATACTGGCTGGTCAGTTTACAGTCTGTTTGTTAACATTTAGCCAGACTGTAAGAACATGATGAATACTAGCTACTCAGTTTATAAATGTCAACAAAACATAGACTATATATAGTCTATGTTTTGTTGACATTTAACGGGCTGAAAAGAGCATGATAAAAGCTGAGGACATGGTATGTAAGTATTGGAGCCAAGCTTTAAAGCGACACTTAACCAGACTGAAAGTACATGATAAATACTGGCTGGTCAGTTTACAGTCTATGTTTGTTAACATTTAGCCAGACTGAAAGAACAGGATGCATGCTGTCTGTTCAGCTTATACTCTGTTTGTTACTCCAACTAGATTGGTGTGTTTTTCACATAGCTTATTTCACAATTTGATAGCTGGTTGAGACCTAGTTCTAGGGTTTTTGTTTTAGCAGCAGAAGTTTATTAGACCTGTTTCAACGTACCTGTGACTTTAAACAGGAGGGGTAATTGTGGGCTGGAGTTTACGCGTGCTGCGTTTGATGTGGCCACGTATCTTACAGATAGGGGAGGGAGTTTGCGGTCTCAGAGGGTTAGGGGATTTATTTTATGTTTTTACCACACCTTGCTCAGATCTAACAGTTCACCCTTTTTCTACAAATCAATCATCAGGGTGCTAAATGGCCCGATCAAACGAGCTAAATTCCTGGACTATTTAAGAAGAAAGAATATAGGTGTAGCGCTTATACAAGAGTCACATTTACGTAAAAGAGATGTAAATCGCCTACAAAATAAATACTACAAGATTGCTGTTTCATCTAGTGACGACACCAAAACCTCCATTGTGTTGCTATCACGGAAATGCACACTCACAGTAGACAAAAGTAGTTAAGCTCTATCAGGCAGGATATCTTATATATGTACCACAATAAGGAGTAGGAAAATAGCCTTTGTTTCGGTATATGCACCGTCTACATATTACGTCAGCTTTTTCCCACGTCTAACCAATGAATTGCTCTCTCTCAATGAATATTCACTATATATTATAGGGGGAACATGAAGGCAGTGCTAGATCTAAATCAAGATAGATCAGGGGGCAACCACACAAAGACCCAGAAACACATGTCAGACACGTTTAGAGCAGTTGTGGAATCCCACCATCTTACAGATATATGGAGAATGCACAACCCTACTAGTAAGGATTACACCTTCTTTTCCGCACGTCACCTCACCCAGTCCCGCATTGATTATATTTTATGTTCTAGTGAGCTAGGGAAAGGAGAATTCTGGTCGATTTCAACCCGTAGCTCTGTTGTTTGTAAATTAGGAGTGCTGTCAGTATAGCGAGAAAAATGAAAACAAACGGTGCTGCCTACACAGAGATTTTGCACCCCAGGCTTAAACAGGGAAAGTTTTTAGCCTCTAAACATATTCGAAATACCATTACAAGTGCTTAGCCGTGTGCAGTTATTCCTTCCGAGGGAACACAGTGAATTTGACTGCAGTAGATGTGACAGAAAGGCATTCAAGTTGTGTTAATCCATACCTCTGTTTATTTCCTGTTTTCCGGTGAAGTCCAACCAAATGAAGATATATTTGTGCTTGAGCTTTCACCGTCTACCCTCCGCAACCGGGGGATTTTACAGTTGTGCCTGGTTGCACTTCAGCTTGATGCGGGGACATGGTGGTGCTCGTGTGGATACTGTATCGCAATGACCACCGAGGAAGAAAGCCGGTGCTGTAAGGAATGGGATCTCATACAGCCTGGTCTGGATGGGTCCCCAGATAATGGACAATGTTTTGCCCATACAGAGAGGGTTCCCCATCTGATCTATAAGAATGTTCTGGAAGCGTTTCTTTTTGTCCCAAAAGTAAATTGGAAGAAGCGGCCAAAACTGGATGGACCTGGGGTCCGTTCCAGGTAGAAGGTTTACCAAACTCTGAGTCTAACCCTGATGTCTGAGTTGATTTACCCCGAGATGGGAAACTCAGAGTTTTCGGTTCCAGAACAGCTGATTTGAGTTGGTTCAATCAACTCGGAGTATGTTTACTCAGGGTTACGCGCGTGCACATAAGGCAGTATGAATGGAGCCATGATTCTACGATTCACCTTGGTAACAACCACAAACAAACGGGTCGGCGGAAATACTCATGGGCACAAACAGCGAGTTTGAACCATAGATATTAACAGTCTATGGTTTGAACATGTATTTCGTTAAAAAAGCAAGACAGCGGCTGCTGCTGCAAAAGAGAGAGAATTGGTGTGGGAGAAAATTGCTGCTTGAGTCAATGCGTACGCATTAACAGTGTATTAATTGCATAGATATAGAACAATATCTATGATTAATTTCATATTTAATCACAGTTAACTTTACTGGTGAAAAGTGGAAATGTAGGCTACACCTATAATTTTATTCAGGTGCAATCCTGCGGGCGAAAAAGTAAACTATAGCCTACTATTCCCATTCTGAGGCTGCAGCACCATGATCATAAGAATTATAAGTATAATAGTTTATTTCTTTTTAATGGCTCTCACTGGTTTGTGTCCAGGGAACACGTTTAAAAAACGTTTCAGAGCGATCACACTTTTCTGACGGCTCTGCATACAGTGGCTTTACTATTACAGTATGATCCACTGCTGTTATAAAGAAAACTGCCGTTTGCAAAAAACGTAATGCGACACAAAGAATCTGCTGGGATGTTAAAGCCTGTCCACGATGTTGAACTAGTGGAAGGATAAGGTAGCTACATATCTAATACTGTGATAAAAAATACCTCTCAAATCGGTTATGTGGAAATGAAAAAACATCTAGTCGGGACTCAATATCATCTCCCGACGTAAACTCTCTGTGAATTAATACAGCTTTTTCATCAACGGGATCGTCGACAAAAGGACATGACATGTTTGAGAAAAAAAACATTTTAGTCTGCCTAACATAAACCAATAGGCCTACGTTTTTTTATTCATGCAGATAAAACTGCATTAAAATGCGCCTGATACAGACTGAATTAATGAATTTGGAAATGAATGAGAGAAACTCAAGTTTTTTCCCCCCGTTTCTCTCAGTCTCCTCCCTCTCAGTGGGAGTAGACTGAGAGAAACTCGAGGTTTCTTGAAGAAAACCTGCTCCCGACCAGGTTAGGTTCACAGACTCAGTTACCATAGTAACTGACTCCGAGGTTAAGTTACCTCTCTTTCTGGAACGGAAAACCCAGAGTTTCCCTCATCTCAGGGTTAACAAACTCAGAGTTTTCACTAAACCTGCTTTCTGGAACGGGCTTCTGATGGCCAGCTGTCTAATGAGTGAGTACAACAGGCTTTCGTGACTCTGTCCTAGTGTCACAGGTACAATGTTGGACTCAAATGCTCGACTCAACTCGGAGTAGAAGGTACGTTTTGTACCGTTGCATGGATTGTTTATTTACTAATAAACAATCCAGGCAATGGTACAAATCCAATAGGCTTAAGACGTGGTCGAAAATACAAACAAAAGATCCGGAAACACTGGAAAACAAACACTAGGAAATGCTGGAGAGTGAGACACACGAGGAGTAACAACAATCTGGCAGGGAACAAGTGAAACAAGGTTGGTATATATACACGGGATGGGAAGACAACTACACACAGGTGAATCACATTAGGGTGGAGACAGGCAATCAAAAACGGCGGGAAACAAACAAAGGCAGGAAGACAAGTGAAGTGAATGAAGACAAAACAGTAAGTGTCAAACAAAAACAGGAAGTCCAAGAAACAAACCGAAAACACAATAAGAGCGGAACTGGACGTGACACCTAGCTTAGGTACATTTGTTTTTAGTTGTAAATACACATTCAAAACACACCTCTTCAGATTAGCTTTCCACTTACAATAATCTTACCTGATAGTTACTGTTTTTATTTTTTTGAATTGCTTCTAAATATGCTTATTGTATGTGTTGGTTTTATTGCTTATCTGTTTTTAATGTGATATATGTGCTGGGTTTAAATGTAAAGTGTCTTTGAGTACCATGAAAAGCCCTCTATAAATGAAATGTATTGTTATTTATTATAAATAACTACTTCTTTAGTGAAATAACCAAAGCTCACCCTTCCTCCCCCCGAGCCAATGCAGACTCGAGGCCTACCGGGTGATTCTGGAGTGGGTTCTGAGAGGAGAGCGCCTTGGCCGTGGCACCAGAAGAACATTGCCTACCTGTGTTATAGCAGAAATCAGACAAGAGTACCCCTCCCCAACTGGAAGTTACACAGGATTCAAAGAGGCAGAGGACATTTTCTGAGTCTAATACTATGATTTCTAGTAATACTTGGTATTGCCATTACTATGAATAAACAAAGCAATTGCACAGTTCTATAAGGGAAAAAGTAAGAATATGTATATTTTACAAGTAAAGTTGAATAAGTAAATTGCAAGAATAAGTAAATTGTAAGACTAAGTACATTGTACAGTTCTATAATATATTGCTGCACCTGTCTGTTATCAGTGGTTTTATAATATATCAGTACACATTACATTTGTGCTTATGTGTCTTTACTTCAACAACAAAAAGAAAATTACAATATCACAATCTAGACACAATCAATGTAAAGTATGTACAGTGCAGTGTGTGGTTTTATACATAATCATGCTGCAACATAGTCTGAAGTGTACAAAGAAAAAATAGTTCAGTACTCTTTTCCAAGACCTAGAACATGCTCATATAACGCAACCTGGCTTGAGCAACCAGTTCACTCTTATCCGGCCGTGGAACTGGGGCTGCGAAGCAGTCCCTTTCTTCTCTGTCGATGATGGGGTAAGGACTCGGAGAAGACTATGGTCCTGTCTTCTCTCCTCCTCCAGACACGCTCCATCAGGTCATCGCAGAAGGCCTGAGTTCTACTTTCATACATAGGCTTTGCCACCCATTGCTGAGACTGCCGCAAGTAAACAACTTTGTGCTTTGGTTGTCCTGACAAAAAAACACCACTGTTTAGTCCAGCATCACAATGAAATACAAAAACTGACTAAGCAATGAATGTAGTGTCCTTACATAAGAAATAATGGCATACTGCAAATAACTGCTAGCTTATAAAAGTAATTTGTTATAGTCCCAAACATTACCATATTCTAGTCCTGAAATACATTTTAATCATCAACATTCCCATCCAGAACATTGTCTTATATCAAAGAAAATACATTCCACTCACTTGTGACACATCTTCACTGGCTGTGCAGGGGACAGTCAAAGATGGACTAGATGCAGAAGCCCTTAGGTCCTACAATTCACAAAAAAAGGATGAAACTCCAATGATGTCTGAGATGTCCGTTTGTAGTTACAACATCATTATGACATTTGCAAGGATTATCTTGACAAAGCTAACTGTAATATAAAGACCAAAAAGAAAAGGTATTCAACTCACTTGAGACAGATGTCCACTGGCTGTGTGGGGGTCATTGAAAGATGGGCTAGATGCAGTGGCAGCCTGGTCCTTCAATATCACAACATAAAGTAATATAAATAACCTTGTAATAACAATATAGGAAATGATTGTAATAGCAAATTAACATTCAAAATGGTTAAATAATTTGTTGCCGTACAAGAGAGTGTGCAAGATATATGCCAGATGATGAAGGCTTTGAACGTTTTTGTCTGTGGACTTGAAAGAACTATTTTGAAACTGGCTGGATGACCAGCTGGACGCCTTCTTGGGAGTTGACTGTGGCACTGCAGCTAATTCTGTGTCTATGTCACTGGATGGTGTCCCCTAAATAAGTAAGAAGGAGAAAGAACATTGTAGTCAGACTCAATGGCCAAAACAGTAACATTGAGGATGCATCTATCATAATCAATGTTGAGAGTAAGGCAATTACAGTAATATATTAATTTTTGCTGTAACGCCATAATATAACTCATTACTAATTACAGGTCGGTAATATCATACGCGGGCTACAATCTCAGTAACGGGAGTTACAACATTTAGTGGTGATTTTTTTTTCAACAATTCATCAACACCGCAAAACATTTGTTCACAGGAAAAAAAAGTGTGAGTATTACTTCAGCCTTGGAAAGTATAAATCATAAAGATGTTACCTCCAATTTATCTGCAGCTGGTCTTTTCACTTTTGGAATGGCATTTGCCTTCAGATACCGGGACTTGACGCTCTTTTCGGTGAAGTCGTCCCCATCAAAATGTTCGCTGCAAACACGGTAATCTCTCTCACGTAATGTTCGCAAGGGAGTTTGCACATCAAGCTGTGGTGTCAGGTTACAGCCTGTTGATACATACTGATTACTATGGACAGAACCTCGGCAAATCGTTTTTTTGTGGAAAAAATACATTTTGGATTGTATGAGATCGGCAATGGACTAGTGTGCACTTCACCGGAAAACAGAAAATAAACAGAGGTATGGATTAACACAACTTTTATGCCTTTCTTTTACTGCAGTCAAATTCGCTGTGTTCCCTCAGAAGGAATAACTGCACATGGCTAAGCACTTGTAATGGCATTTCGAACATGTTTAGAGGCTAAAAACACGTTTAAGCTCTGTTTAAGCCTGTTGGGTGCAAAATCTAGCAGGAGGACAACTTGGTGTAGGCTGCACCGATTGTTTTCGGGGTTTTTTTGGCTACTGACCGCACTCCTAATTTACAAAAAACAGAGCTATGTGTTGAAATCGACCGGAATTCTCCTTTAAGGCAATGTTCCACACGATAACAATAGAACCAGCAATTCTGTCCGATGGCAATGCGCTGATAACCACATTCCATCGCGATATGTTAGGAGAAAGATCTAGAAGGTGACCATTTAATAACTCCCTTCTCCAGAACACCGCTTTTGATGCAGAGTTTAGAGCTAAACTAGCGGAGTTCATATCAATCAATATTGACTCAGATTCGGTCCCGGCATTCATTTGGCAAGCAACTAAAGGATTTATTAGAGATTTCACATCTACTCTTTTAGTCACAAGTCAAGCAGAGGTTAATGATTTGCTAAGAAGGAGAGCTGAATTCATAATGCACAGAGTAAGGCAACATTATTATTTCAATGGTTGCAAACCAAGCAAATTGCTGGCTCTGAAATTAAAATAAAGCGAGTCCAGAGTTACTATTAACAGCATCCACACAGACCGAGGTATCTCAACAAGTCCAAAGGAGATCACTGCCACTTTTCAATTGTTTTATTCAAAGTTGTATGAGTCCTCCTGCAATCCAGATCCAACACAGTGCCAGGAGTTCCTAAAAGAGCTAAATCTACCTCTTCTTGACCCAGAGGAGGTAGAAGAACTGGTTTAACCTATAACTTTAGAGGAACTTAAATCAGCATTAAAAGCTGTTAAAAAAGGGATTTAGGGGTTTAGATGGAATTCCATCAGAACTTCTTCTACAGTAGTTTGACATATTAGGACCTAACAATTTACAAGCTTTAACCTTGGCCATAGAGATGGGTACTTTTCACCAACACTGCACTAATTTATGTTATACCCAAAAAGGGAAAAGATCTTACAGAGTGCTCAAACTACAGGCCCATCAGCCTCATTGGGACTGATATTAAGCTCCATTCAAAAGTCTTGGCTCTCTGCCTAGAGCGCTTTATCGAGAAGCTAGTCCACCCCGACCAATCAGGTTTCATACCAAAGCGTCACGATGCAGATAATGTACGCAAACTATATCATGTAATAGAAAAAGCCAGAAACCTTCCAACAATGGCAGATCCCATGGCAATAGTCTCAACCAATGGCAAAAATCCAATAGCAGCTCAATATCATTATTTGCAGATGATATTTTGCTGTACATATCTGATCTTGAGGACTCTATTCCAAAAATTCTTTAACGACTTTGACTCAATCTCCGGCTATAAAATCTAATCTTCTTTTATTGAACAACAGGCATGTGACATCAGCTATTAGTGGTACAATACAAACTCAAAGCAAAATTACATATTTGGGCATCATCATACATGCATCACTACAGTGAGTGGTCCAGGACAACATCTGGCCAATTGGTCTGCGCTGCGGTCCAGGATTGCTGTTGTTTAAATGAACATAGTTCCCCGTGTGAATTTTTTAAGTTCAATGATCCCCATATCCCCACCAATGAACTTCTGGAAGAAACTTGATACTTTAATTCAACAGTATATTTGGAACAATAAACAACCTAGGCTAAAATACTCTACCTTGCAACATACCACAAACACTGAAACGGTGGGAGAGGGTATTTGTTCTTGTTCAATTTGTGTTTCTCTGTTCTGTGCACCATCTAATATTACCTAGCACATATTGTGGAATTTGTTCTGTATGTCTGAATGATAGATGGTGCTAATAAAAAATGTATCTAAAAAAAAAGAAAGAAAGGTATCTTTGGAACAACAATGATTGTTTAAATCCATGTAAGGCCTCAGGATAAAAAGGCGGCTCATATGAGACAATTTCAGGATTTAAGACCAGTGATTGACATGTGAATACACACGCAGGGAGTTTATAGATGGCGCTCTCCATGGTGCTGAAACTAAGCATTGTTAGTAAAACAGCGGGGACCTGTCCGTGGTGCTGAAACAGAGCCTTGTTACTAAAACAGAGAAGACCTGTCCATGGTGCTGAAACAGAGCCGTGTTTCTAAAACAGAGGGAACCTGTCCGTGGTGCTGAAACAGAGCCTTGTTACTAAAACAAAGAGTGGCATCTTCCATCACTGTAGCGTTGTCACTCACTGTCTTTTGTCCTTCTCCCTCCTTACCCTGAAAAAACTAAGAGATTGATGAGAGCCGTGTGTAAACTTTAAAATGGAAGCACTTCTGAACTGTTTTTGGCTGTGCATGTATTATATATTTAAAATTAGAAATACATAATGCATTTACCCACATTATTGATCTTCAGTTTCCATGCAGACTTCTCTGACTCACTTTAAGAAATATGCAACATTTCAAGCCCAGAAGGAAATAAAAATAAAAGGAGTAACTGCTGAGTCTTACAGAAAGCATCCTCCATGGATCTCTGTTCCAAACACCGGTGTATTTAGGGAAGTTACGCTGTCCATTCTGCTGATCTGAGCTTATTGTGCTGGGGCATTTCTCTTGTTTCATTTCAGTGATCCAATGATGAAAATAACCTTTAGTTTAGCAGCAATACTTTCAAGTACTTTATACACACGTGGATGAAACCCAATGCATATACAGAATGCCAAAGCAGCAATCGACAGATCTTCTTTGTTTAGTTTAATCTTTGAACAGATTGAAAAAAGCATTGAAAAACTCCAAATAGGTGTTGAAAAAAAGCATTCAAAGAAGTCCAAAAAACTGTTTGAAAACAATAAACAAAAAAGTGTTGAAAAGAGGTTTTTAACCTTGAAAAAGAGTCTGAGGTTTGTTATTTTTTAAGACCCTAGCTGCAGCTGTTTCAGTCCAGGAAACAATTACCTTAAAACAAGTTTAGAAGTTAAAGAATCGGGACGGAAAGACGGACAGAGGGACGGAAGGACGGACAGAGGGACGGACAGAGGGACGGACCGAGGGACGAACGGACGGAGGGATAGATGGATGGATGGATGGATGGATGGATAGACGGACGGAGAGATAGTTGGATGGATGGATGGATAAGTTAGGGGATAGGCAACTATAAAAGTCAGTGAACCAAAATGGGAACGGAAATAATGAAATGAGGAAGAGAGAAGACAGAAGAAGAAGGAGGGAATGTCCCACTCAAGTCTTAGTCCCAATCCTTCCCATCATGCACTCTGATCCTGGGACACACTCACCCTTTGTGTGCCTTAACAAGATCATTAAACATTCCTGACACTCAGGGCAGCCTCTTTTTGGTAAATGCCACAGCACGGGGGGTGGGGGGGGGGCGTCTTGCTCGGCTGCAACACAGGATAAGAGACACAATATCCCCCAAATGAGGTCCTCAACCCCAGAATCTGGAAATATACCGTAATCTCTCAGAAAGAGATACCGAGACAGAGAGAGGGGTGAAAAGGCCACGCTGCATTCAGAATAGTTTCAATATAATAAAAATAAAATTGCAGCAACCATAAAGAGTCAAAGCAAAAGTCTGCATGACGTTGAAAGATGGTTTGAGTATTGTGCAGAAGGTTTCTTTTGTTGTCATTACAGCAAAGCAGATTCCTTTCCAGCCGGCAAATCACTTTAGCAGCCCAACCGACGTTAAAACAGAAACATCAGACAGTTTCCACCTCTCTTTAGGGGCAGGAGGGAAACGTATGTCGTGTTCTGGTTTCAGAAAGATGAATGATGAAGCAACAAAAAGAGCCAAAATTGCTGAATGAAGCGGCAGAAACATTGAAAGAAAGCGCAAATGCGATATGTTGAAAAAAAAACCCCACACAACTCACAATTCACCAACGCGTAATCCTGTCTGTCAGAAAAAGTGTAAAAAAAAAAATGGAGAAATAACGAAAACATCTAAAGGAAGCGTAAAAGTTTCAAAAAGCGATAAAAACTTTGAAAGAAGCAACAAAATAAATAACATTGATAAAGTCACAGAAATCTTGTCAAAAGTGGAAAAAAATTTGACAAAAACATCAAAAGAAGACACAAAACCCCGGCAAAAATGTTGACAAAAGCTCCAAACTGGTTGAAAGAAGCGGCTAAAAACGAAGAAAGTGACGGAAACATTGTCCAAAGCGCCAGATAGCAACACAATCGACGAATGTCTAAAAAAAGTGACAAAAGCAGCTGAAAAAAAGTACCAAAACCTTCGAAAAAAAGCACCAAAAATATCCAAAGTAGAGACAAATACGTCGAAAAAAAAAAAGCATGGCATTGAATGATTGTGTATTGTGCAAAAGTTTTCTTTTATTGTCGTTACACTGTAGCGCATGCAGAACTGTGTAATCCTGTTAGACATTAAAACAGCCGCCATTTCCAGAAACAGCTTTTTAGATTTTAGGTTCAGGGGTGGTTTGCATGCACACTCCACGCTAGATTACTAATTGATCTTGTTTTTCATTGTGAGTCTTTCATATTAGTGTTGGCGCTGGCTCAAAGAGAGGAACCAGTGGTCTTATCGTCTGTGTGTGTGTGTCTTATCCCGCCGCTGCAGGAATTGATTAGCATTGCACAGAGAGTGAGTCTTGGCAGCATTTGGACACAACCATGCAAATATGAATGACTAGCTAATGTATCGCAGGATGTTTGTTTCTCTTATGTTGGGGATTTCCAAAGGGAATGCATTTCCAGGACAGCAAACATTCCCAGTCTCCATCTCTTCTGTTTCAGTAAGAAAATAATAACACACCTCTCAAGCACTGTGTAGCCGTGCAATACTATGTGCTGTTTCTGTGTCAGAGCTGATAGTTTGTGCATGAGAGTCAGTCATGTGTGCGACGTCGGCCTTGGTGAGAGAGAGAAGAAATACAGGGGAAAGTGGGTTTCATTTTTCATTTGTTGTTGCTGCATCATTATGACAAAGCCCTGGGCCTCCAGGCGCCGCCGCCGATGCAGATTGTTTTTTTTCTGTGGAACCAGATGTGATGTGCTGTCGTGCCAGGCATGCTGCGTCTGGATGCACCCGAGCCGCCGCCAGGCATGGCGAGCCAGCCAGGGCCTCCGGTGTGGGGTATGATACAGGACAAGGCCTCGCTTTTTCTGTACTGATGTAGTACTAAGACAAAGCGATAATAATGTCAAAAACGTCGCAAAAATGTGGCAAAAATGTTAAACGGCCCATATTATGCTCATTATCAGGTTCATAATCACCATATTTTTGTTGTACTGCACAGCTCTCTCTCAATGCTGCAGCTCCTCTTTTCACCTGGTCTCGGTTTTAGCTACAGAGTGAGACCTCTTTTCTTCTTCTTCTTCTGTACTATCTTTGATTGCACTCACACATGCTCAGTAGCTCAGACGTAGAGCATGTCAGCTAGCTAACTCTAGAGACAGTAAAAGAAAGGCTGTTTCTCCAACTTTGGTCAGTTACAAGGCAGGATTAGCTGGGAGACTTCTAAATGAGGGTGCACATGTAAGTAGTTCTTTTGTACATTATGGTGAACTTGTGTGTGTTGTAGCAGTGCTTTGCCATTGAGAACGAGGTAGCATGTTAGCATGCTAACGGTTGCGGTTAGCCAGCTTGTTTCGGCTAGTGCTGTAGAAAGCCGTGCAGATTTTGACCAGCTCACCAGGAGACTGAAGGCAGGACACATTCAGAAACCAGATCTCACTCAGAACACCATAAATGGATTTTTTTTCAAAGTTTGTATGCGTGTGGAAGCACCAGAGACACAAAATGACACCCCAAATCCCAGAAAAAGTGATTTTTTCATAATATGGACACTTTAACCTGTCAAAAAAAAAATGACTAAAAAGCAACTAAAGCGTATAAAAAAAGCAACAAAAACACAGAAAATGCGACAAAATGTAGAAAAAAATAATGAAAAAAAGTAGAAAAATATGGCAATATGGCAAATACAAAAGCTACAACATGAATACAAAAGCTACAACACAATTACAAAAATGCCACAAAAATCATTAAAACAGCTTCACTCACAACACTATCATTTACTAAAATAAAAGAGATCCAACAATTCTGCAGGATTCTTGGCTGCATAGGCGTAATTTACAGGGGGGGATGGGGGGGGTCACTGCACCCCCCAAAGAAAACCTGTTATAATTTCCTTTACATAAATTAAGACATTTGCACCATAAACTGATGCAGAAAAGGCACAACATGGGTCAGAAACATTCACCAGAATGCAGAAAATGTAATCATCATTACATTAAAATTTTACTCAAAAGTAGAGATCTCAACCCCCCCAATGGTGAACCCAAAGTTACGCCCTTGGTTGGCTGGATGAAGAGAAAACATCTCTGTGATAAACCCTCCTCCGCTGGGCAGAGACTGCGGGCCACTCTATTATCCATCTATCCATCTATCTATCTATCTATCTGTTATTGTCACATGAAACCACTCAACATGTTAACGTTTCAGCGTCGGGGGAAAGAACTGTGTGTGAATGCATCATTACTTTAAAATGCGGCCGGTCCTAAACTATTAGGTGCCCTAGGCAAGATATCAGCTGTTTTTGACACTTTTTGATGCTTTTTTGACACTTATCTTTGTAATTTCTTCGACATTTTGGGCGTTTTTCTCCTACATTTTTGCCTCTTCTTTCAATGTATTTTTTTTCTTCAACTTTTTAGTGCCTTTTTGGTGTTTATTTCGGAAATTGTCATTGCTTATTTTGATGTTTTCTTCATTTTTGACAGTTTTATTATCGTTGTTGTTCCGTTTCTTCGTCATTTGACACTTTTCAAAAAGTGACCAAAAAGATGAAAACGACAAAAACATTACACACTTACTTTAAAATGCATGCTGTTGATTTCTGAATGATCACTGTCACTGCCAGTTGATGTGCAAACAAGACATGGAAAGCTGCAGGAAATGGAACACACAATATGTAAGACATTAATATGTACTGCTGTCCCAAAATATGTAAGACACATATGTTCTTCTGTTTGTGTCCCACAATATGTAAGATACATATACTGTATATGTATTAGAATGGAGAAGGAGCCCCGAGGCAGCCGGCCATGAGAGGGCATCACATCGCTGGATTCCTCGTGACATTTTGGGGCTATTGTTTTCACAGCTCATAAGGTTCCTAAATTGAGTTTCGACATTTCGCACCTGTAGCTGAAGTGAACGCTAAAGTGTTTGTGAGTACAAGCCGCAGAGGAGTGCAGTGTTTACTGGAGCGACAAGTCACAGAGTGAGAGACTAAAGAACAAATATAAAGTCCTCCAGGGAATCTTTCTTCAAACACAAAATCAGGGATCAGAGAACAGGGACGGAGGCAGACGCTGTAAACACTGGGGGCAGAGCCAGATGTTGTAAACATTGGGGGCTCAGCCCAAATCTTCATTTACACCGCTACGTTTTGGTTTTTAAGTTTTGAGCCAAAAGTGTTTTTATCTCCAGTAGAAGAACTAATCTCTGTTTAAACTAACACGCCCAAACCTCATACCTCATCAACATTCTGGTATACTGGGCATAAACAGGAGGCAGCGTGGAGACTCCGCCCGCTGCTGGTAGTTGCCATGTTAACGTTAGTAGCTTTAGTCTCAGAGAACGAGACGTCGTGACCAATAAGATCCAATCAGGAGGAGAAACGTTGGTGTCAGTGTTGGCGTTGCCAAAGGTCTCCGTTTGAAACACAACCTGCAGATTCAGAACCAAAACGGGTCAGAAGTGTTTCCAAATGTCTCCGGTTTAGGGGCTCGGAAACACCAGAGCAGGGGGAATGAGAGGGGGGAACACCAGAGCAGGGGGAATGAGAGGGGGGAAACGTAGCAGTGGAGATGTAGCCTCAGAAATCTAACTTTTTTCTCAGAATAATTTAGTTATTTTAAAACCCTTAAAGATTCGGGGCTTTGGAGAACACATTTGGGCCTGGAGCCTAAGAAGACCCCTGCCGGTCTTCAAAAACAGAAAGTCATGTTAAATGGCCTGTCGCTGGTTTTAATCCTGTCCTGATGAAAACAGATTATTTCTGAGACTTTAATCATTAGTGTGAAAGGGCTGATTAAATGATCTGAAACCAGGAGTAATGAAGCGCATCCCATTTCTAATGAAGGTCTACTATATTAGGGCTAACTTTACACTTTTAAAAAGATAAACTAGGGCTTCTCTAAACCAAGGTCCGCATCCAGCCCATATACCATGTCTTATAAATACAATGTTTTTTAGGTGAGTTTTAGGTGACTTGATAAAATGTTTTGATATCACCAATCGTTCCGTTGATACGTGTTCACGGAGACGTTTTTCTCGTTTTTTACGTGTAAATGTCACGTTATTTTCTCGGGGAAAGGACGCTCCATAAGCCGGGAGGCACCTGCGAGGCGGCCCGCTGGGGAGGCGCCACAAAAACGGGATGGCGGAGGTTGGGTTTAGGAAAAACCTTACGGGGAAAGGGTGCTTTAAATGCCGGGAGACGCACCACAGTAACACGTGGGACAAAACGCCAAACAAAGCACCACACGCGGGACGCGATCCCTGCTCGCCCGGGTGAAAGTCCTGTGTTGTTTGACCCATCCATCACCCCGACCAACCTCCCTACGCGGATTTCGGCTTTTTATATTACTCCCTACCATTTTCGTGCTGTGGCCACAAAATATGCTTCCCATTGAAATACATTACTTCACGTTTTCGTGTTGTCCGCCACGTAAAAACCGACAAAAACATCTCTGTGAACACGTATCAATAGATTAAAATAACGTCACATTTACACGAACTGCCATGAGACTGGCTGTCCAGACCCATGGCCATGAACAGAAATGGCAAAAGTACTCACTTCTCATACTCAAGTAGAAGTACAGATACTTGTGTTAAAAAATACTCTGGTAAAAGTAGAAGTACTGATTTAACTTCTTTACTCAAGTAAAAGTAACAAAGTACAGGCTTGGAAATTTACTTAAAGTATAAAAGTAAAAGTAGCCTTGCGAATGACAACCATTTTTTATGCAAAGCTACCTGGACCACACAAATGTTACTAGAGTGCAAGCTGAGAAACTTCAGTGGACATGGAAAAAAGGCTCTTTATATGCCATTGCCTAAATTTTAAATGGATGTCTGCCAAGGCCTAAAACATCACATATATGATTATTGTGACAGAGACTGGGACTCCAGGTTAATAAGATTCTGACTGAGTAGCAAGATATGAATGTAGTTGTGATTCTGTGAGAATTCACAGATCCAG
Organism: Perca schrenkii; assembly: GCA_025617405.1. Classification (NCBI taxonomy): domain Eukaryota; kingdom Metazoa; phylum Chordata; class Actinopteri; order Perciformes; family Percidae; genus Perca; species Perca schrenkii. The sequence continues at coordinate 18,703,350 of CM046810.1, read as the reverse complement.
TTTCTCTTTTTTTAATCTTCCCCTTAACATTTAAAGGAATCTACATGTACCGGTATGTGTGTGTGCTCAAATATGGCTTCTGGAAAGAAAATAAAGGATTAAATATGAATTACTAAACAGACATTAATTAAGAAGTTCCCCATACTTTAAGAGCTACGCAGCACATTGGCCAGGAGTCCTTCTTGATGCCTAAACATCTCTCTCAGATAAGGCCAAGGATGATTGGGAATGTCTTGCTGCTTGTCTGCTGAATCTCTGGGATCTCTCATGTCGCCATCCATACTACTAGTGCTAACGTTACCACCATCATGCTGCAATGATTTGCCGCAAATGAATGCCATTGAGTCGTCTTGTAGTGATGCGTCAAGTATATTCCCATCCAATTAGATTGAATTCGGTATTGATGACGTGAAAAATAATAACGGTAACTCCAGTGAAATTATTTGAAACTTGTTAATGAGGACTAGATTAGGACTGGATTTAAAGCTGATCATTCTGGTTTCCAACTTCGCCCCAGGTGTGTGTGTTAAAACACAGACAGAGACAACTTCTCTTTTTTGATACGTTAATAAGATCAAGCAACGTGCAATCTAGCTAACAGGTGAACACAAACAAATAACTAACTTACTTTACATTTGCAAGAACTATAGACCAATACAACAACAGGCTTACATTAACTGACAACATAAGTTATACGACTTACAGTTCTCAAGGATGCACACACACAATCTCTAACTGATTATCCTCCGGACAGATTGTGTCTTTTTCTTTTCTCTCATTTCTTTCTCCGTGTGGCCTGCTCGCGGTGTGAGGCGCGTGTCCGCGCTATTTTCTGACATGCACTCACAATCACTCCTGATAGACGACCTTTTGTACAAAACTAAAGTAACGAGCCAATTTTCTAAAATGTAAGGAGTAGAAAGTACCGATATTCGTGTTAAAATGTAAGGAGTAAAAAGTCGCCACGAAAATAAATAGTAAAGTAAAGTAAAAATATCTGAAAAATCTACTTGAGTACAGTAACAAAGTATTTGTACTTCGTTACTTCCCATCTCTGGCCATGTTTATGCCCAGTATACCAGAATGTTGATGAGAGTTCTTCTACTGGAGATATAACACTTGGTGCACCGAGATCACTTTATGCTCAAAACTCAAACGCTTAAAAACCAAAACGTAGAAATGGAAAAGTAGACTAAGAGTAAATCCTTTCCTTGGGAATTGGGAAGGTTGGCAGAGCACCTCTTCAACCCTTGTACTTAGTAGGACAGTATAGGCTTGCTTTGCATCTAACACGTCTGTGCCCAGGGGCCCATTGTCTCCTCTGACTCTGACCTACGTTCTGCTTGGAGTCATCCATCGTGAGCAGAAACCTTTCACCTGTCTCTGTGTAGTGGTAAATAACAAACACGCTGTCACTAACTGCTCACAAAGTGTGCTCATATCCAAGCCAGATGTTTTCCTGCCAAATGTTAAGTGCAACGGAAAGACAAGGACACTTATAGTGCTACAAACACAGGGGCTTGTAACAATGACAAAGGGAGTTCCCAAGCAGCACATAATGCAATTGCCAAATGATAACAACGGGCGAGATGTTCCTGATATGAATGCAGAGGAAATTCACTTATTAAAGAAATGGACCAGAGCCCCAGCAGCCATTATCAGTCTGTCTCAACCTGGTGCTACAAACAGGTCTTGTCTTTGGTGACTGTCCTGATGTATGGTGGCCAAGACGACACAACACAAATACAAATGCTACCACACAAATACAAATGCTACTACACAAATACAAATGCTACTACACAAATACAAATGTACAAATGCTACTACACAAATACAAAAGCCAGGTCAAGGTCAAGGAGTCTTTATTATCCCCGAGGGGCAATTCGTTGTGCAGCAATAGAATGCAACATAAACAACACATAAGCCATACAAACAACAGACACCATCAATAAAGGACACAAATAAATACATACTACAAAGAAGTCCACATCTCATATTGAATTATTAACAAAGCCTATAGTAGCAGGAACAAAAGAGTTTTTGTGTCTGTCTGTCCTGCATTTAGGAAGACAGAATCTGCGGCCAGACGGTAACAACATGAAGTAGCTGTTGAGGGGGGGGCTTACATCAGCCAGGACTGACTGGGCCTTCTTCAGGGTCTTTGTCTCATATAGAGATTTTAAGTCAGTCAGAGAGTTGTGGGAAATTTTGCCACACAATTTAGTAATGTATTGCAGCCTGTTTTTGTTTTTAAGAGTGAGGGACCCAAACCAGGTCACAAAGGCAAAAGAAAGAATAGTGTCAATAAAACAACAATAAAACATCCTCATAAAGGTCTTATCGACATTAAAATTACAAAGTTTATGATAAAAAAAAACATGCGCTGGTGTGCTTTTTTTACAGACAGCGTCAACCTGAGGCTCAAAGGTGAGTTTGTCATCTATTATAATACCAAGGTATTTGTATCGCTTCACTACTTCGATAGCTTGATTGTTAATAAGGGTGGGAGAGAGGGTGGGGGGATTCTTCCTAAAGTCGATCAGCATTTCTTTAGTTTTTGCAGCGTTAATGTTCATAAAAGATTACTTGCACCACTCTGTAAAGTCATTTAAGGTAGCGCCATACTCTGGGTCGTTGTGCGTCTGGTGTGCTGGCTTTGGCATGCATTTGTATATAAAATAAATAAGATCGCAGAGAGGACACAGCCCTGGGGGGAACTGGTGGAGGAAAAGAGAACACTGGATAAGATGCTATTCACTCTCACGCGTTGAGACCTGTCAGTTAAAAAGTTCATCAACCAACAGATAAGACTAGGATCAATATTAAAAGTATTCTTTAAGATCCCTGCCAAAATATGTGGTTGAATGCAATTAAAAGCTGAAGAAAAGTCAATAAAAAGCTTTTTGCATCCTCAAGATGGGTATAGATCAAGTTAAAAAGATGCTGCATCTTCCACTCCCCGTTTTGGTCTGTAGGCGAATTGAAGCGGGTCTAGTAGATCCTGTACAGAGTTCAAAAGTTTGTCCTTCACGATCTTCTCTAACGTCTTCATAGTAAGGGACGTGAGTGCCACAGGCCTAAAGTCATTAAAAAACTCTGGAGCCTTATTTTTAGGCACCGGAACAATAATTGAGTCTTTCCAAAGATTAGGAACGGTGTGGAAAAGTAAGGACATTTTGAAAATAAAACAAAAAGCTGTTCAGCACAGTTCTTTAATATACGGCCTCCAAATCCATCAGGACCAGGACTTTTCCTTTCCTTAAGACCTCTGAAGAGTATCAGGACCTTATTTCTGTCAACCTGGACATTGCTCTGCCCAGGGGCAACGTTATTAAAGACTGACAACTCCTCACTAAAGTCATAAGTATTAAAACAATTATTGAAAGTGTTCAGTTCATTTGAGAGGGCAAGGTCTGACATGCCATTGAGGGAAATCGGACACCTCTTAGACTGCATCCCCATCATGGCTTTCACACCCTCCCATGCAGGATTTGAGTTGCCTGTCCTCAGCATGTTCTCAACTTTGTCCTTCTAGTTAAGTTTTGCAAGCTTAAGTTCCTTTTTAGCTTGCTTACCTTGGTTGAAGCTAATATTTCGTTGATTAATTATGCCTTTAAGAGACCCAAGGTTTATTATTTGGATATATGGAAATTAGTTTTCTAGGAATGACAGAAGGTGATGTATGCGGAAACAGTCTCTGTAAGCTCATCAATGTCCTTACATTCATTTTTAAATAGATCCCAATCAGTACAGCAGTAGCATTCCTGTAGACACTGGATTGAGTCCTCTGACCAAACCGGGACCAACTTTCGTTCCGTCTTGTTTATCTTCAGTACCGCTTTGTAGGACGGAACCAAATAAACAGAGTTGTGATCGGACATGCCAAGTGGAGCTCTGCTGCAGGATTTATAAGCACCTTTGACGGATCCATAACAGGGGTCCAGCCTTTGGTCCGTCATGTTGCACAGGTGACATATTGATAAAAATTACACAGGGACCTCCCTGGCTTACAGTTATTAAAAACGCCCATGACGAAGTTTGGTGCTTCAGGTGAAATCCCTTGAAGCCGCTGCACGCACTTCACCGTAGCCCGAGTCGCTAGGTCGGCATTGGCCTTGAGGTGAATATAAACAAGTGTTACAAATATCTGTGGGAATTTCCTGGGCAGATAAAAGGGGCATAGAGATACAGACAAAAGTTCGATATCAGGAGTACACAGATTTTCTCTGACAATCACCGTATTGCACCATTTCTTGTTTATATAAAGATATAAGCCTCCACCAAGTGATTTTCTCATCACTGTGGAGTCTCTGTACAACAAAAATACAAACGCTACAACACAAATACAAATGCTACAACACAAATACAAATGCTACAACACAAATACAAACGCTATAACAGAAATACAAACACTACAACACAAATACAAACGCTACAACACAAATACAAACGCTACAACACAAATACAAACGCTACAACACAAATACAAACGCTACAACACAAATACAAACGCTACAACACAAATACAAACACTACAACACAAATACAAACGCTACAACACAAATACAAACGCTACAACACAAATACAAACGCTACAACACAAATACAAACGCTACAACACAAATACAAACGCTACAACACAAATACAAACGCTACAACACAAATACAAACGCTACAACACAAATACAAACGCTACAACACAAATACAAACGCTACAACACAAATACAAACGCTACAACACAAATACAAACGCTACAACACAAATACAAACACTACAACAGAAATACAAACACTACAACACAAATACAAACGCTATAACAGAAATACAAACACTACAACAGAAATACAAACACTACAACACAAATACAAATGCTACAACACAAATACAAACACTACAACACAAATACAAACACTACAACACAAATACCAACACTACAACACAAATACAAACGCTACAACACAAATACAAACACTACAACACAAATACAAACGCTACAACACAAATACAAACGCTACAACACAAATACAAACACTACAACACAAATACAAACACTACAACACAAATACAAAAGCCACAACAATCATTTTTTTGAACTTGAAGGTATCGACTTTTTCTACCTCTACTCCATTTATAGTCAGTGGCGGGAGAGCCTTTCTCTTCCACCAGATCCTTAGTTTTAGAGATGTTTTCATCATGATTTTCATAGTCCGTAGTTATCAACGGTGATTCACCGGTTGTCGTGAGAAAGGAAGGCCTGAAGCCCTTTTCTTTATTAATAATAAGAGATGATGAAACATGAGCTGCAATGAATCACGGTAGAGGACATGAGTCAGGTTTGACCTCGCCGACTCCTTCCGTCATTTCTTTTAAAATACTGTTCCTCCTGCAGGGGTTCAAATGTTGTTATAGCAACATCTTTTCTTGGCCGTGAGAAATGTTTAACTTCACTTTCAGTTGATTTCTTTCTCTTAGGCTTTTTTTCCACACTGGAGGGCGGTACATCAAGGCAAGACAACGTGCCAACATGGAACCGAATGCACTCTGTGATAGATCCGTCTCACCTTAATGTCGGTACGAGATGTTATCGGATGTTTGTTTGGCTATTACAGAGAAAACGGTATGCCTCCTGGCTCCCTTTATGGCTCAGTTAGATCAGTTGGATCACACTTTATCAGTATTGTAATTTGTCTCTGAAGACAACTTAATAGACTCTTTACAAGGACACATCAAGAAAGCAATGAAGGAACTGTTTTGGCTTTTATTTTCTTTATCTCTGGCACATGCAGTCAGCCAGAAGCATATCATAGCTTTATCAGAGATAAAGACTGGAAGGACAGAGGGAAGAAACGCTGCTAATCTGTCAACTTCAAAGACACGCAACTGAGCTGCAGGTGTCTGCTAACAAATCTTTAGTTAATTCTGACTTAGTCCCCGTAGGAAACGCATTCTCTCAGATTTTGGAGGGTCTGGCTCGGCATGTTAGTTTGAAAGTAATCAGCTCCATCAGTGAGATTTTCTTTGTTGGTGTCGACCAGCTGGCTGCCGGATCAAACACAGCTCAACAGCTTTTTCCAGCGTGCAGCTGAAAGCCTGACAAATGGAATAACCAAAGGGTGTCTCTGAAAATAAAACTCATTCTCCTCTCACTTTGAAACTCAACTCAAGACCGAGCAAAAAACATTTAAGTTTTAAAAGCCCGTAAGCAGTTCCAGATTGGTTTGATTTGTGTTGTATCTACTGTTTGAAAAAGCATGAATCACTGCAGGAAAGAACCATCTATAGCCCATTTCAGACCAAAGATTCGTAACGAGATGAACCCGTTTTAGGCTACATTTCCACCGCTATGTTTTGTTTTTTAACTGTTTGAGTTTTGAGCTAAACGCAATCTCTGTGCATCAAGTGTTTTTATCTTCAGTAGAATAACTAACCTCCTGACTGACTGGGACTGAGTTTTATGACCACCTTACACATCAAACAATACTCTAGCAAGACTCACAGGATTTCATTCCCATATTATTGGACATTAGTCTGAGGAGTCACTTGGAAACTTGTTTGGTGTCAGGTCGGTTTTAATGTCCCAAAAAGCGGATTTCCTGTGTTGAGTCAGACTCAACAGCTCGAGACAGCAAGAGAAAACCACAGATGCAGAAATATCAGCTTATTTACAGCTAGAAATTGCTGTAAATTCTAGACACACTTCCTGTCAGCAGGTGGCTGCTACACATGTCGAGAGCTGGAGGAAATTACTCCACTCACACAGCGCTGGATATGCAAAATTCTTTGAGGAATTAGAAAATTGTGATGCAAATCTGCACTGCTTTGGTATTCCATCTCTGTCGCGGTTTAGGACACGTTCCATCAGCGTTACTCAGTTCTGTGCCTGAGAAAAAAATGTCTTCAAAGAAACACCTTTATTATATTTAACAATTCTTAAGGCGCTAGTCAAAGGATCTTTCTGTTAACCCTGTTCGCATTACGGTAACATAACACATTTAACTTTCAACCAATATTCTGAACACAGCTAGTAGACAGTTTAACCTTCCATGTGCTGTCCTCAAACTAAAGCCAGGTTTCCATCTAAAATGTATCGCAATTTCACAAATTTTGATAAAATCGGCAAAAAGAAATGCAAAGCAAAGCACGTTTCAATCTACTACACCAATAAACTTGCGATTATTGGGAGCTCGTTATTGAGATAAGCATGGTGAAAAACAAGGTAGAAAACTCGATGGAAAGACATTTCTGTTTGTTTTATCCCCCTTTCCAACACAGTCTCCTTCCCAGCGCTTGGTCCGGGTTGCCTTTGGTGTTAGTTACTGACGCTAAAAGTCTCCTTAAGCTTCTTAGTCGGACAGGGTTTTAACTATATGCACAACCGGCACATACGGGTACTTCGCTAAAACTCAAGGCCGCGCCCCCTTTTGGGGGATAGAAAACAGACGGTCCCATAGAAGTCAATGCAATTTGACGTGTGTTTGGATCCTATTTTTTTCTTGTTAAACAGATGGTTTGTTTCATACACATCTCTAATGTTTATTGTATAACCTTGCCTGAACCTGAGCATTCACGATACCTTAATGAACTAAGGTTGATTGCCGTCATGTCCCCTGTATCAGTAGATCAATGACGCAACACGGTGGCCGCATACTGCTAAATGTAGAAATACATATATGATTAAATCACTATTGTTAGGCTGAGTGTCGTCTGTAATTAATCAACCTGTTATTAAAGGGGTGATAGAATGATTATATAGGGTATTTCACACTGTTCCTTAAGGTCTCCTAAATTGATGGCTAATTGCAAATTTGGTTAGACGTGTCGGACTTTAGGAGCTCCACACAGTCTAACGAGAAAGCGGCAGCCTGCTGGGCTCCATACCCAGGGCAAAGTCACCCTTTGTGGATACTGCACTACTGGGGCTCTGCGGCCGGCTGCCGGCATAATTATAATATATTTACGGTTTGGATTTCATCACGCCACTTATATAACATCTACCCCAATGTCTTATAAAGCTAACCGTTGTGTCAGATTTGATTTTAAGGCATTTTTATGAACACCAGGCGTCTTGTTAGGACGAGCAGCTAGCTAGCTATTTGTCCCATTCAATACAATGGGAAACGATTGCAGCTAGCTAGCTACACTTTCGGCATAACTAGAATATATTTAACGTTTGAATTTCGTCACGGCACTTATATCAGAGCTACCCCAAGGTCTTACAAAGCTACCCGTTGTGTCCGATTTGAATTTAAGGTATTTTTATGAACTGAGGGGTCTTGTTAGGAGGAGCAGCAAGCTAGCCATGTGTCCCATTGAATACAATGGGAAATGATTGCGGCTAGCTAGCTACACTTTCTGCTTAACTATAGTATATTTACAGTTTGAATTTCGTCACGTGAATTCTCTTAATACACCCATGGGCGTGACAAAGGTACAGGTCTTGAGATGCTACCGTCAGCTTCTAGCTTTGTTGAGATTTGCCCGTTTTCAGCAGCAGTTTCAAAATATGAGATTTTCATAGTAAATGGGATTTTGAGCTCATATGTATGTCCTATTTACCCACTGAACTGTCGTTATTCAACTATGACAGGGTAAAATCGGTTTTGCATTCTATCACCCCTTTAATAACCAACTGTTGGATCTACAGTCGTGGCCAAAAGTTTTGAGAATTACATAAATATTGGAAATTGGAAAAGTTGCTGCTTAAGTTTTTATAATAGCAATTTGCATATACTCCAGAATGTTATGAACAGTGATCAGATGAATTGCATAGTCCTTCTTTGCCATGAAAATTCCACTGCATTTCATTGCTGTCATTAAAGGACCTGCTGAGATCATTTCAGTAATCGTCTTGTTAACTCAGGTGAGAATGTTGACGAGCACAAGGCTGGAGATCATTATGTCAGGCTGATTGGGTTAGAATGGCAGACTTGACATGTTAAAAGGAGGGTGATGCTTGAAATCATTGTTCTTCCATTGTTAACCATGGTGACCTGCAAAGAAACACGTGCAGCCATCATTGCGTTGCATAAAAATGGCTTCACAGGCAAGGATATTTTGGCTACTAAGATTGCATCTAAATCAACAATTTATAAGATTATCAAGAACTTCAAGAAAAGAGGTTCAATTCTTGTTAAGAAGGCTTCAGGGCGTCCAAGAAAGTTCTGCAGAAAGTGGAAAGAGGACTGGGGCAAAGTCATATTCTCCGATGAAGCCTGTTTCCAATTGTTTGGGGCATCTGGAAAAAGGCTTGTCCGGAGAAGAAAAGGTGAGCGCTACCATCAGTCCTGTGTCATGCCAACAGTAAAGCATCCTGAGACCATTCATGTGTGGGGTTGCTTCTCATCCAAGGGATCACTTACGATTTTGCCCAAAAACACAGCCATGAATAAAGAATGGTACCAAAACACCCTCCAACAGCAACTTCTTCCAACAATCCAACAACAGTTTGGTGAAGAACAATGCATTTTCCAGCACGATGGAGCACCGTGCCATACGGCAAAAGTGATAACTAAGTGGCTCGAGGACCAAAACGTTGAAATTTTGGGTCCATGGCCTGGAAACTCCCCAGATCTTAATCCCATTGAGAACTTGTGGTCAATCCTCAAGAGGCGGGTGGACAAACAAAAACCCACTAATTCTGACAAACTCCAAGAAGTGATTATGCTATCAGTCAGGATTTGGCCCAGAAGTTGATTGAGAGCATGCCCAGTCGAATTGCAGAGGTCCTGAAAAAGAAGGGCCAACACTGCAAATACTGACTCTTTGCATAAATGTCATGTAATTGTCAATAAAAGCCTTTGAAACGTATAAAGTGCTTGTAATTATATTTCAGTACATCACAGAAACAACTGAAAAAAAGATCTAAAAGTAGTTTAGCAGCAAACTTGAAAACTAATATTTGGGTCATTCTCAAAACTTTTGGCTACGACTGTATAAGCTGAGATTTAGTTGGAGACGACAGTCTGATGCTGCTAAATTGTTAGCATCTTCCCACTAAAACTAACGTTGGCTATCCATCAGTAGTAACTGTCACCAGCATCATTTAACACACTGACTGACAATATTTACATTTCTTATGAGCCTCATATATCAGCGTGAAAGTCTTGATTAACCCGCTACAAAACAGCAGTTTCTCTCCTGATGTGACAGCGTGATTCTTCCCTCTCAAAGGGAGCTTTGGTGATGCTGGTCTGGTCTATAGCCTGGAGCCATCTATCAGGATATACTTTAGGACATGGCAAGAGGACAAATCGAAGACCGGGTTTTTTCGATGTATTGTTGGTGCAACAAACTACTCAACAAAAAGTTTGTTTAAAGTAAAAGTTTGGAGCAATTTACATTTCCTCTGTCGTTACACTGTTTTCGTTTATGGGGAACGCGGGATTGTTTTCCCCTAAAAGTGGGCGTGAATCTGTTCAGAGACATTCTATGACGTTGCGCCGGTTGTGCGTATTTCCAACGTAATCCCATCCACGGCATATTTGACGCTTTGGGTACCCCTTTGGCGTCATTCTTCAACACAACAACGGGACATAAACCCTGGTCTGCTGGGTGACAGTCCCGTGTTGTTTGACCCATCCACCCCCCTGACCTGCCATCTTACGCAGGTTTTGGGTTTTTCATACTACTTTCTACTGGAGTTGTTCCAATACTGATAACAGTATCTGAAAAGCTTCTGATACTGCCTAAAATTCTGTTATCGGTACTGGAGTTTATGCACCAATCCGATACCATGTAATATAGCCCCGAAGAGAATCTACTTTAAAGTAGTTTATTTGTGTGTTTTTTTTCCCGTTATGACTCACTGTGTAACTGGATAATAAAAGAAAGTACGACTATGACGTTCATGTTTTGTGTTTAATCATTTTTCACAGTTTAACAACAACGATAGAAATCATATCACATCCACACAGGGATAGGAATATATAGCTGTTTAAACATAATAATATCTATGTATTTTTGAATCAGTATTCGTTATTGGCCGATTCGCAAGTTTAGGTATCGGAATCGGTAAGCAAGAAATGGTATGGGACCATCTTTACTCTCTACCGTTGTCGTTCTTCATAATACCTCATCTTACAGGGCAGCGGCCCATTTGTAGGCACTTAAGGGTTTGTTTTTAAAGGGGGATATTTGCGTCGTATTTGACACTGAGATGAACTGTCCAAGCGTCAGTATTTGATGAGTTGGGGGTGAGAATGGCTTGATAAAAACAAGTTTGTAATAGGGAAGACACCTACTTTATCCAACTACGTCTGCTGAAGCCTTATGTTAGCTTCAGCTAAACTTAAGAATGCATTTCTACATTAAACTGTGGATTCTGTCCCCCCATTGCTTATGTCTTTGTGGCCAGTAGGGCTGTCAACCATCACTATTATTATGGTCAGTCTTTGCTTTAGTCCCAGTGTCAGGACACTATCTTCATGACCTGAATGTTGACTGAGCTTTAGCATTTTAGTCTTGTTTAGCCCGGGGCTAATTCAAATGTTCAGGTTGCCCGTGTTTTCTTTCTTTCAAAGTAGAGTATTGTTTCACTACAGGCTCTTTAAGCTTTTAAAATGGAACTAGCTTGTTTGTAGGTTGTAGCTGCTGGTTACTATTAGCATTACTGAGAGTGCAGAAGCATGTGGCAAGGCTTTTTGCTTCTTTCTCTTCCAGGGACGCAGCAACCCGCCTGTAAGCGGCTGGGTAAACAGTCCCTGCACAGCATTTTGATCACACTCGGCTGACAGGGAACACCTGTGGACAGCTGCGGAAGATAAGACGCGTCAGGCTTGCCGAGAAGAGAAGCAGCACGGTCCCTGCATACCAATAACCTGTGGGGGGACAAACAGCGTCTCAAGGTATCTCCATTGTGAAACTCTAATTAGTTTGGTTAATGTGGATGATTAAATCAACCTGGCGCCGGTAATCTCAGAGCAAAGACAGAGCGCAGAGAGAGCTCATCTTCTGACAGTTTCTGTGTTGCCTGGAGTGCAAACTGTACATCGCATTGGGATTCAAGACGACATGAAGCCTTTATTTGTTTCGGCTCAGATAGCAGGTAGCAAAATGGAATGAAATGTGACACGATTGTACCCGTAATTACCAGATAAGAACGGCTATTTTCTGTGCACAAATCCCCTCCTATCACAATCTGTCTCCATGCAGAACTTATATTATTGTATAGTAACACAAGGTCACCATGATATTAAAGACAGGCCTTTACAAGCTGTCAGGACATGTCTAATGAAGTGCTTTTCATAAAGGTTCATTACAGAAAGTGTTGTGTCATTGTAATGTCTTGCAGTTAGCTTACAAAGACTTTTTATTCAGGTTTAAGCCTGAAGTTATCAGAGAAACAAGCTAAGCAAACATTAGAGGTAAAACTTAGCAGCTAAGCGTGAGCTGCAAAACAGCGGCAAAATGTTACACACACAACATTTATCTATGATGTCACAGTATTTATTTAATCCTACAAAAATTCAAGAAAAAAATGTAAGACCTATGTTAACAATATTACATTTTCATTTTTCACTATACAATTACATTTTAAATTAAATTTAAGATTTTTTTATGTGGGTGCCCTGCTTTTCCTGAAAACACACATCTGTGTCAAAAGTAAAGATGCAGAAAAACACCCTAATATGTGTATGAAATATTCTTTTAGTTTCAAAAAGCAATGCAGGTAAGTGTAATAAATCTCAAACTGTACAAGCCACGCGTGAAAAGACCCTCCATCAACAACTCTGCAATTAAGGATGAACTGGAGTTGAAACTGGAAGCGTGCACCACCGAGGATAAACTGTTACAATTTTTAAAAGTTCAATCACTTGAACACGAGGACTCGTTCCAGGCAGACCAAGCTGATTTCGTGGTAAAAAACCTTGAGTGGCCCCTTGAAGGTTACTGCTAATTGGGACTATTTATCAACACACTCCAGCCAATAGTGACAAGTACACTTTGTACACTCTCTTTCCTGTTTCTCATTACCACTATCTGTAATGAGGAGAGAATATCTTTGAATTTACATACAAGGGCAGCTTGGGAATGGGGGAGTTTGGGGGGAGTCGGGCAGTAAAGGAAAGAATGATTTGCCGTTCGTTGCAGAGGTTTTTCCACGCAGGACACTAAGGTGGATCGAGGTGATGGTGAGAGCTGCCAAACAAATTGCTGCTGTCAAAAGGCCAATCCTTCCTCAGATCTAGAGAAAAGGCTTTTTGGTTTCAAGGATAAAAATGTTCACAGTTTGTTTGTTCTTTTCAACCTGCACTCTATGTTCCCATGTTTTTGTGTCTATGTGACTGATGGGAACAACAATCTCTGAAATTGGTCCAATATTTAACAACAAACAATCTGCAATGTAACATTAATGGTCAGTTAGCGTCCACTAAAAGTTGTTTTTGCCGCTGACAGACTCAAATTATTATTCTAAGTGTCTGACAACGTTATTGAAAGGATCCCTACAGAGATAGACCTTTTAGTTAAAGAGTAAGATCCTTTTAGTTTAACATGAAACAGCCCCAAAATCACCATCACCAAACCCACCAGACTCCATGTAAATAATCAGGACAGGAGCGTTTTTTTCTCTTTTATCAATGTTTTTGTCGAGGCTTTTGTTTTTATGTTTTTGTCTCTCTTCCATCCTGTTTTTTTATAATAATAATAATAATAATAATAATAATAATAATACATTTTATTTAAAGGTGCCTTTCTCGGCACTCAAGGACACCGTACAGCACATGTGTCAAACTCAAGGCCCACGGGCCAAATCCGGCCCCTTGTAGCTTTAGATCCGGCCCGTATATTAATTTGGGTTCACAATACATTTTGGCCCACCTACTTGTGCGCCAAACCAAAAACACAGGAAAGTGATGACTTTTGTAGGGCTTCATGTCAACAAAAATGTGACAAAAAGTGTACAAAAATGTGGGAAAAAGCAATACATTTACAAAAAGGTGACAAATGTCTGAGAAAGCCACAAAAACATCAAATATGAGGAAATAAATCTATCAAAATGTTCAAAAAAAGTGACCTGCAGTAACAAAAAGCACGCCAATAAACTCTACATGTCCGGCCCTTTGTGTGATTCTCTTTTTCCAGTGTGGCCCCTAGTGAAAATAAGTTTGACACCCCTGCCGTACAGGGATACATAAGACATTTAAAAGAAGCAAAAAAAATAAAAATAAAACAACAATAGAAACAATGGATAAAAAACAGATGTGTTTTGAGTTGCAATTTGAAATGGGGGAATGAATTGATGTTTCTGAGTTGGGGTGGTAATGAATTCCAGAGACGGGGAGCAGAGCGGCTGAATGCTCTGCTCCCCATGGTGGTGAGACGGGCGGAGGGGACAGACAGGTGTATGGAGGAAGAGGATCTGAAGGAACGGGAGGGAGTGGGAACCTGGAGGAGATCAGACAAATATGAGGGTGCGAGGTTGTAGATGGCCTTGAATGTAAACAGGAGGACTTTGAATTGGATACAGAACTGGACTGGGAGCCAGTGGAGCTGTTGGAGGACAGGAGTGATGTGGTGGATGGAGGGGGTCCGAGTTATGATGCGGGCAGCTGAATTCTGTACCAGTTGAAGTTTATGGAGGGATTTGTGAGGGAGGCCGAAGAGGAGAGAGTTGCAGTAATCCAGACGGGAAGTGACGAGACTGTGGACAAGGATAGCGGCAGTGTGGGGGGTAAGGGAGGGGCAGAGGCGATTGACGTTTCGTAGGTGGAAGTAGGCAGACCGGGTATGTTATTGATGTGGGGTTGAAAGGATGGTGTGCTGTCAAGGATGACACCGAGACTCTTAACCTTGGGGGAGGGTAAAACGAAGGAGTTATCAATAGTGAGAGAAAACTGTTGGTTTCGGATAAAGTGGATTTGGTGCCAATGAGGAGAACCTCGGTTTTATTACGGTTTAATTTTAGGAAGTTTTGGGTGAACCAGGTTTTTATTTCAGAGATGCAATCAGTAAGGGAGGTGGGCGGGAGAGTTGACAAGGGTTTGGTGGAGAGGTAGAGCTGGGTGTCATCAGCATAACAGTGGAAATGAATGTTAAATTTGGACAGAGCCCTGGGACACACCTGAACTGACGGAGGAGGGAATGGATTTAAAAGACTTGAGTTGAATGAACTGAGTGCGTCCAGAGAGGTAAGATGTGAACCAGTCTAACGGAGTGTGGGTGATGCCGATGGAAGATAGCCTGTTGAGGAGGGTGGTGTGACAGATGGTATCAAAGGCTGCACTCAGGTCGAGGAGGATGAGGATGGTGAGGAGTTCAGAGTCAGCTGCCATAAGGAGGTCGTCGGTGATTTTCATAAGTGCTGTTTCAGTGCTATGGAGTGGGCGGAAACCGGACCGGAATGGTTCATACAGGTTATTGTGGGATAAGTGAGAATGGAGTTGAGAGGCAACTGTTTTTTCAAGGATTTTGGAGATGAAGGGTAGATTGGATATAGGACAGAAGTTGTTGAAGTTTTTTTTCAAAATAGGGGTAATGGCAGAAGTTTTGAAGGATGCAGGGACAGTTCCAGTGGTGAGATAGAAGTGGATGATAGCAGAAATGAGGGGGACCAGGGAGGGAAGGCAGGATTTATTAAGTTGTGTGGGGAGGGGATCAAGTTGACAAGTGGATGGCTTGGATTTCTTGGTGAGTTCTGTGATTTCTGAAATATCAAGGACCTGGAAGGAGGAGAATGAGATGGGTGAAAACTGGCTGAGATGCTGAGGTGAGGGATTGATTCAAGGTGCTGGTGGATGTTCTTGATTTTTTCTGTGAAAAAGGACATAATGGAGTTGCAGAAGGAGGTTGTATACAAGTGAGGGGTGGAGAAAGTCCTGGGGTTGGGTGATATTTTTAAGTAGGGAAAACAGTGACTTGGAGTTTCCTTTGTTGGCAGTGATTATACTGGAGTAGTAGTGGGTTTTGGTGCTAGCAATGGAGTCCTTATAACGTAAGATGTGGTTATTTTGCATTTCTTTGTGAATAGTGAGACCAGTTTTTCTATTTTTTTTATTTGTTGTTTATTTGAATAGGGACAGATACAAAAAAACCAACAGATTATTACATAAAGAACAATCCGATGCCTGTATCACAGTGTTTATAGCCATGGCTAATTTGCTACCACCTGTCCCTATAAGGGCTTTTAACAGTTAAAATAATAAAAGAGTCAAATTTTTACAATGAATACAATAAAAAGGTCCTGAAACCAGTTAACAGCAATAAAAATAAGTGTAGTAAATAAACACATTCACTCGTACTCGCACAGATGCACACCTCCCATACACACAGCTATACATTTCATATGGCATGATCACACTGCTGCTGCTGTATAAACCATGCTTTTAATAGCTTTTTTTAAAGGTGGACAATTTAGTTAGAGTCTTTATATTTGTAGGAAGCCAATTCCACAGATTGGCTCCTTTCACAGAAAAAACATTTTGGGCAAAAGAGGTTTTACAAAACGGAACTTTACAGTTTCCACATGCAGCAGCTCTTGTGGATCTGGAGGAAAACCAGTCAAACATTTAAAAAACAACTTTATGTATCTAAGATTAACAAAATTAACAAAGTTTAAGATTTTATGTATATTTAAAATGTAACAGTGATGCAATCGAATAGGCTTTTTATCTAAAAATTTGAGGGCACGGTTATAAAGCCTCTCAATAGGCTTTAGGGTAGTTTGGCTAGCCTGGGACCAAACAGTGGTGCGGTACGACAGGTGGGACAGGATCATAGTGTTCAGAAAGACATGAGGCATTCAAATGTTAAACTGCTCCTAAACAATCTGAAACAGTTCATACTGGCCTTCATTTTTCTTGAAATGGTTTTAATATGACTTTTATAATTTAGCTGAGAATCTAAAATCACTCCTAAATATTTTTCTTCTTCTACCTGATCGATGAGTTCACTATTCATTTTAATGTTAAGGTAATTTATTATTATTATTTCTTGTTATAGAAAAACACAGATTTAGTCTTCCTCAGATTAAGTGTTAAACATGATTTGTTTAGCCAATCAAACACTTTCTCAAGACTTTTAGTCAATGTACTGCTGATAACAACAGGGCTCTTGCCGGACACATAAACCACAGTGTCATCAGCATACATCTGAATGCCAACTTCAGGACATACTTCAAGCAGCTCGTTCACCATGATAATGCCTGGTGTGATGTATTATAAGATGATAGTTTTGAGATAAGACGGCTATGATTTACGGTGTTGAATGCCCTCTTTAAGTCCAGGAATACTGCACCCATGATGTTTCCTTTATCAAGCGGCTGCACAATATTTTCCAGTAATGCGCAAATGGCTGTTTCAGTGGAATGGTTCTGTCTGAAACCATACTGTTGATGGTGTATATACTGATGTATTTCTAAATATTGAGTAATTTGTTCTGAAACAATTTTTTCTAATATTTTTGACATTACCGGAACTAGACTTATGGGTCGATAGTTACTAACGTCTGTGGTATTCCCGGACTTAAAGCTACATTGTGTAAGAATTACTCCCATCTAGCGTTGAGATCATATATCGCAATCAACTCTCTTTCGCCACGCAGTATTGCAACTACGGTAGCCTTCACGCTTCAAAAAGCGAAGGTGTACAAAAGGCCGTCTATCAGCCGTCATTGTTGGAGTTCATGCGTTCTCTTAATACATCCATGAGTTCATGTCGGAGAGTGCCGCGGACACCACGAGCGGGCACGCGCGCCACCCGACGGAAAGGAGAGAGAAAGAAAAGGAGACTGCAGCTGTCCGGAGGATAATTAACTAGTTGGGATTTGGTGTGTGCCTCCAAAGCAGCTTCAATGTTCACTCTTTTTCCGGTCTCTTTCTCTTTTCAATATCTGTTTTCTTTTTCTGGTAGTACCGAAAATGCGAAAGCCGGAGCAGTATGTCCTGTATGTCCCTTAACATACAATAAGCTAACGTATTTCAAGATGGCGCATCATTATGGAGCGTCTACCCCAGTTCATGCAAGCGCAAATGTAAAATTCCAAGCTAATAGGAATACTTGAAATTGATGGTGGTGGTCAATATTCATGAAAAAGGCCAAGTTTGTGAAGGGCAATGTAGATTTTGATAATGAACAACTACAAACGTTACACACTGGGGCTTTAGAGATTGGTTTTACCAGTGACTTTTTCCAAGCATCTGGAAATATTCTAGTTTTAATAGAGATATTTATAACGTGGGTCAAAGGTTGAATGATTACTTGTGCATATTTTTTGAGTAAAGTTGCGTCTATGTTATAGTTATCTTTGGATAAATTGGTATTCAGGTCTGAAATAGCTTTCAATACCACTGCCTGATTCACTTCTCTAATTTTAAAGGAATTCTCATTCTCTGATGACAATATGTTTAAGTTGCTACTATTAGGCTCGCCATCTAAAAACATTAGAAGCAAGATCTTGTACAAATTTAATAAGAAAATGATTAAAACCATTATCAACTTGAACAGGGTCTGATATGTCCTTTCCTTCACATTTTAGTTCATATGAATTATTTGTATTTGCATTAGGTTTAATTAGACTGTTTATTTGTTTCCACATTGCTTTACAATTTCCTTTAGTTTCAGTTAGAATTTTCATATAATAGTTTGCTTTTAAGTTGCGCAATTCTTTTACTACTTGATTTCGTAAACCTTTAAATAACATCAGATCTGTGTCATATCTGGTTTTAAGATAGGTTTTTTTTTTTTTTAATTAGCTGTCGTACTGCATCACTTACCTATGGAAGCTGTAACTTTCTTTGTGGCCTTTTACATTGTTTTAAGAACTTATTTAAAATGTTACTCATTGTAGAAGTAAATATATCACAACACTCGTTCACTTGTGAGACGTCATCCCAATTTGTGTTTGCCAACTCATTCTCAAATTTAATAAGATCCTTGCGGGGAATTATTAACTTGGTTGCCTTTTGGTCATATTTATATTCATTTAGATGTTTTTTGGAGAGTTTTCTGGAAATTAATATCATGATCTGATAAGCCACACACCAGACGAAATGAAATAAGGCGTGGTATTTTAGAGATGGAGAGAGTGAGTTTCACTGTAAATGAGAGGAGAAAGTGGTCAGTTATGGAGAGTTCATCAGCTGTAAAATCAGAAGGGGTGACACCAGAGCAGCAGATTAGGTCCAGAATATGTCCTTTGGAGTGTGTGGGAAAAGTGGTATGTTGCTGACATCCAAAACTCTCTAAGCAGGAGGTAAAGTCTTTGGTGAGAGGCAGATTGATATTGTCCATGTGGATAATGAAATCGCCCAGCAGTATAATGTTTGGTGAGAGAGAGGATAAGTTGGTGAGAAAAGCAGCAAAGTCATTTAAAATGTATCTAACTGTTCTCCAACTGTCTTAAATCAACTGTTGAGGATTATTCATGTTTCCGGTGTAGTTTGTCTTCTCTCGGTGTGACGGAGGGATCAGTGGGGTAGAAGAGCAAGAAGATCCCCTCCAGACGGATGCTGTGCTGGGGCACCCTGATGAACATGAGCCCCGGGGAGGCCTGGGGCTTTGGTAATGAGCAGAGGGTGTGTCTGTGTGTGCGTGTCTGTGTGTGCGTCTCTGTGTATCTACACAATGTAATTATGCTTAATAAAATATCACATTCATAATTAGCTTCACTTGTTTTTATTTTAAACTAATTGTATATGAGAATACAAAACATTTTATATAGGCTCAGTTTAAAAAAAAAAAACAATTCCAGTGCTAGTTCAGAATTGCAAAAAATACTTTTGAATTTTTTTTATGGAGTTTTTGTCAGAGGCGGTACCGTATAAAATATTTAGGTGAGTAATTGGTTAAAACGGTTCTTGGGAAAAATCGTCGATGCAAATGCATGGTGATGTTTCCCCCAGCCCTAGTTAGTTTTGATGCATGCTCTGTTTGCTCGACCTGGGTGTGAAGCCGACTCATTCTTCACTGTCTCCCCCCGTCCTCACTTGGCTGTTAGCAGATCAGAGCCCTTTCCAAGACAAACTCCTCGCTGGCCGTTTCACTGTGTAATTATCGACAGCAGTGACAAACCCGATGATTTATTGTCATTATTTTAGCAGGAGATAAAATGTAAATCTGGACGACGGCTGTCATTTCGAGGATCAGCATGAGGAAACTTAGCATAAAGATTGATTCTCGTCCATCGGATGGTCAGAGGCAGGAAATGAAGCGGTGAGTCATTTGCCCGGTGCTTTTTGAGAACACATTGCATAACGGTTCCTTCACTTTAATCCTGTTCCTCACAGGACACTCAGTATTATCAGGTGGGAAGCAGCAGGGGTGGAGCTTCTGGGGCTCAAGCCTCAGAAGCAATGTTTTCTCCAAAGCACTGAATCTTTTATTGTTTTAGCATCAGCCTTTCAGCATTCACACCACAATTTCTGCAGAAATTGCATTCTGTAATTTGCCGTGTCAGATAATTTAGCAAGTGAAGAAAGTCTCAGTTTGTCGTAGTACCACTTAACGTATATTTAGTGTCAAAAAAGCAACTTAAGTTTCAAACAATACCATCTAAAATGTCGAACGAAAGGTAATTTATTTATATATGTCATAGTACTGCTTAGTTTTGTGTGAAACCGCTCAGTGAACTACATCTCTCGCTTCGCACAATATACATCACCTCGCTCGCTCGCTAGCTTAGTTCCCCAACAAATGTAACACTCTCTTACCTGATGTGTTTTATCAGCATCTTTTTATCAGCTGGGTGGAGAGAGAAGGTGTGAGTTACGTTACATCCCGGTACCTAGGCAGAATCAGAAATCAGAATCAGAAAAGCTTTCATTGCCAAAATAAGTACACTTATGTGGAAATTGCTGGACACAGACACAGGCAAGGATTTTACACAGGAAGTGGCAGGGCTTACAAACAGGAAGGGGCAGGGATTTTACACAGGAAGGGGCAGGGCTTACACACAGGAAGTTCTTTGCCTCTCTATGCAGCAGAAAACGAGGAGCGAAGGGGGTAAGCTTCGCTTCAGAACTCAAACCTCCTATGGCGCCATTTTGATACTACAAAGAGATCACCTCCCGTTAGCATTCCACTGACTCCCATTCATGTTGACGTCACTTTGACAGTGAATAACTTTACATCTGAAGCGTTTAAAGACTATTTGTCCATTGTTTATTTCTAAAGAAACACAACAATGTATAAAAGGCTCCATTAACTTGTACCTCACGTTATGGCTCCGTAGCAGACGCTTTTGTAAAAATAGGCTAACGATTGTGTCATAACCAAGTGACTTACTGTCGCACAATAGAGGAATTACTGTATAGTACAGGAGAAGCTCGTAGGCAGTTTCGACTTACATTAGCTGTTTAGGTTTAATTACTAATGTTAACTAGCATGTTAGTGATCAATAATTAGCCTGTGCCCATGTTATCTCCTTACATATACCTACGCTCTCCGTCTCTACAAGATTGGGAATGATTGAGATTTCTCTTGGCACAGCTACCAGAAGACTTACAACTTTCAGACACGTTGCTCACGTCACATTTACGTTGTCTCTCTCAGTTGGAGGCTGCGCAGTAAAGGTAGTCATCAACGGAAAAGAGCTTCTAATAGCCTTCACTGGTCTCCGTCCAGAGCAACGGACTATGTTGGTCCATTTTATATATGTCAATGCGTCAATGTTTTTGGCGAGGAGGGTTTTCAACATTTTTTGAAATGTTCTTTTGGTGTTATTTCTGACATTTTAGTTTTTTTGTTATCATTTTCTGAAAAAAACTCAGATTTTCTTCACGCTTTTACGATGTGTTTTTTTAAAGGGGTGATAGTATGCAAAACCGATTTTACCATGTCATAGTTGAATAACGACAGTTCGGTGGGTAAATAGGACATACATAGAAGCTCAAAATACTATTGACACCCCTGACACTGACGCTGAAAACGGGCGAATCTCAACAAAGATAGAAGCTGACGTAAGCATCTCAAGACCTGTACCTTTGTCACGCCCATGGGTGTATTAAGAGAACGGTCACGCCCCAACATTTACATAGGCTACACAACTGACCTGAGATCAGGTAGTCTTCTGAATCTAGGTCGGGCCGGTCTCTGCTATTCCATTACAAAATTCACTTCTGAAACTTTTTTATGCGAGAAATCAACCATGTAAAGCTCAAATATGGGCCGTTTTACGAAAATTGATGGCTAATTGCAAATTTTGTCCGACTGTGTGTCGGAGTTCAGCGGCTGGTGCTGCCTGGGTTGTTACATCCCCGCCCTGCCTGTCTACCGCCACAGACCTCGGCCTGCTGTGAACTCGATACCCGCACTAGATACCCGCACTCACTACCAACGCCGCTGCCCTGACAGAGCTCCAGGGCCTGCAGCTCGCTGTTCTCCCTCCCCTCTTTCTGCTAAAGACCGGCCGGCCGGTGAGTGACTAAGAGCGCGGTCAGCGAGCTTGTTACACCCGCAATCTCTTACCGTAGGTTCCAGTTAATCTTATAATGAATATGTGTGTTGAGTTATTTAAACAAACAATCGGGGAAATAAACGCCTCTTGTCCGCGAGTCTCATTGATAGAGCCGCGGTGAGCTGGAGTCCATCAATGAGAGCTAGCTAGCCTCCTCCTAACGAGACCTCTGACATTCACAAAAATGCATTCAATTGAAATCCAAAAAGTGTTAGCTAAGCTTTGTAAGACCTTGGGGAACCTGTAATATACATGCCATGACAAAATTCAAACTGTAAGTATACTATAGTTATGCCGAAAGTGTAGCTAGCTAGCTGCAATCATTTCCCATTGTATTCAATGGGGCATATAGCTAGCTAGCTGCTCCTCCTAACAAGACCCCTCAGTTCATTAAAATACCTTAAATTCAAATCGGACACAACGGTTAGCTTTGTAAGCCCTTGGGGTAGCTCTGATATAAGTGCCGTGACTAAATTCAAACTGTAAATATATTCTAGTTATGCCGAAAGGGTAGCTAGCTAGCTGCAATCGTTTCCCATTGTATTGAATGGGACATATAGCTAGCTAGCTGCTCGTCCTAACAAGACGCCTGGCGTTTGTGGTGTGATCTATAATAGCACTAGGGGGCAGTATAGGCTATCACAGGGGGGTATAGCAGGGGAGTTGAAGAGAGAACAATAAAGTGAGCCGTGTGAATCTACCCTGCTACGTCTTTATTCCTTATTTTAAGAACCCAAGATGACATGGTGTCAGAAGTGGAGCTACAGTGAGTGGAAGGATAGCGGGCAGTATATGAGAAGAGGGAATACACAACAAAGGAAAAAAAAACACCAAAGTGGAGAGGCTAAAGCTAAGCAGTTAGCGAGCATGTCGCACTCGCAACGAGGACAGCAAGCTGCCGGGCATGAACAGGACGACCCTCCACAGCCTCCGCCGGTGGCATATGCGTCCAGGGCGCTCACAAGCACGGAGCAGCGCTATGCTCAGGTGGAGAAAGAGGCGCTGGCCCTGAACTGGGCATGTGAAAGATTCAGAGACTTCATTATCAGTCTCCATTTTGAGCTGGAGACTGACCACAAACCCCTCGTGAGCCTGCTGGGTGGACAAGCGCTGGATTCCCTCCCGCCTAGAATACAGAGATTCAGGATGAGACTCATGAGATACAGGTACACAATCATGCACGTTCCAGGGAAAAGCCTCACGACAGCTGACATAATGTCACGGGCGCCGCTGAAGGGTGGCATGACTGATGGAGACGGCTTGATGGAGGAAACAAACATATATGTGGACTGTGTGATGGCAAACTTACCAGCAAGCGAGGCTTACCTGTCTGAGCTGCGGAAACAGCTGGGTGCAGACAGCGTGTGCGCTGAAGTGATGAAGTACTGTACCGAGGGCTGGCCAGATCGCAGCAGACTGGATGTGCTGGTGAGACCCTACTGGACTGAAAGAGCTGTTCTCAGCACTCACAATGGACTGTTATTGCGGGGTACTAGGCTAGTTATCCCTTCAGTAATGAGGAATAGAGTGCTAGAGAAAATTCATGAAGGGCACCAGGGCATAGTCAAATGCCGGGAACGAGCCAAGCAATCTGTGTGGTGGCCTGGGCTAAGTAGCCAAATAGGGGAGCTGGTGTTGAAATGCACGGCGTGCGTTAAAGAACGTGCCAGTGTGACTGAGCCTCTTATGCCTTCCAAGCTACCTGATAGGCCATGGCAGAAGCTAGGGGCTGATTTGTTTACATTGAAGAACAAAGACTACTTGCTTGTTGTGGACTACTTTTCCAGGTATGTGGAGGTGGCCCAGCTGAGCCCGACAAGATGTGTGGATGTGGTAAAGCACCTCAAGTCAATGTTCGCCAGGCACGGCATACCGGAGATTCTAGTCACAGACAATGGGCCTCAGTTCGCGGGGGCTCACATGACAGCTTTCGCCACAGAGTATGAGTTTGAGCATGCCACGAGCAGCCCCAGATACCCTCAAAGCAACGGCGAGGCTGAGCGCGCTGTCCAAACCATGAAAAACCTGCTGAAGAAAGCAACTGACCCCTAACAGGCGCTGCTGGCTTACAGGAGCTCTCCTTTGAGCAATGGCTTCAGTCCGGCCCAGCTGCTTATGGGGCGCCGCCTGCGCACAACAGTGCCAGCTTTCCCGGCGGTGTTGGAACCAGCCATCCCAGACCTTCGGTCGGTGCAGCGCAAAGAAAGGGAGAAGAGATGGATGGACGCAAGCAACTACAACCGCAGACACAGAGTGAGAAATCTCTCAGACCTGTCACCAGGAGATCAAGTGTGGATCACAGACACAAGATCTACAGGTACTGTGACATCCGCACATGAAACGCCGAGATCTTACCTGGTCAACGGACCACAGGGCACTTTAAGGAGGAATCGCCGCCACCTTGTGCCCATGTCAGCAGACAACAGCAGTAACACACAAGGGCATGCTGCAGGGGTTGAACTGCAGGACACTTCGACGGACAATGGTCAGGTGTCTCCGGAGGGGCCTCAGAACTCTCCCCAATATGTGAGAACCAGATCTGGCAGGTCTATCTCAAAGCCCGATAGATTAAATCTGTGAGAATTCAATTAAAAAAAAAAGGAATGTAAAAGAAAAGATGCTAAATGTATTGAGGGCAGAACAGGGAGGGTAAGTAATGTAAGAATTATAAGAGTTTAATAGGAGGTTGAATCCTGTTTTGTGTTAAAGGTCTAGGGTGACTACTGTGTGTTCATTTGTAGCTTAAAGGGCCTCAAAGAGTTCATATTTGTTAGTGTAATCTGGTCTCAATAGAATTCACAGGAAAGCAGTGTTAAATAAGCACTGTAAAGAAATGTTATAGTAGACCAAATGTTTCACATGCAAAGGTGAGATTATGAGTTTTGATGCAACTTGGTGATAAATATGTAGGTCACAGTTTATTGCTTTTCAGAAAGGGAGATGTGGTGTGATCTATAATATTGTTAGACTGCCAGGGCACTAGGGGGCAGTATAGGCTATCACAGGGGGGTATAGCAGGGGAGTTGAAGAGAGAACAATAAAGTGAGCCGTGTGAATCTACCCTGCTACGTCTTTATTCCTTATTTTAAGAACCCAACACGACAGCGTTCATAAAAATGCCTTAAAATCAAATCAGACAAAATGGTTAGCTTAATAAGACATTGGGGTAGATGTTATATAAGTGGAGTGACGAAATTCAAACTGTAAATATACTATAGTTATGCCGAGAGTGTAGGTAGCTAGCTGCAATCGTTTCCCATTGTATTGAATGGGACAAAAAGCTATCTAGCTGCTCGTCCTAACAAGACGCCTGGCGTTCATAAAAATGCCTTAAAATCAAATCTGACACAACGGTTAGCTTTATAAGACATTGGGGTAGATGTTATATAAGTGGAGTGATGAAATTCAAATCGTAAATATATTTATTTTTATATATTTATATATATAGTTATGCCGGAAGCCGGCCACGGAGCCCCGGTAGTGCAGTAATCCACAAAGGGTGACTTTGCCCTGGGTATGGAGCCCAGCAGGCTGCCGCTTTCTCGTCAGACTGTGTGGAGCTCTTAAAGTCTGACACGTCTTACCAAATTTGCAATTAGCCATAAATTTTCGTAAAACGCCCCATATTTGAGCTTTATATAGTTGATTTCTCGCATAAAAAAAGTCTCAGAAGTGAATTGGGTAACGAAACATTGCAGAGTCTGAAATATGAGATTCTGTCGCATCTCTAATGTGTTTGTATTGGGGATTCGCTCAACCAATCAGCGTGCGTCTCTAATGTGTGTGTATGGTGATTTGCTCAACCAATCAGCGTGCAGCTTATCTAAATATTCATGAGCATACCATATTTGGAAGAAAAGCTCTTGTTACAAATAGGGTCAAAACACAGGGATACATAAGGGCCAATAAAATATCAACCAGGCCATTTTCAGCCCAACCGATGTTACATACCCCATTAGGAGACCTTAAGGAACAGTGTGAAATACCCTATATAATCATTCTATCACCCCTTTAAGACATTTTGGCGTTTTATTTACAACATCTTTGGCGGTTGTTTTCTGTCATTTTAGCCTTTTATTCATCGGTTATTTTTTTCTCGAAATATTTCCATTTTTTTATGTAGTTTAATGTTTTTTTCCGACATTTTAGTTTTGTTCTGACATTTTCAGCATTTGTTCGATGTTTTTGATGCTTTTTCAACATTTTTGGCATTTTTCAACTTCTTTGGTGTTTTTCAGACATTTTAGCCTTTTTTTCATTGTTTTTGTTGTTTTTATTCCAACCTTTTTTAGCTTTTTTTTCTAATGATTTTGGCGTTTTTTTCCGAGATTTGTGTTGTTTTCTTCCAACATTTGACAGTTTTTTCAATGAATGAATGGAACAAGCACAGTGTAGCCATTACACAACACCATAATAGCAAACCCTTGTAAAGTCAGTGAGTACATTATGTGTTTACGCTGCCGAGCGGGAGACAATGCTGAGGAAGTGACAGAGCGACGCAGTTTCCTCCCTTTTCAAAACGCAGAAGTGATTATGGGGATATTGTTGTAGCGCCAGTCGTCGCTGAAATGAACTCATTTCATGGTCTGCCGGGCGCTTCGGGAGGCCCACAAATAATAAGTGAGAATTGCCAATTGCCCGGTGTTGGGATGGCCGGGGCACAGACACGGGGGAGTCGGAGAGAAATGTGAAAATGAAAATGAAGGCTCAGTAATGCTTGGCCCCAGCGCATATTAGTGCAGAGAGATTTGCATTTTGCTTTCCTTCACGCGCAGGAAAAAGAGATGGATGGTTTCAAGAGATTTTTTAGCATTCATCATCAATAAATGATCCCAATATTCTTTTTGACCAGGGGTGTGGCCAGATGTTTTAAACATTGGGGGCACAGCCCAAACCTACACACACACGCGCACACACACACACACACACACACACACACACTGTTTTAGTCTCTCTTTCTGAAGTTTTTTTTCGACATACTTGCCTTTTTATTTCAGCACTTCTCAGACCCGAAAGCTTTGTTTATTATTTTTTATTTTTACGGTGTAGTGACAACCATCCGTCTGACACAAGTTATGAGGCTGCCAGCCTATAAATAGAAGATTATCTGAAAACCAGTCAGTAAAGAAGTTGCTGGATATTGGCAGGACCTGGAACACGCTGTTGTATACGCCAATCCAGAGCATCCCAAATATGCTCAATGGGTGACATGTCCGCTGAGTATGCTGGCCATGCAAGAACTGGGATGTTTTCAGCTTCCAGGAATTGTGTACAGATCCTTACAACATGGGGCCGTGCATTATCACGCTGCAACATGAGGTGATGGTCGTGGATGAATGGCACAACAATGGGCCTCAGGCTCTTGTCACGGTATGTCTGCATTCAAAATGCCATCAATAAAATGCAGCATTGTTCGTTGTCCATAACATACGCCTGCCCATACCATAAACCCACCGCCACCATGGGCCACTCGATCCACAACGTTGACATCAGCAAACCTCTCACCCACACGACGCCATACACGCTGTGTGCCATCTGCCCTGTACAGTGTAAACCGGGATTCATCCGTGAAGACAACACCTCTCCAAAGTGGTAGATGCCATTGAATGTGAGCATTTGTCGACTCAAGTCGGTTACGACGATGAACTGCAGTCAGGTCGAGACCCCGATGAGGACGACGAGCATGCAGATGAGCTTCCCGGAGATGGTTTCTGACAGTTTGGGCAGAAATTCTTTGGTTATGCAAACCGATTGTTGCAGCAGCTGTCCGGGTAGCTGATCTCCGACCATCTTGGAGGTGAAGATGCTGGATGTGGAGGTCCTGGGCTGGTGTGGTTACACGTGGTCGGCGGCCTTTTATTATTGTTATTAAGGCACACCTGTACAATAATCCTGCTTTCTAATCAGCATCTTGATATGCCACACCTGTGAGGTGGATGGGTTTTCTTGGCAAATGAGAAGTGCTCACTAACACAGATTTAGACAGATTTGTAAACAATATTTGAGAGAAATTGTTCTTTTGTGTACATAGAAAGTCTTAGATCTTTGAGTTCAGCTCATAAAAAATGGGGGCAAAAACAAAAGTGTTGCGTTTATAATTTTGTTGAGTGTATTTTCAACGATTTGGGGCTTGAGCCCCAGAAGCATGTGCCCTTTCCTCAACGAATAATTTGCTTTTTTGTTTGCAACGTTTGTTGCTTTTTCCGACAGTTTGAGTGTGGGTTTTTCAATGTTTTTGTCACTTGTTTTGAAATATTTTGCTTTTCTCAACTTCTTAGTTGCTTCATTCTTTTGTCGCTTTTTTCAGAAGTTTTGGTCTGGGTTTTCTAACGTTTTTGTCAGTTTCTTTTGACATCCTTCACTTTTTCTGTACTTTTTTTTTTTTTTGGTTTGTCTTTTAGCTTTTCTCTGCGTATTTGCTGTGGCCAGACTGAAATAATAATAATAATTACTTTTATTTATATAGCACTTTTCATGAAACCCAAGGACACTTCACAGAATGACTGTGGCTAAGCTAAAGGAGGTTTTATGCTGTGGTAAACAGGTGGTATTTCAGGAGCTTTTAAAATATGTCCAGGGATGTAGCATTGTGGATATGTGCAGGGAGGGTGTTCCAGAGGGATGGGGCTGCAACACTAAAGGCTCTGTCTCTGAAGGTACAGAGTCTGGTGTGGGGAATGGAGAGCAGTCTGAGGACCGCAGGTTTTGGGGTGGGGCGTATGGATGGAGGAGGTCGGAGAGGTACTGTGGGGCCAGGGCATGGTGGGATTTGTAGGTGCTGCCAGGTCTTGGTGTGGGTGAGGACCCTGGTGGCAGAGTAGTCCAAATGGGAGGTAATAAAAGCATGAATGAGGGTTTCTGCAATAGAGCTGCGTCTGAAATTCGTAGCGCCCAGGCAAAGACAAACGGAGCGAGAGAGTACAGAGTAAGAGTCTCTCTCAATAAGCCAGTCCTAAAACTGCAGCTAGGGTCCAAAAAATGGGTCAGCAGTCTATTTTTGGAAGAAAGTATGTTTCCCAGAGTCCCAGAGCAACGGGGATGTAATGTATTCCTCGAATCTTTGAGCCCAGGGCCAAACTGGAAAGCTTAATGTCTGATAAGTTTCTCATTTAGGCCGGAGGCTGAAAAGGTTTTAAGAAGGTTTTTTTTATCTCTTGGTGGCTTGAGTTATGAATATCAAAGCTTCCTACAAGAGAAGATATAGAGAGAAGAAAAAGAAATTATTTTGAAGAAAATGTGTCCGGTAGTTTTTAACCCTTTAGAGCACATGTGTCAAACAACATTCCGTCATTTAAAAAAAAATTATGGGTAAGGATTTGTTTCTGATTTGTTTAGGGCTGCTAGTTTATTTTTTACTTTTTTAACATTCTGCTGCTTTTTGCCAAAGTTTTTTTCAATGTTTTGGCTACTTTTTCTGACTTTTATTTGGCGTTTCTGTTGCTTTATCAGACGTTTTATCAGATGTTTTAATCGCTTTTTTACTATGATGGGAAAGGAACTTTTTTTTCTGACTTTTTTAGGCTAGAGAAGAAGAAGAAGAAGAAGAAGAAGAAGAACTTATTTTGGAGATAATGTGTCCGGTAGTGCACAGGAAGAGACTCATTTTTTTTAACGTTTAACGCTTTCAATGGGTTTAAGAAAGAAGAAGCTTTTGTAGATTTTTTTACCCTTTAGGCCAGGGTTATTTTACCCCTCAGCTGCTGCTGTGCCCGGTACACACAGGCTGAAGGGTGATTTCTGCGTCGGTATCTTTATACTTCACCTCCTCTCCATCATTGCTCTGTTTCTGCACATTGTTTCCCCCGATAAAACCCCCCAGGAGGCAGAGCTTCTGGGTCTACAGCCCCGAAACCTTTTAGGGTTTTAAAATAACTTTTTGTCACTTTTTTTCTACATTTTTGTCGCATCCAGAATTCATGTGAAAACGGTGCAACACGGAAAAGAAAAAAGTGTTGTGAATGAAAGAAGAAATCGCCATGTTACCACTTTAATCTCTGAGAATATGCAAATTTGTTCTCGTACATTTACTGCTTTAATCTCAGGGAATATCCAAGTTTGTTTTTGTGTATTTGTGAGTTTTTTTCTTGTAAATGTACTACTTTATTGTAAGAGAATATCACATTTTTTTCATGCAAATTTGTGAGTTTGTTTCTCGTACATTTACTACTTTAATCTCAGAGAATCCATTTGGTGTTCTACCTGCAAAATCAGGTGTTGGCCTGTTGAACGGGTATTTACTTTAAATTAAAAGTAGTTTCTGAAACTAATTCGAAAAACACAACGATTCCTCATCTTTTGGGGCTCTGGGGGAACACCAACTGTAGGATCCCTAAAAGATAAAGGCAGCGTGAGATGAAGCGTGTTCAGAGGAAGTAATGGAGCCAGAGTGGAGGAAATGATGAGTCGGCCTGCAGAGACATAACTCTCATGCCCTCCGCTGGAACAAATCTGCTGAGCAAGCAGCTGGGAAGTTACCCAGCTCCTGATGTTCTCAACACTCACACACACTCTTTTACAA